>JAFBJS010001070.1:283894-402070 GCA_016785265.1 Paraplagusia blochii | reverse complement strand
GAGCCTTTTTTGTTGTTATTATATTTGTCCAGATTAATGTAGATTAAGTGGAAGCAGACTTTTAAATGGACAAGAAATTAAAGAAAGAGTGGTCTATTTTTTTTTTTTCCATGACTGTATATGTGGGGACTTCCACACAGACTTAGGGAGGTAATAGCTTTGATTTACAGATCATCCCTAGATATTAAATGTCAATGTCTATCTTGTGCCATACTATACTAAATTAACATTTTGTGTTGAGCCTCAACCTGTGTGGGTCTGTTTGGTAGTAATGTGGTTGAAACCCCCACATTTGTGGTGTGGCTCAGTGGAATCACAGTGGAAAACCACACCCTGTCAAACTGTGGTGTGGACTCTTGTCTCCCAGCCACAGAGCAGACTGGTTTACATTGCATGGTTCAGTTTTGCACGAGACACAAAATGACAACGCGTGGTTTATTTGAAGAGGTTGGACCACTGACCGACATTGAAACTGTCCTAACCTGACGTCTTTTATGACAGTAAAGGCGTCACAATCAATTCAACCTTCAAATCTTTGGTTGTCTTACTCTGGGGGTCGCTCAGTGTTTTTTCTATAAACAGGGCAGCTGGGAAAAAGTACTGGCTGACGTCAAAGGTTGCCACGTCCTCTGCCACTACGCCATAGTAGACGATGTTCATGTCGCCGTAGTAACCAGGGCCGGTGTCCACGTTGTTCCAGGTCCCTTCGGCTGCGTTCAGAATGTGCGTTATTCCCAACTTTTTGAGTTTATACTTGTCCCTGGCCGTCTCCCTGCAGAGGAACCAGTTTGGGTCAATGATGATTTTATTGGCTCATTCACTCGTTTTAGTATTTTTCAACTTACTCGTCTCCAATGTACACATTCGGCCAGACTTCGTTGACGTGAGTGTAAGCCACGCTCCCACGGTTGAGGATTTTCTCCAGCTCGTAGCACTCGGGTGTAACATATTCGTCCATCAGACTGGCTTCCGTCTTGGTGACATTCATCATGGTGCCCGGCTTTGACTTGTGGGAAGCCATTTTGTCACAGGGCTTCCTTCCTACACATGTATCAGCTTCAGGAGTGGTAAAAAGAAACACCACACTTGTTTTTCCTACCATACTTTCCTATGTGCCTCCCTCCGCTCGTGAAACATGATACATCTGTGTGTCACTTACGTATCCAGTCACCTCTCGGCCCGTAGATTGAAAAAGCCTTTTCCCTCCTTCAAATTTTTGTTGTCAACACTCCGGTAGCTTGCTGTGGCGCCGTCCTTAAAGGCAGAACAGGTTTAATATCAGCGATTGTGTAACCGCTATGTGACAGGCATCAAATGCAGGGGATAATTTTAGGGCTGTGATGTGGCAGGCCCCTGACCTTAGCTGCCACGTTCCTCTCCCGCGGGGGGAAAAACCTTCCACCCAGCCATCCACTTCTGGAAGCGTAGCTTAAATCCGCGCTGCTGGCAGGGTGCTGTGCTTATCCAAACTTTGCATTTGCCAACGTGTACCCACATTCAGTGGAGTGAACAGGCCACTCACAGAAATTGTGTCAGTCTCCCTGTAAGCCGTGCTGCGTGTGAGCAGGCAGAGGGAAAAGTCGTGTAAACGCCGCTGCGCAACACAAGTTAAGGATGTTCTGCATCTTCTGGAACCTCTGGGGACTAAAGGAGAAGTGAGACGTGTCAGACAGTTAGACAGATGAGCTTTGATTCCACGGTTATACACGGCACGCACGGTCCATTCAGTGATCTAAATACGAGCGCCCAAAGCGAGAGCTGATGATGAGTGTACAGCGGAACGGCTAACGTGTCTGACAGAGTTTTCACACCATCAGACTCCTTTATTTTTCCCTCATATCTCCGTACTCTGCCATCATTCATTCTGACAGTGAAATCATTAAACCTGTGATATCCAATTCCTTTTATTTTGACAGCATCTCCCTCACTCACCCCTCTCCCACTGTGCTCCTGAGAACATCTCTTATTAAGATGGCTTCAGCGTTTCATCTCTTTTCAAAGTCTGACCTGAATCTGTACACAGGCTCAAAAGCACGGCAACATATTTTTGTCATCTTATATCAGGCCTCTTTAGACATCACAGCTGTAACGGGATTGCAGCAGTTAAGATACGGGCGGGTTTGGAGATGTGAATAAATAAGAGGCGCATTGTTTATTTATAGACAAAGACCGTCTTTGTGTAACTGCAGCACAACTGAGTGTTTGACGGCTGTGCGCGTAGTAATTCTTTTAATAGTCCTTGTAATGTTGATTGTGCTGTGTGTTTGACATGAGCTGAGGCTGTGATTGCCTTTAACACATTTATATAAAATACACCATTTCCTGCAACATTCACAGGGATGTACATTCTAAGTAATTCAGAAAAATCAATAAAAAAAGATGAATTTACCTTTAGTTTGGTTATATAGTGAGTAGTTCCAAATGTTATATATCACAATACAATATATAATTTAACAAGAAAGTATAACTTTTAATAGATACATTATTTAATTTGAATTAAACCCTCAAAACTGACATGAAAAAATATTATATTATATGTTTTCTCTTGTTGAATCTAAGAAAAACAAAATTCTGTTTTTCTTTGGCTTGTGTCTTTTTGAGGGCTTGACTCCAACTGCCTCCATGTCCTCACTCATTGCCACCATCAATGTCCTCTTTGTCTCCTACCTGGTAGCTCCATCTCTAGGATCATTCTTCTACCAATATAACCACTGTCCCTCCTCTGAACATGTCCATGACATCTCAATCTGGCTTCTCTAGCTTTTTCTCCAAACATCCTATGTTGTCCCTCTAATGACCTCATTCCTGACCCTGTCCACCCTTGTCTCTCCTAAAGAGACTCTCAGCATTTTAACTTCTCCACCTCCAGCTCTGCTTCTTTGGCGTCGACAGGAAATGCAAAATATTATGGTTTACAAATGTCCTTTTTATTTGGCTGTAACTGTTTTCTAACAACCTTATACAGATACAGAGGTGAGATTGAAAAGGTTGACCTGTTGTGGCAACCCCTGAAAAAGGGACAAGCTGAAAGGAAAAGAAGAAGTTATCTACTACAATAAGGTACTATACTTTTATAAATAAAAATATACTGGTATATAATAACAATACAATTTTATTTTAGGTGCCTTTTTGTCACCCAAGGACACCGTACAAGTCACATAACAAAGAAAACAGTAGAATAAAAACAATCGACAACAACAGAAAAACAACAACAGAGGGTAAATATAGACAATTATTGAATATAGCTTGTCACAATGAAAATGTTGTATTAAATAGAAGGGTTTTTTAGAGAAAACATATATATGCAAGGTTATGGATAGCTTTGAATGTGAGCAGAAGGATTTTGTGTGTGATTCGAAACTATGTATAAAGTTAATATAAAGTATAAGTAAGTCTATATAAAGTAAAGTACTGCAGTACTAGTGTCATACTATGGTTGTAAGTCTTAATCTTCTACTAATATTTTTAAAAAAAAATCAGATTTTACAATTTACTCAGTAGTAAATAGTAAAAACGACTAATATATCAACATCAGGGCTTTGAACCAGAATTGTTTGCTATTCGGTTAATTCCAAACAGAAACAGTTTTTTAACAGTTTTGTTTTAGGGTTTGACTATAAAGTTTCCCTTGATGTTGCATTTAGACTTGTCACAATGGTTTCTCAGAATGTCTTCTCAAAGAAATACTGTAGTCTAACTTAACAGGCCATTGATAATGCATTGCTACCAATTTTCAATATTTATTGTTGACCAGTCCATCATTAACATGGACAAATATATTGATATTGTGTCTGAAACTAACATTTTGACAGACTCCAATATTGACCTCTCATTGTTGCAATTACAGTAGTTTATAGTAGTTTATAGTAAAATACCAAAAGTTTCCAGTTTTCATTTTTGTTCACTAACATAACGTACAACTTACTAAATATTTCAGGCTAGGCTAGGCTAAGCTAATCTCCTTCTATTCTCATTTTTGCAACCTACTGAGCCTAATATCTACTGAATAATTTCTAAACTAAATTTAAAACTCCTTACATACCAAAACAAGTAAAACGAGACCAAGTATTATTTCTACAGGTTTATTCAACTCCAAATTGCTTTTGTGGGAGATTAAAAACAGCCGAGGGCGGGCTTTGTAGATGAGTCTGTGAGTTTTTATGAGCATTTGAAGGGCTGTATTTTTAGAGACTAGTTTCTGTGTGAATGAATTGGCAGAATTCACTGAAAACTTTCAAACATAGGCTCTAGAAAAAAAAAAGCTGTTCTGAGGACAGCCTGTGTAGCTGAATGTAGTTTTAGCCTCCTTACTACTTCCTTCCAGTCATTTCACTCTCCTGAAGTGCATTTCCTAATAAGGACCCAAGGACTCGGCTGTGTAAGTAAGTGTGTGTGTGAATTCTGGGAATGGTGACCATGGGTCTTATTTATTTTTAACAGTTCACAGTGAGGGAGAACTAGGGGTGTAAATATGCACATTATTAAGTTCCATTTAGCTTCACAGTTGGAGGCTGCGATGCTTTTTACCATCTCGCTGTTCTGTTTAATCGAAGATAGGGGGGAGCAGAGTACCAGTAGTTTGGGCTAATATTTAAAGATGCATTGATGTAAAAAAGAGTATGACAACTGTTTTTAACCAAAGTTATAATAATATTTCAAATTGGAAGTGGCGGTAGGGGCAGCGGTGGTCTAGTGGTTAAGGAACCGGACTTGGTTCTGTAGGGTTGCAGGTTGGAATCCACCAACTGCCAGGTTGCCACTGAGGTCCACTGAGCATGGGGACCGTCCCCACTCACTGCTCCCCACTGTTCACTTTGGTGATGGGTTACATAAAGATATCACATTCTGTTGCGTGCAATGTTATGAATCCCAGTGACGAACGTTGTGAAGTTTACTCCCAGTTGTTCATGTCACGTTGTTCTGCAGAATCAAGGAGGAGTCCAGTTGACTGAGCTGCTTCAGAAATCCAACATTGGGCAGAATGTTCCTACGCTGACCAACGGCCTCTATGGCTTGGACCAGGGTGAGTCTCTCCTTGATCATGAGGAAGGCCAACACAAGTGTGGCTGCGCGGCTGATTCCCCGTGCACAATGGACGAGCACCTTACCTGTTCAGGGGACAGACAACAATACAAATAGAAATTACACTTAAACACATAAATTACACATAAATTAAAATAAACACTTTTATAATAATGCATGATTATCCAGTTATATATGGAAGATAAGTATCTTTGATGGAGGAATCAGACTTGGGTCCATTAGGCTTCAGATTCTAATACACCAACTCTCCGATCTTAGCACCTTCCACACTCACATGACTTCCAGTGGGCTCACCACCCACAGGAAGGCTGCCAGTATGGAGCAGTGTGATTTGGGTGTCAGTCGTGGACACTGCTGCTCCTCAGACTCGACAATGGATAAGAGGAAGAAGGTGAATTAAAAAATGACCCAAAATTTACATTTTATGCTTAAATGAAACAACAATGTCTGAACAGGAAGTTGTGACAAAGCAGATATAAAATAGTGACATTCTTGTCTGAAAATGCCAATTAATCTCAGAAAGACCGATGGATAAAGATTTGCAAACTATGCATTGCTGAAATTTTTATAGTAGTTTCATCTGCAAAGAATTTCTCCATGTCAGGTCTGAAATCCAAGCATTCCGATCTCGATGTTGAATATAAAAAAGACTCAACATGAATCTTGGCTGCAGCATTCACTTCAACACCAGGGCTCTAACATTTGAAATAACTTCCCAGTTGTGGACCATATGTCAAAAACTGAAACCTGAAATCAGGTGGATTCAAACCTGAAACCTCTGGCGCCTCGTCTGCCTCCTCAACCACTAGGCCACCACAGCTCAACGTTTTGTTTTACATTGTGCAGTGTTTGCCAAATTTATACTTTAATTGTTTTTAAATATTTTTTGAAAGCATTAATATTCCTTTATCCAACTGCAGTGCCTTTATTCTATTGAGGTTTTGTACATTGTAGCCATAGATGCAGTGATTTTGCAATTTGTGTTATATTTTCTTTTGGCCTCTGACTTATATTTATGTACAAAATCTTAGGTCTAGATGAAACTAAAAGCCTAACACAAGTTGCAGTTTTTTTTTTTCAACCAGTCACACGGGTTGCGCAGAGAAACGTTTGTTTGAATACACTGCTGAAAAAACGATGATAAATATAGATCGGTGGAGACGCTGCTAAGAAAATAGCAGGAAATCTATGCAGTTCCAAATCAGACAATGACTGAGACCTGGTTTATTTATCTGACTGTCTCCAGTTTTAGTTTTATGCATGTAAAAACATACAAACAATAGAACAGCTTTGAGGACATAACTTTACATGTATGTAATATTTTGTTATATTTGTATATTTGCAAATGAACACACAAACACAAAATGGCCATAGACTGAAATAATGGAATTTGACTTGTCCTTGCCTCCAGTTATGGTTATAAGGAAGTGTAGTTATAAGGAATATAGACTCTCTCCCACAATTCAAGTCCTCTCTCACAACCCATCTGTTCACAATAGTCTGCTACACCCGATGCATTTCAAATTCCACTTTGTCTTATTAACCTGCTTTAAACATTTTATTATTATTATGTAATTTAATTTTTTATTTATTTATTTAATTGTTTTTGCTTTTGATACATAGCTTGTAAAGTGTCCTTGAGTGACATAGGTGCCTATCAAATAAAATGCATTATTATTATTATTTTAAAATGACCTCTGTTAGGCTAAATTGGTTGGAAAGAGAGTTAGTTAAGAATTTAAGGGAAAGGTTTACAGGACAGTTGTGAGACCAGCCATGATGGATGGATTAGAGACACTAGGAATAGATAGAAGACAGGAGACAGAGCTGGAGGTGAAGGAGTTAAAGATGCTGAAGTTCTCTTTAGGAGAGACAAGGATGGACAGGATCAGGAATGAGGTGATTAGAGGGACAACACAGACAGGAAGGTTTGGAGAAAAAGCTAGAGAAGACAGATTGAGATGGTTTGGACATGTTCAGAGGCAGGACAGTGGATTCATTGGTAGAAGAATGATCCTAGAGATGGAGCTACCTGGTAGGAGACAAAGACGGATGCAGTGAGGGAGGACATGGAGGTAGTTGAAGGTAGAGAAGAAGATACAAATGACAGGCGGAGATGGAAAACGTTAAGAAGACGATATCTATTTCCTGTGTTGTTCTCTTACCTCTTTGGCTCAGAGCGCCGTGAATAAAATCAGACGTCTGGATAAAAAATGGGCGTAAGTCAAAGTCTTTGCGGTCTGCTGCTTCTACCTCGTGGTACAGTATGTCAGTGTCTGCGTAGAAATGGGCTCCAGTGTCAATATGCTGTCTTCCACCTGCAGCGTTCACCACGTGGGTGACACCCAGACTGACCAACAGGGTTTTATCCTGAGCTGTGGCCCTGTGAACAACACAACACACAAAAAAACAACAACACAACCAGTGAACGTAGTTTGCCGTGTTGGTCTCCGAGTCTACAGACATATGTTTGCAAATGTATCACTCGTGACTCAAATGTACACACTTTTTATATTTGTTCCGTCACATGGCCAAATAGAGGCTGTGTTTGCAGCAACAGTTTCTCCATTAAATCCCTTGCTTTGCAGCAGGGGAGCAAAGTGAGAATGACACTTACGCATCTCCGATGTAGAGGTTGGGCCAAACCTCGTTGACAGCTCCGGTGGGGCGTCTGTTTCTCAGCAGAAGGCTGAGCAGATCGCAGGTGGGAGGTGTTTGGTACTCTGGCTCCTCCTCTGGGTTCATAGCCGTAGCTTACACTTCGCCTCTGTCACACACTCGTCACCAATAGCATTTAGAAAACACAAACACATACACCCAAAATACTCGATGT
Source organism: Paraplagusia blochii (assembly GCA_016785265.1). Classification (NCBI taxonomy): domain Eukaryota; kingdom Metazoa; phylum Chordata; class Actinopteri; order Pleuronectiformes; family Cynoglossidae; genus Paraplagusia; species Paraplagusia blochii. The sequence goes on along the minus strand of JAFBJS010001070.1, from coordinate 394,194 downwards.
CCTTGGATGGAAAAGAGTTAAGAAGCTGATGCAGTCTCCACCACGCTCCTACCAGTTCCTCCACCTGCAGAGGGCCATGTCGTACAAGTGAAGCTTATTGCTGCGGCCCTGCTCTGTTTCTCATCTGAAGTGCAGATCAGCGTTGGTTAGGGGACTTGAGTTCCTGCTGGAATGAGACAGCTGAAGATGCCGCAGTCTGAGCAGGAGCAATGTGGGCTATTTATTCCGGGCATGAATGTGACAGAAGCCAGGCAGCTTGTGTTGTGACAACTTTAACTGCAAGCCACAGCCATGCTTACCATTATATTAGCATCACTTATTCAGTGCATACTGGGCTTTTTTTTTGTCAACTTCAACTTTTATTTATTTATAGAGCCAGATCATAACAACTGTTATCTCAAGGCACTTTACAAACAAGCCTTTATAAAAACAAGAATAAGAAAGAATATATAGAGATAGGCCCTGCCCTTATAGACCCTCACACCGGCTGAGGAACAACTCCCAAAAACCCAGACAGAGAAAAAAAGGAAGAAACCTCAGGGTGATCGACAGTGGAGGGGATCCTCACCCAGGACGGACAGGCGAGCAAACTAAACAGTAGCAAGTAAAAAACTAAAATGTCTTTAAGTCCACAAATAAAAGAAGGGAACTATAAAGTCCATTAATGGTCCAATCAAGTTCATTTGCTCCATAAGGTGAAGTCCAGGGTCCAGATCAGACAGGAGGGTGCTAGGGGAGTTGGGCCAAAGATGTGCAGATTTATATGGGATTCTGGGGAAAGAATAGAGACTCCGGGGACGCAAGGTCCCCAGCAAGAGGTGTTAAGTCTACCACAAATAATAGATAGCAGAATAGAATAGCAATGGGGCCCACATGGGGTCTACGGCTAGACCCATACGTCACCATGGGAGCAGCAAATCAAGCAAGGGAGTTCACTGGAGATTGATTAAAAAATGGATGACTATTTAAAAAAGTAGTATGAATAACATCAGTTTCCGTTATAATTTTTCACATATAAAAAGTAAACATGAAAACAGTGGGTATGGGATCCGCTCCACTGTCCATCACACTGAGGTGTCTTCTGTTTTTCCATGTCTGGGTTATTTCTGGGAGGTGTTCCTCAGCCGGTGTGAGGGCCTATAAGGGCATAAGCGATGTTTTCCTGTCTGTTTACTGTATCTTGTTTATTTTAAATAATTGTTTGTAAAGTGCCTTGGGATGATGTAATAGTTATTAATGGTTGTTATGATTTGGCACTATAGATGAATAAAATTGAGGTTGAAGTTGAAGATTCTCAGTCATCCAGACCAGACCTATGGTGCCCACATGGCCCATCCTAAAAACAAGCCAGTCAATTATGTTTCAAATATGGAACCTTTACTGTTGTTTTGCAATGAAGATGGTACTGAGGAACATCAGTTCGTGGTACATACTGTATAAGATGGAACATTAATAGTTATATATGTGTAGGTTCCCGTTCATTTAGGTAATTTAATCCAAAAATATATTTTTGGACCTATAGTTATACTCTCAATAATTTCCATCTCCATTTCAAGGCATCACATGTGAATCCAGAAACAGATAAAGTTCCTCAGCTGAGGGACAAAATGTACCCAAAAGGAGGCCCAATTGTTTACAACTGAAACTCTTTGAAAGACTGCTGGTAAAAAAAAGAAGGATGTAAATGTAAATAAAATGTACAGTACATGCACGGGCATGCACAACCACACCAATCAGCATCAGTCCAATCAGAAAAAGTAACTGGTCCAAGACTCTCACTTGTTTTATTTTACAAGAAACCTCTTATCAATATAATAAATGGTCGTCAACTGAAGCAGGAAAGCATTAAAACTGCTTTTTAGCCCCACCTGCAGGGTAAAAAAACCCAAAATGCTATGTGTTTCCAACATTCTTCCATACGTTAAACCTGTTTAAGTCATTTTGTTCATGTAGCTCTGAGATCGAAGGCTATAACTCCTTCCCATTCTGTCTTTGTCTTTTTTCAAGCCGTGGTGTTTTAAAGGCGATGTTTAAAAGCCCGTGTCTTAACCTCAACACTAATTGTATTCCTTCCCCAAGACTTCCACTGGTAAATTATGAAAGCACCGCTTGATATTTTCCTCATCAATGATGCATTTTCTGACCCGCGGTTCCCACTCATTGGAATATGAGATGCAGTTTTTCCAGTTTCTTGTTACAGGATCACCTGATCTGGAGGTCAGGAGAATCTGTGAGATGCACATCATGGGATTCTTTTTTTTCACAGCAGCACCAGTGTCAGAAAACAACTCATGATATTAGTAATTGTAGAAAAACAGATGAAAAAAAAGCAATCGTGTTGACTTTGAGTTTGTATTTCTGTGTTAACATAGCAAAAGTTTTCTTTCCCTTTTTTGTATTTATATATATTTGTTATGGTGGCGACTAAAACAATGCCGTTTTCCAGACACTCAAGGTCGATTTTTATCTCAGGTCCGTCCATTGTATGAAGTCCTGGACGACTCTCGGCAGAGCAGCTGTTTGTCCAGCTGCCGGAGCTGCTGCAGGAAACCGGCGTTGGGTGAGATGTTTCTGTTGGCACTGACAGCTTTGATTGCGTCCACCAGCGTCATCTCCTCGTGGATCATGAGATAGGCCAGGACCAGAGTGGACGAGCGGCTGAGGCCCATCGCGCAGTGGACAAACACTTTGCCTAACAATCAGTGGAAACAGAAACAATTTCCTGTGGGTCACGTCGGAGCTGCAGAGCTACTCCCTGTCTCCACTTATAAACCCGTGACAACTGGATTATTGTTGTGCACTTTATTCTAACTGTCTAATTTGTTACTGTGGATTAAAAAAAAAAGACATGCACATCACAGAGAGCACTACTTCTAGCTCTGAGCTCAAAGTTTCCCCACAATGTTTCTACACATGGTAATCCCTGCTTCCTTATCGGCCCCGAGGATTAGGGTGCAGAAGAGCGCGTAATTGAACTGTCTGGGGGTCGGTGTATTTCTGCCGGGGATTACTGTAGGCCTCGCCGCACACTGGAGCCCTCCATCAGCCAGAATGTGAGGGAGAAAGCCGCATCTTATTGCTGCCGTGTCAGATACCGGCTTCACTTTGCATAACAGGCCGTGCAGACACAGGCCACAAACATAATTGTGTAATTTCCATGTCCAATAAAAGTGTTGCTTACAAATTACCAGGGCAATCCATTTAAAACCAATTTTCCCAGGCAAGGCCTCAGCTTATGAGTAGATTACTGTGGGGGAAAGATATTAGATTGATATTGTGTTTAGTGTTTGATTTGCATTTTAATGACTAATACAACTGGGGGCTGCTGTAATGGGAATTGACTGACAAATGTTTCAGCACCTTGCCTTACTGGGCCGAAAAACAAAAAAAAAAAAAAAACACCCAATAGGTCTGTCGTGAGTTAATGTGTAAAAATGATGACAAATGGCTTGAGTGCACTGAGAGCTTCTCACCTGTGGGTGAGCTTAAAGCGTTCTTGATGAAAGTGGCGGCTTGGTAAAAGAAGCGACTCAAGTCAAAGGACGGCATGTCAAATGCTTCCACTCCATGATAAGTGATATTTGTGTCTCTGTAGAAGCTCTGGCCTGTGTTCACGTTGAACTTGCCATCGGCGGCGTTAAGCACATGAGTGATGCGATGAGCTTGGAGTGTCCTCTTGTCTTTGGCTGCGTACCTAAAGAGAAAATATGCAGTTAGATATCAGCAAGCTTCGATTGTTCTATCAGCACAGATCTACTGTGGACAACCCAGAGGTTTTAGGTTTGTGTCCCCATTTTGACACAACACATTTACGTCTTTTTGAGTTACGTGATCGCAGCCATCAATCGGGTTTCTCTGAGCGGCTTGTAAACGGTTAAAAAACACTGGCAACCTGCAACAGTTGTACAGCAACTGCTGAAAAGGAAGATTTATAAACACAACACTGTTCTGAGATCACCCACAGAAGAGTGTGTGCAGAACGATTTCAGATTTGGAGCAATGCTGTTTACAAACACAGTTCTAAACAAGCTAGTGTATTTTAACGGAAGGAGTTTTTTATTATTTATACACACACAACCATTTATTTGTAGTTTATGTTTAAAAATTTGAAAAAAGGGAAAAACAACTTGAAAACTGACCTAATACTTGAGCAGAAGCCAAACCCTCTAAACATTTAGGAATCTTTCAGATTTATTCAAGATATGATTGAGGTATTGGTGAAAGCGTCACTGTTAAGAAAAAGGCTCAGCCTATAAAAAAAAATCAAATTGCCCATGTGGGGATTACAGTCTACTAAATAAATAAAGTTGAGATTCGTTTTTTTTTTAATCAATTACTAGATATTAACCGTGCTTCCGGAAAGTATTCACAGCGACTAGTCACACACTTTTTCCTTATTTTTTTTATTTTACAGCCTTATTACAAAAAACCTCAGAATTCTACACACAACACCCCATAATGACAATGTAAAATTTTTTTTAGAATTATTTGCAAATTTATTAAAAATAAAAAAAAACCTAAGAAACCACATGTACATGAGTATTCACAGCCTCTGCTCAATACTTTGTTGATGAACCTTTGGCAACAATTACAGCCTCAAGTCTTTTTGAATATGATGCCACAACCTTGGCACACCTATCTCTGGGCAGTTTTGCCCTTTCCTCTTTGCAGAACCTCTCAAGCTCCATCAAGTTGGATGGGAAGCATCGAGGTACAGACATCTTCAGATCTCTCCAGAGATGTTCAATTGGATTCAAGTCTGGGCTCTGGCTGGGTCAGAAAGATGAACCGTCTCCCCAGTCAAGATCGCTCCGGAGCAGGTTTTTCATCCAGGATGTCTCTGTACATTGCTGCATTCATCTTTCCCTCTATCCTGACTCGTCTCCCACTTCCTGCCGTTGAACAACATCCTCACAGCATAATGCTGCCACCCTTCACTGTAGGGATGGTATTGGCCTGGTGATGAGTGGAGCCTGGTTTCCTCCAAACATGACGCTTGGCGTTCACGCCAAAGAGTTCACTCTTTGTGCCTTGAGACAATCCTGTCTCGGAGGTCCACAGACAGTCCCTTTGACTTCAGGATGTTTTGTGCTCTGACATGCACTGTCAACTGCGGGACCTTATATAAACAGGTATAGACATGCGATTTTTTAGTTTATATATACATTATAAAAAAACGTTTTCATTATGTCATTATGGGGTGTTCTGTGCATAATTTTTAGAAAAAAAAATAATTTAATTGATTTTGGAATAAGGCTGTAACATAACAAAATGAGGAAAAAGTGAAGCTCTGTGAATACTTTCCGGATGCACTGTATATACTAGATGGATATAGGTCAGGCATAGGCAAACTAAGGCCCGGGGGTCAGCTGCAGACCATTGAGCTTTTTATTGGGGCCCGCCAACCTTAATCAAATAAAATATTTTTTTATATTATCGTCATACTTCTGCCTTGTCCCTGTAATTCCATTGTATCCCCAGTAGACGATGTAATTGATGGATATTTAGGATTTGATGTTTATACATGACTTTTCCAAGCCATTTCTCTTTGTTAAAATAAATGCTCCATCTTTCTGTTCTTGACTTAGCACCCGTCTCCAATTTTGGAACCCATTGTGACCCGGGAGTCAAAACGTTTGTCCACATCTGGTATAGTGAGCAGTTATCTGGTCAGACTTACACTTGAAACAGAACATCCAGAGTCTCAGCACTGTTTTTCCCTTCTGAGTGACATGACATAATCAATGGATCTCAGCCCATATGGGTTTGAGACACCTGGCCATTTTATATATTTTTCCATATTAATTATTGTCAAATTATTACAGCACTTTGGCCCAGAGTCAATGTCAATGTCTCGGCCCCACGGTGCAGTGTGATTTGGGTGCAGTTATGTGGAGACTGCTTCATTTTGTGACTTACTAATGGATAGGCAGACGAAAATAAATGGATGAATCAGGATTCCATCATGTGTCCAACATCCTTCTACTCAACTCAGTTCCCACATCCATCACCAGCCCCAACTTTATCCCTGCAGCTTCTCTTTTTGCTGTGAGCACTGCTTTGAGTACTCTGTTTAACTGAATTTTATATATATATGACTGTGTATTTTTGTCTCTATCTGTGATCATGTCCCACAAATCCCTTAAAACCCGACGATAGTCTTGAAGTAAGGACACTCCATCATCACTGACTGCTGCAGCATTTGAACAGAGTGTTCTTAATTAATCTTACATGTCTCCGATGTATATCCGCGGCTGGACCTCGTCCAGGTGGTTGTTGCTTTCTCTCTTTGTCCACATCAGCCTTTGGAGCTCTGATGCCGTTGGGGTCTCGTACCGGCTGTCTGCCCCCTCAGGGCTCGCCAGGCAGCCGAGGCCTCTGGGCATGTCTGAATTTTTCACCGCTTCTTTTATAACCTGTCACACACACAGCAACAGCGTATATCTGCTCTCTAACTGAGTTTAATTTGACAGCATTGTCTTGGCAATAAGATTTGGGTCACACAGTCGCGCGCACACACACATGCAAGTGCTGAGGAGTCATGGAGAGGTGAGTGCTGCTGCTGCTGCTGCAACTGCTGCTGCTGCAACTGCTGCTGCTGCAACTGCTGCTGCTTCTTCACTATTTTTTAAATTATAGGTTAGCATAGAAAAGGTATATGGAGAACTTTGAAAGAACTGTATTCAGGTGAGGACATTATAATACAGTCATGTACCAGTAAGTACAGTAAGTACAATAAAAAATACTGTATAGCAATTCAGTCTGGCATATGTATTAATGCAGGCTCAAACTCTGGCCTGAGGACTGGATTTGCACCTTTTTTATTCTTACCTGCCAAACTTTTACCACTTATACCAATAATTACTCTTATCATTATACCTTGACCTTTCTTTGCAGTACATGCAGTCCCCCATTACATAGTGTAGAAAAGACTAAAAGCATTTAAGCCTGTATTATTAGACTTTTGCATGACATTTATTGTGATACACACCACGGCACACAATGAAATGTCACCCCTGTATCTAGCCCATCACCTAAGTGAGCAGTGGGAAGCTTTGAGCTGATAACCTGATAACTTGGTGGTATGGGGAGTCAAACCCGGGGCCTTGAGGACCCAACTCTGCTTCCTTAACCACTGGGCCACCACCTGCCCTAAGTCAAAATGCTTGACTCCCAGTCAAATATTGAATTACTGGGTGAGTCTACAGTCGTGCATCCACTACTAGTGATTATCTACACAATTTTGTACATTGACACTGTCTTTATTTTCTCCACTGTTTTGAACCTCTTGAACCACTCTTATTTATTTCAAAAAAATTGTCATTTTCTGCTGTCAAAAGCAACCTGTGCTTTACAATCTATACACTGGGCTTTGGAGCAATTGATGCCAGGCCTTTATATACATTAGCATCTACAGTAATGTGATGTTCTGCTCCAAGCTATGGAGTGATAGGGTTGTGCGTGAATTGCTAAGCAAAGCCACTGGCGTTTAGAAATTCTGTTTGCATTGCATTGCTTCTGGTGTGTGCAGATGTGATACGGCGCTGTGGGTCTGGTGCGAGGGTATTGTTGTGTCCACAGGGATGAGTCAGTGGGACTAAAACTGCTTCTGTGACCTTTTGTTAAGCTGCCGCGGCATATGGAGGTGCACTCAAGACATCACCGTGCCGATGCCACCATCGCTGTCTGCATGAGCACGCCAGTCACTCAGATAGAAAAAAAAAAAATTGCTTTGTGTCTGATCCAGTGCGTGCATATGGGTGTGTGAGTCCTGAAGGCTGAGCAAAAGTCTGTCTTTGCTCAAGTACATCTTGTGCCCAGAGTAGCCGAAGGCGTTTCTCTCTCCTCATTGATCTATAAGTACAGCCCTTCGCCTCCCTCCCTCCTTCCCTCTGCGCGTCTCCTCTTCCCTCCCACAGTCAGGGCAGAGAACTGATTTCCCCGGTGCACATGTTTAAGTGCGATGCTGCTTTCACAGCCTCCCCCCCTTAGGCTAACCTGTGCTTCCTGCTCCACTTCTGTGTAATTAAAGATGCTATGTATGGGAAAGTGCCCACAGTTAACATGGAGGGCAAATAAATATGGCTCCTTCTCAACTCCTCTGGGCCTCTTCCTGGTACTTTTATGAATTACGCTTTCCAATTTAGCCTTTCAGATGTGGGCTGTCTGGAATAGAGCTCTAATTAATAAAAGAGAAAACTGTAACAGTGAGCGGTCCAAATACATTCATCCTAGAATAGTCAAAAAAGTGCAACATATACATGTTTTCTGGAAACCATTGGTGTACAGCGCGATAAATCTGCACACTGAAATAGATGTTCAGCCAGGCAACACATTCAACAAACATTAAAACAGCGTTAAAGCCTTACCTTTCTCTCCAAATGTGGATCTTTAGTCTCTCTCTCTCTCTGTAGCTCTACGTGTTGGCTGGGCTCAGCTGTCTGTGCTCTAGTTGGTAATCCACCCTGCAACCTTTTTTCCTTTTTTAACATCTGAATCTCAGCCCAAAATAATCCTGGCATCGTCTTCTGCATTCCTTAAAGGTTACCCGAGCTTCCAGCACGGGAGGGAGGACAGGGCAGAGCTTTTTTTTTTTTTAAATAGGATGGGTGTACAGAGTGGCACTGACTGAGAATCTTCTCCACATGTTTGCATTAAGGTTGATCACAGGAGTTTAAGGAATTTAATGAATCAAAGAGCAGGAAAAACTGGCAACCTCTGACATCTCAACACAGGTGACGGTTCATAAAGGGAAGTGCTGAAAGACCTGGCAACCATGAAAAACAACCCGACAAGATCCTAACGATCCAACATGCAGAACAAAACATTTTTTTTTTATTATTGACATCAAGAGCCATTTGCAGTATCTCTTACAATTCAATAATACAAAACATTTTACATGGCAGATACTTTTTTATCACAGGCTCTTTAAACTCCTGTCTCTAAGAAAAATCTGTGTTTCTGTGCATCCATGTGTGGACGTCTCTATTCTGTATGGTGCTGTCACATAATGAGACTGAGAGGTAATCATTTGTAACGGGTAGAAATCATCGCTGTCAGATTCTGCCACTGGTGCATGTGCGTATACGTGTGAGTGCATCTGTCGTTGTTAATATCTCCACAGAAAATGTCACAGATCAAAAATCAGGAGCCTTTGGATGCACGGCTGCAACTGGCTCAGCTGGCGCGACAAAGACACGCTGTACATGACAGATAACGCCAATTTGTTCCCGTCCCTGTCTTGCACAATTTTATCATTTATGTATGCAAAATAAGATCATATTTCACATTCATGTGCACTATATATACACGTGTGTGTGTGTGTATATGTGTGTACTACAATATACAGTATTTGAGACATTTGGTCCATTCTGCTGTGATACAAACCAAAAAAATAAATTTAACTAACAAGTATTAGACACTCAAGACGTAATCAAAATAATTCTTTAGTACTCTCCTTCCCTTTCTCCTCATTTCACATTTCAATAAGATTGAATTGAATTCTAACGACTACGCTTGTCTTTTAAAGACATTCTAATTGTATAACAATAAAACCTCCCAAAACACATCAATAATAATAATAAAAACGCAAATTCAAAGCCGATTCAGCCGGTCCATGAGGATAACACAGCTCATTACAGACCAGATGACTTATTATTGTTATTACTTTGGCTTAGCCTCGGGGTGGCGCTGTAATTGTGGCCGTTTTAGTACAGTAGCAACTTTTTGGGGCTAAGCTATTTCGAATTTGGTTCAATTTTTGTTCAAGCAATTTCAGTCTCAGCTGTTGGCACATTAGTGTGGCTAAAATACTTACATCTGATTGGTCAGTGGTCTATGACATCATAATATACCACATATGAAAAAATTCTTGGCGGCAAGGAACAGACTAGTGTCCACAAAGGTGCTCTGATCATTGCACCGTCCAGACCCACAGGAAGGCTATCAGTATAGAGCAGTGTGATTTGGGTGGCAGTCGTGGAGACCTACTAATGTACAAGCTCATTATAAGCATTATGTACATCAGCGGTATGTCATGAACAGACCATGACAAGATCACAATGGACCCTATTTTGATGTAAAAGGACAATAAATCACAGCACTGACTGTGATTGGTCACTGAGTGTCACTGACAGCTCATCCATCAATCACAGGCCTGATACATCAAGAAACATCTGTAAATGCTCAGTTGCGGAACCAGTTGGTTGAGCTGTTAACCAAGCTGCCTTCTGCTGTGGGCAAATTTGGTGAGTTTTTCTTGAACAGATTATAGAAAAAAATATGTAAAGAACTGAGTAATTTCATGTTGTTAAAAATTCACTGCCTGATGTGAAGAATTAACTGCAGATGCAGTTGATAACGTGTCTTGGTCTTAATGCCTATAAGCGAAGACGATTCTGACGCACAATCGTCCCTAATTTGACCCAACTCTTCCATCTTACTGTTGGTACTTCTCCTTCCGTTACCATGGACAAACGGTACCGTCACCGATCCTGGGAGAGACGACTAGAGAATCTGACATGTCTTTTTCTTTCTCGTCAACTGTAGGTCCAGATCCAAAAGCAAAGCCAGGAAGTTCCGGTTGGGGTAGATAGCTCTCTTCTGGACCAGCTTCTGCAGAGCCTGTTTGAGCGTGAGGTGACGATATATCATGAGGTAGGCCAGCACCAGTGTGGACGAGCGGCTCATTCCCATGATGCAGTGCACCAGAACTTTCCCTACGGGACAATTGAGATGAGGAGAAAGATGACAGGTAAAGGAAGGATTAGTCAGTGGGCCCCTCAGTCTTATTAATCACATTCACCACTGCCTCCATATATATATATATATATAGAGATGAATGTATATGTATATATTACAGCTTAGACCTTAAAATAGAGCCAGCACTTCATCATCACATTTAAGGTGCTTTTCTGCTCTAAAACCACTCATCCTTCTCTTGATAATTCATTTAAGAGGCACCATAGCCACATTACAGCTTCTCCACGGTAAGGCTTGTTATTTTTGCTGGCTGTAAATACGCTTAGAGGCTAATAATGATGTAACATTATGGTGACAGGTGACAGGGCAGCCGGGTAGTGGAAGTTGAGTAAATGCTATTTTAAGGCTCGGTGTTGAATATCTGACTTACAGATGATGATTTAGGATAATCTAAACAACAACAACAACAAAAAAAAACCAAGAAAAACTGTCTTACCGCCATGCGTCTTCAGTGCATTGTGAATGAAATCAGCTGCCTGCTTGAAGTAAACATCCAGATCAAAGTGTGTCGAGTCATCTGCTGGAATGCCACAATACACAAAGTCGTTGCCATAAAAGCTTTGGTTCCCTACGCTGCCTCGCTTGGAGTGGGCAGCGTTTAACACATGAGTTATACCTAATTTCTGCAAGGTAGCCTTGTTTTGGGCAACTGCCCTAGCAAGACAAAGAGACAGAAAGAAGTTCAAGACCTCCGTGAAGGCTGGAGCATCAGAGCACAGCGTTTTAATGTCACAGTGATAAAATATTTGGCAGGTAATATTGCACGGCAGAGGCATATGACCTTAGGAGACTTATTAAAATCAAGTCCCGCGCTTCCTTCCAAGGCAAACTCATAAAGTCAGGGTTTAAATTTGAAATAAAAAAAAAAAAATGTACTTACACGTTCCCTATGAATATGTTTGGCCAGACCTCATCTATTTGATTAAGATGTAGTTTGCACGAGTCCAAAACCTTCTGCAGATCCTTCACGGTCAGATATTCCTTTCTCTTGCCTTTCTGGGCTGACATTTTAAGTCCAAATCCCCCCTCTTGGATTGAATCCTGTTCCAAATATTTGTTGTATTAAAGCTCTTCCCGTCTGCTGCGGCTCAGGATGATGTGCACCAGCAGGTGTTTATCTGCTGTCACTGGACAGTTACTTAATATAGCTCTTAACCTAGGTAGTGGTCCTTCACATGCAAGGGGGGCACTGCTCTACTCCACTCCAGTGCTGTGGCTGTGCAGGGACTTTTATTTATTAGGGTCTGGAACAGAGATGAGGAAAATTGAATGTAATTATGGAGAAAATGTGTAAAAAGCGTTGCCTCCGCCGAGGACGTGCAGCGCAAACAGTATTTATGGACAGGAGTGTGTGTTACGGACTCTCTGCTCTGACATTAATGTGCTGTGAAAGGCCATTGTGCAAGAACAGAGAAAATTAAGCATCGCCATCGGCTGCACATGACATCGAAACTGTTCTCGCCGCCTCTTTATTAACCCTCGCATTATGTCAAATCCTGCTTCTGTGTACACTACATATAAAAAAAGCATAAGTAGCCGCCTTCTTGTTTTAATGCCAGGAATAGTAATGACTCCTCTCAGGGCCATGAATGCGCAAATGTGAAATTTGAGCTCAATAACTATTGTAGAATGTCAACGCTGTTGTGTACAGGTTCCCTCAAAGGTCTGGTGGGTCTGAAGACTCCTAGACAGGTATTGATTGATGATCTGCAGTGTTGCTTCTCCTTATTGATCAATCCGCCGTAGTGTGTGTATTGAGACCTGAGGCCACTTGGGTTTGTACATAATAATAATAATTGGCAGAATGTGATTCATAGCTGCAGGCGACAGAATCCATGTTTTCGGGGTGTGAGGAATGTCGCTTTATTTGCTGATGCTGTCACTTAAAAACAACCACAACACCTTATGTACAGTATAGCATTTAAAAGAATGTACCATAAGCCAGTTTTGGGTTTTTAAAGGAGTGGTGAAAAAAAAAACACTTGTGGGCATTCTAGAATACTAATGTATGGGCATTATAACTATACAATTATACATAAATCTAATTAAATAACTAACATTATCTACAATAAAACTCAAGGCAGTGGTGGCCTAGTGCTTGAGGAACCAGACTTGGGTCAAGAGGGTTGCAGGTTCGAAATTTCCAGCTGCCAAGTTACCATTGAGGTCCACTGAGCAGGACGTCTTCCCCACTCACTGCTCAAAACAATGTTCACTTTGGGGATGCGTTAAATAAAAAATGTATTATTAAAATGTATTTTAGTGCAGTGCCGTGGATCAGTGCTTCCTTATGTACAAACTGTTATACATGCAAAGGGCAAACACAAAGAAGAGGTGCATATATATGTATATATTCTAAATTCATGAATTCTTTTATCTTCATCTGCGTCATCTACTGTTCTCTGGGTGGTCTCAGGGGTGGTCTCAGGGGCATCAGTCTCCATGATTGCCACCCAAATCACACTGCACTATACTATCAGCCTTCCTGTGGGTGATGACTCCACTGGAAGTGATGTGGGTCTAGACCAAGGGTGGGCAAACTAAGGCCCGGGGGCCACATGCGGCCCGTTGAGCCTTTTAATGCGGCCCGCCATCCCTGTCCAAATTAAATAATTTATTTTTTATTATAATTAAACTTCCCACATTTCCATACAATGCCTGCGTTTCCCCAGTAGATGACTTCATAAAGGCTATCAGAAACTTTTACTTGCCATTTATCTTAGCTTACACGAACGCTCAATCTCTCTGCTCTTGAATCGGCCCCGTGTCCAATTTTAGGAGAAATTGTGGCCCACAGGTCAAAAAGTTTGCCCACCCCTGGTCTAGACGGTGCTATGATCAGGACACCTCAGTGGCATCCTGGCAGCAGGGGGATTAGAACCTGAAGCCTTACAGACCTAAGACTGCTTCATTATTATATAATATAATAAATACAGTATAACAATAAAGCATATTCATCCTTTCATTAAATATTATTTTCCACATTTACTGCTGGGCGCAAATTACATTTTATATTATTTGCAGATTGGAGGTGAACTCACATAATTGAAACAGTTACACAGTTTGCTGTTTTACTGAATACTGAAGAACATCAGAATTTCAAGACATCTATTAGTAAAACAAAAACAAAAACAAAAAAACATTAATTTTAGTTTCTTTTATTTGAACAATCTTGTGTTTTGCATAATTTCTGGTCCAGAGCACGCAGCTGTTTGAGGAATCCTCTGTTTGGGAAAATCCACCTGTGCTCTTTGACTTTATTGATGGCCTCTAATAGGGTGTAGCAGTGATGGATCATCAAGTAGGCCAGAACCAGGGAGGCAGACCTGCTGACTCCAACTGCACAGTGAACAAAAACCCTGGCTGGTGAAAAAAAATAACATTAGAGTGATTTTAAATCCTGGTCTTGGAGATATTCAGGAAGCGTTACAAGTGAGTCATACAACAGCAACACCATGACTGTTTACCTCCAGGCATGCTAAGTGCATCCTTGATATAATTAACCGAGGGAAGGAAATAGTGGGAGAGGTCAAAGGCTGGTGAGTCATCCGCAGGCACTCCATAATAATCCACACTGGATCCATAGAAGTCATGGCTCCCCTGACAGTGTGATTTCCCATGGGCTGCATTTAAAACATGACTGATTCCCATCTTCCATAGTTTGTAGCGATCATTGGCAACAGACCTGTACACGAACCAGAATCCAGGATTTGTCATCGTGAGCACAATAATCATCTCAAAACAAGTGTGCTGCTGGACTTACATGTCACCAATGAAGAGGTTGGGCCAGACTTCATCAACAGGATTACCAAACCTCTTTCCTCCAAACAAAACCTTCTCTAACTCCCTCACAGTAGGAGCTGTGGTCTTACTATCCTGTTGACTGATCATCGATTTAACTGATTAGTTAAAGAACTGCTAAGTATATTTCTTTATTTGTAGATTTCGGCTCTCAAGATTTATTTTCAGACTCTGTGGAGGCTTTATTACAACCATGTTGGTACTGACAAGAACAGCTGTGTCCTGCCCATAAAAAAGGGACCAGTACTGTATTCTAAATATTATATGGCAACGTATTTTTAAAATTAAAATTTGATTAATATTATTTCAATGTCGTATGTTCTAACATTTGGAGCCAATATTTGCACAAAAAAAGCATTTTAATATCAAAACAACGAAAGGGTTGTGCAGAGTTGAGTAGTTTACAGTAGTCACCAGCAGATGTCAGTATTGTACAGCAAGAATGATGCTTTGCTTCCCTTCGTTGAAGAAGCCCGGGAGCTGATATCACTCATATATTGCGCCTCTATTCTGAGCCTTACGACCTGGTGTTGTCAACAGCCATGCTAACCAGCTCAAAATCGGGGCCAAAATGATTCCCAAAGAAGTAGACCTTTTGCGGCGACAACTGGCACGTCGACAGTCCACGTTCGAGATGCCGTTCAGCTAGCCGGCTGAATCAGAACTATTCGGTTCCGTCCTCTGTTGTATCACAGTCCGGGTGAGTAACAATGAGGAGGACGCTGAGGAGGGGCAAAGGAATGACGAGCTAGTTGCCTTTAGCTGAATTGACCTGCTGTGGTTGATAGTGTGAATGTGATAAAGAAGGACAGGACAACATTGATACGCTGCTCGGTTCTAAATACTAAATAAAAACGAATTTTCTGTCGCTCGTAAGGCCTCGTAAGAGGGGAATATCATTGTAGGTTATTGCAAGTGGGCGTACATCACTGTTTTCACTAGGGATTGCAATAACAATAAATAGCAATGTTCTAGTGCAATCTATTCTATTGTGCTTGATTTATCTATCTATCTATCTATCTATCTATCTATCTATCTATCTATCTACCTATCTACCCACCTACCTACCTACGTGTCTGTTACTCAATCAGGACTCAATCATTCCTCATCCATTAATCAATTTATAGGAAAAGCAGAGAAAGGCATGGCAAACAGTTTAAATAAGAACTAAAAATTCTAAAACAAATGTTGTCTTTTCAATTGTCTCATTTGTTTTACATTAATTAATGTAACAGTAGGTTTAAACAACATAGTTAAGGTTTTGCGATGAAACATGCTTACATTGGTAAGACAAACAGAGAAAACAAACACAAAACCGCTTATACAAGTTTTGTGCGCAAATGGAAGTAGTCTCCTTGTGGATACCTCAGCGTACCTGGGAACAGAGTCTGTTGACACAGTCAATAAATTGAGATTAAACGAGAATGAGGGTCAGACTGTCAGCCTATAATGAGATTGGGAGATTACAAACAAAGAAATCCAAGTCCCTGTTTAATCAAGTGAGTGTGTCTCCTCTTTCACACAGATATGAGGGAGTGAGACCAAACACAGGAGTGCACAATTCTACCAATGGTGACTGAATGTGCAGTATTTGTCCAAGTTGTTAAAACAAGCACCTACTGTGTTAGAATCACAATAATCAGACAAAATCTTGCACAATCTTAAATATTACCATGCATATTTTGGGGGAAAAAAATGTGTGTTTGTGTCACAAACCAATACATATTATTTTTAAAATGATAAAAGTATATAGAAATAATTCATTTGTGATTTACCAAAGAACTACTGTAATCTAACTAGGCAACCTGTTGATAGTGCATTGCTATCCATTTACAATATTTAATGTTGACCAGTCCATCATTAATTTTGTCAAATAGATTGACATTGTGTCTGAAACCAACATTTTTACATATTGACAGGCTAAAATATTGATATTTTAGACTTTTCTTTGGAGATAAAAGACATTGATTACGGGCTCCACAGCATTTATTAACTGGTTATCATTATTTTTAAATAAGTGCTTCTTTTCTGAAACAGAAATTCATATGTTTCTGGTTCTGTTTGTGTTCCAAGAAAAATGCCAGAGGTTTCCTTTTTGTTTGGTTTTCATATTTGTTCCTTAAACCGGTTGAAAGTCCTGATTTAAACTAACAATATTAAGAGGAGAAGAATAGAGGGGAATCTTTTCAAAACTGAACAAAATATTTTTTTCCACCATTGTATTTGTCTTGAAATTCTAATTCTGGGTTCAGCAGCAACTTGGATTGACCTGTCACCTTCTTAAGATTCCTTTTTCTTACCAGGGAGGAAGTCAAAGAGGAAGTCAAATTGTCTATGTGTCATTTAAAGTAATGTTTTTTTTAAATGTTTTGTCTTTTTGCCTCAGCCGTCCAACGATGGACAAAATGTCCCAACTGAGTGTCCGTCACTGGACGCCCAAACATGTGGCCAAGTGGCTGAGGGAAGAGGGCTTTTGTGATTATGTGGACCTGCTGTGCAACAAGCACCGACTGGATGGCACCAGTCTGCTGGCCCTCAGCGAGTACGATCTCCGCTCGCCGCCTCTGGAGCTGAAGGTGCTGGGAGACATCAAGCGACTCATGGTGTCCATTCGCAAACTGCAGAAGCAGAACGTGGATGTGCTGGAGGAGCTGGGTCTGCCCTTTGATGGCCATTCACCGACAGGATCAGGGAGCAGCTTGGACTGGCTGTGTAACGGAGATCAGGGCAGGGACTGCGACAGCACTGACACGGCCCCAGTGGGAGAGGAGTACCACCAGTACACTAATGGAAAGTACAAGCAGCAGACGAGGCGTTTGGATCCAGAATACTGGAAGACTGTGCTTAGCTCTGTCTACGTGGTCTTTGTTTTCGGGTTCACTTCCTTCGTCATGGTTATTGTACATGAGAGGGTCCCCGACATGCGCACGTATCCTCCACTGCCTGATATTTTCTTAGACAGGTAAGACTTTTACACAGGTAAACATTCATAATATAAACTGTCAGATTGTCACCACCTGGTGGCCACGACGTCTGCCCTACTTGCTCATTGAACGGATCTAAATTTGGCCTACCTTATTGCTACTGGGTTAATGTAGGTTTAAAGAGACCTTGTAAAATTTCCTTCTACTTGTGACCTACTTTCTGGTGTGAACTGAGAGATTGCATCCAGTCCTTAAGCTTCTCATTTCTGAGCTTCTTGGAAAAACAGATATTAAGCATATGCAAGTATTTGTGAGAACAAAAGATCTTTAGTCCTTGTTTGTTTGGGCGCATTGAGACCGCTGTTGTTGGAGGTCACAGAGTGATGGAATAATGATCTGGGTCTGACTAGGCAAAAAGGAAAACAGCCATTTCAGGGTCAAAATGTGTGCAGGGAACATCTGAAATGTGACAATCCACACAATTATGTCAGTTTTGTGACAAATTTATTGGAATAATTTTCTTAACCCTATTTTGAGGCTTCCTGTAGCAGCCCCCTGTTAAATCCCACATCTTAAGGACACATGGTTTTCTATTTTGCAAAGCAATAACTCATTTCTGCCTGTTCTCACAGCGTTCCAAGAATTCCATGGGCCTTTTCCATGGCTGAGACATGTGGTGTGATTCTCTGTAACATCTGGCTGCTGGTCCTGCTGCTGCATAAACACAGGTAGGTCATTTCAAGCAAAGAGCGCCATGATGCTGTACTGTAGGTATTGTTTTGCAGAGCCCTCGCTGCGTTTCCTACGAATCAATAGCATGGAATGATCAGGTGACGATAACTCTACACCACTTTACAGATCCATCCTGTTGCGGCGGATGTGCAGCCTCATGGGGACAGTGTTCATGTTGCGCTGCATCACCATGTTTGTCACCTCCCTGTCTGTGCCAGGGCAGCACCTACAGTGTTCAGGAAAGGTAGTTCTAACACATGTTCTGTACATATCATGACTGACTGGGTCTCCACTGAAATAGATCACAGCTGTTGACATTCCGTCTTCCGTCTCTGCAGATATACGGTGATGTTTGGGCCAAACTGCATCGAGCTGTGGCCATCTGGAGTGGGTTTGGAATGACCTTGACTGGAGTGCACACCTGTGGCGATTACATGTTCAGTGGTCACACCGTGGTCCTCACCATGTTGAACTTCTTCGTCACAGAGTGTAAGTTTGATTTTTTTTTTTTTTTTCGCACTATTAAAATAATTTGAAAATATTATAAAACAAAAAAAAGCACAAAAATGAAATAATTATTTTATTATTTAAAACATCATTTTATATACATACACAAACACACATAAATAAATATACATGTATGTATAAATGTATTCATACATATGTGTATAATTGTAACTATTAATACTCTAAAATGTGTACAATCCTAATCATGTCATAATTATTTATTAGAATGCAATACAATTTCAGAATAGATAAGTGCCCTTGAGTGTCCTGAAAGGCACATTTGAATAAAATCTATTAATATAATTATATATAAATAACTTGTGTATGTATTTATTTATGTTCTAAAAGATGATTAAGTTGGCTTTTTCTAGGACCTTTACTGATTCCCGAAGAATTAGATGTTCACTAACAACAATTAAGTCAATATTGTTACTGCTGAGAAATTTTATTTCACCACATACATCTGTAGAAATGACCGTTATAGTTCGCTTCACTGCCACATGGTGGTTGTCTATGGTATTGCACACATCATTAGAAAGCCTCAGGTTTTAACTGTTGTTGTTTTCTCTTTTTATTTATTATTCTCTCAAAAAGACACTCCACGGAGTTGGAACTTTATACACACCCTGTCCTGGGTCCTTAACCTCTTTGGCATCTTTTTCATCCTGGCCGCACATGAACACTACTCTATCGACGTCTTCATCGCCTTCTACATCACCACTAGACTCTTTCTTTATTACCACACTCTGGCCAACACACGGGCATACCAGCAGAGTCGTCGAGCCCGCATCTGGTTCCCCATGTTCTCTTTTTTTGAATGCAACGTCAACGGACCCGTCCCCAACGAATATTGTTGGCCCTTCTCTAGACCCGCTGTGATGAAGAGGCTTATCGGATAAAAGATAGGAACAGCAGTGCTGTCTGAAACTACTTGACCCGTGCTTTTGTGTTTGCTCTGACAAGTTGCCAACAGCGAAGCAGTATGAGATTTTCCCCAACTGGACACCCGACTGATCCCGTCAGGACTGAGGCCTGATGGGATACACAGCTATTGCCTTCTTATAATCTGGGATTTATCCTCAAACATGTTTCACCTGTCACCGTTTTCGGGAGGATTAAACTCAGTCCAAAAAAGACTGCCTTTTTTTAAGCCCACTTGACACTGAACTTAATTAAAAAAAACTAAAAAGATGATTTTATTCTTTACACAAAAAGGGATTTATTTCAATATAAGTGGTGTAAGTTTTGTTTTCTTGCTTTACAACAAACACTTTGTGTTTTTTGATTAGCACGCAATCACATGTAGTTGCATGTAAATTGAATTAAATGTTCTCAGATGCCAGGTTATCTATTTCAACCCCACTTTTTTTTTCTTTTTCCATTTAGGTATCTACCATTTTAGAGTTTAGATTTCAAGAAAAATCATTCTGTAATTTATTTATATTTTATAAAATTTAAAAAATTGTGGACCACTCTCAATGTAATATTTGGAGCACTATAGCATAAGACAACATTTGATTTTGTAGAATTTTTCAACCTTAAAAAACAGATGTTTTGAATGTCTGAAGTCCAGTCCGTTAATATACAGTTTGGGGATTTTTTTGTTTTCATACTTGATTTTTCTAATTAGAAAACAGATGCATTCAAACAAATTTTTGGCCAAATGATGGAATATGTTTTCCATGCTGTCTTAAATTTAATTCTCTTTGCCAATATTCTTGATTGTAGTGATAGATTTCTGTATGTTTATTGTTGGGTATTTGTATAGTGCTTTTTTAAATTGTCCTACAATGTAAAGGATACACATATGATGTAATCTTTGTTACATTGTTAAGTGTTGATATATGGACATGGCTCTATTGTAGAGGCTCTTAAAATGACCTTTGCATTCAAAGATATTTTTTTTTATTAATTTATTCATTTTGTAAATGTTGATAGGTATTTTTCTATGACAGTTATAGCAACATGCACAAGCAGAATTGTTTACAATCGCTCTTAAGTGTGTATTTATTTGAGACATGTTGTGCTTTTTAAAAGCGTTGTTCATTTTAGGTGGGTTTCTCCATTTCATTGATTTGCCAGGGGATGATGACAAAAGTCATGAATGTTCTAAATAAAATTGACCTTTATTGTGGAAGGCAGATTTTATGTGTGCACATTCTACTGCAAAGCCACATGACTTGTTTATTTGTTTGTTCAATTATTAAAGTGCTAAAACAATAAATATAGTAAAATACAATAGTGTCTTCGTCTACCCTTCATTTGCCTTCTGAGCTACATTTTTATTTCCTTCATATAAAAAAAAGAACCTCAGCCAAACAATAGCATGCAGAGACATTTCCAAAAGTAAAATAAGACAACACTCAAAGGTGAATGGTCTAGTTATTTAAAGTCAGAATTTGAGAGTCATAACTTAAAGGACTGTGGGCACTTTTTCACAATGGGTTCTGCAGTAATTTAGCTGTCCGTTCAACTGCCTTTCTTGATATTAGCATAAATACGAAACTTTAAAATAACATGAATAACGCGAAATTACAATTTCACTTGATTTGTTTCATCCATAAAAAAGACACAAATCGACACAGTAACAATATAATTTATTTGGTAGTATTTTAGACAGGCGTAAAATGGACAGCTATAGCTTGGGTCTTGCCGGCGTTGAGGTCAGGGGCGTTCGTATGCGGCGTCTCCTCCAAATCGTCCTACAGACTTATTTTGGCTGCTTTTATATCGACATTCTTTCTTGAGACGTTTTTCACAGAACTGACACTCGTGAGTAATGCGGGGGTCATTAAAAACTACTTTTTCATTTATGGTGTTGTGTGTTGCAATGTCACTAGTTAGCATCGGCTACTTGGTCAACGCCCCCGATAAAGGCTGTAAAATTTCAATAATAAATAACCAATGTTTTTGTTATTTCACGTAAGGACATATATGTATTGATATATGCTGAAATGGTTCTTTATTTTACTAATTAAATTCGAATATGACATACCTATATGTCAATTTGCATCATTATAAGTGAAATTTATAGGTGTAAGATAAACGATAATAATAATGTTTCTGTACAATATAAAGTCTATCGATTTCTTTCTGGCCTTCAGGTTAACCTTGCTAATTAGAAGTCGTGACAGTAGGAGATTAGCGCAGGTGTCAGGTAGAACAGGTTATGTATAGCAAACACTGTTCACTGTTTTTAATGAATATATAACCGACAAACAAGCTTTTTAAACAAAGTTATAAGGTTGTAAAGATATGCTGCTAGGAAACTGTTCCAACAGAGAGCTCAAACCGGGAGCAGTAATTTCTTTTCACAGCAGTTTAATATTCATCACATGTTAATGCAGTTTAGTCGTGGTATTTGTTAAATGCCTTTTGTGTGGTTTATGTGATGTCTGGGTGTGCCGAAATTTAATTTATTTTTTACTTTTAATATTGCTTTTAGGGAATGTATTACTTGTGTTGGTGTGGTATTTATTTACTGCTGCTACTTAGTAATTAGTACTAACTAATTACTTCTCTAATTACCAACTAATTAACACTCGTCTACATTCTTGTATGCTGTCTCCTATCTCACAAATACATTAGTTTATTAATTCCATGATCTACATATTCGGTTAAAAATAATATTTTGGACTTTTTTTTGACAGGCACGATGGCAGTTCCTCCAGCATATGCAGACCTTGGGAAATCAGCAAAGGACATCTTTAATAAAGGATATGGTAAGAGGAAGCTAAGCAAAAAAAAATAAAAAAATGAAGTGATCTATTGACCTTCAGAGGATATGAGAGCACGTCAGCAGTGAACTGTATGTCCTGACTGCTTTCTGTTGCCCTCAGGCTTTGGACTGGTTAAGCTTGATGTGAAAACAAAGTCTTCAAATGGAGTGGTGAGTGTCAATTATAGGACACATCCTGTACATCTATAATAATAATTTTATGATAGATAATTTAACATCACTGACTTAGATCTGCAAATGTAATGTTTTTTATTTTGTTTGTTTTTTTGAGTTCATTTTTGTGTGTTGATTTTAACCACAGGAATTCAAAACATCTGGCTCGTCCAGTGTGGACACCAGCAAGGTCACAGGATCCCTGGAAACCAAGTACAAGTGGTCTGAATATGGGCTGACGTTCACAGAGAAGTGGACCACGGAAAATACACTTGGTACAGAAATCTGTGTGGAGGACCAGGTAAACAGAGTTCAAACACAGCGATGATCAGGTGTTGATTATCAAACTAAATCAAGAACAATTGTGTTTCTTTAGATAACAAAGGGGGTGAAACTCTCGTTTGAGACCACTTTTTCACCCAACTCTGGGTAGGCTTTGATAATGTATTCTTAAGAAAGAATTTCCAAATCTCCATGTCATCTTTGTTATTTTTTATTGATATGTGTTATTATGTGTGTTTTGTTCTCCTCCAGCAAAAAAAGTGGCAAAATAAAGAGCGCCTACAAACGAGAGAATCTCAACGTTGGTGTTGATGCTGATTTGGATTTTGCCGGTCCTACTATTCATGCAGCAGCAGTGGGTGGCTATGAGGGCTGGCTGGCTGGCTACCAGATGACTATCGACACAGCCAAGTCCAAGTTGACGCAGAGTAACTTCGCAGTGGGCTACAAGACGGAGGACTTCCAGCTCCACACTAATGTGTATGCTTTATTATTGCTTGTGTTGTCAAACTAATTTATATTCATGTATGTAAGAGTAGTGATGATCACAGTTCACTAGAAACTAATCTCAGGAATGAGGTGAGTGGGGACCATTGCGGACAGGAAGTTTTGGAGAAAAAGCTAGAGAAGCCAGATTGAGATGGTTTGGACATGTTCAGAGGAGGGACAGTGGATACATTGGTAGAAGAATGATCCTAGAGATGGAGCTACCAGGTAGGAGACAAAGAGGAGATTGATGGATGCAGTAAGAGGTGAGGTTAGACATGGAGTTAGAGTCAGAGATAAGGATGCAGAGGACAGAGATAGATGGACATTGTTGACTGGAAAAGAGACCAGCCCAAAGGAGATTTGTCACATCATCACACGTACCTGTCTTCCAGTTTCCTCATCTGCTCCAGTGAAGCCCACACTCCCCACACTTTCAGCTGCACCAACCAGTTCACCACTCAGTGTTTTCCTTTTTTTTTTTGCAGTAATGATGGTCGAGAGTTCGCTGGGTCCATTTATCAGAAGGTAAACGACCAACTGGAAACTGCAGTGAATCTTGCCTGGACAGCAGGCAGCAACGGCACTCGCTTTGGGGTTGCTGCCAAGTACCAGCTGGACCCCAGTGCCTCCATATCAGTAAGTGCCTTTTAATTTGCGTCAGCCAGTGCTGTTTTATTAACCTCTGTTAAACCTGCTCTCTTCCTGCCTATCTCGAAAGTACCTTTACATTTGCTGCGGTACTTCTGCGATTGTCTCTCAACACTTTATTTTAATCTTGTGCTTTACTCTATGAGTTGTTTGTGTATAGGTAGTATTTTGTTGATAATAACACCCTTCCTCTCTCTTCTAGGCCAAGGTGAATAATTCCAGTCTTGTAGGCATTGGTTATGCACAGACCATACGACCTGGTAAGAAAGTCTTCTCTGAATTTTTCTGTTAAAAATAGTTGTGCACCAACAATGGGGTTTGAGTCCTGAAACAAATGTACAATTTTGTCATCAGGTATAAAGCTCCTCCTCTCTGCTCTTGTGGATGGGAAGAATATTAACACTGGTGGTCACAAACTTGGTCTCGGGCTGGAGTTGGAGGCATAAGGATGACATATTTTGGGATGGTGACGTAAATAGATAGAAAAAAAGAAAATCCAAAGCAGAGACAAGCCAGATTCGGAAATCTGGGTGAAAAATTTCCATCTGTCCTTCATCGTGATAAAAGTAATAATCATATTTGACTTGATTTAATTTTACCTTTTCCCCTTTGTTGCTGTTTTCTCTGTAAAACTCTGACAATCCAGGAGTGGTTTAGAAAATATGTCACGCTGTTCTATGTACCTCAACATTTGGCTTTGCACAATAGATTACCAGTGTTTATGAATTATCATCTTCTGCTCCTGTGTTATTTGCACGTTGTATTGTGATGGTCACTTTTGAGTCGTCAACGAACCTCAGTCGGTTCTAGACGGACTTATTTTCACTTCTTAGAGTCTTAGCTGAGCCATGTGATGAGTTCCAAACCTTCACTATCTTAAATACTTTTTGCAAGAATATGCAAACTAATTTATTTTATCGATCTGACAAGAGTGAAAGGATATCTGACGTAACTCTGAGGCAGTCTGTGTGTGTCGGTGTAAATCCTTTGCAATAAAGTCCTGAAACCTTTCAGCCTGTTGTGTTGAAGTGATTCAGTCAGAACAAGTAAGTTGATCCAAAAAGCCAATCAAAAATGTTATTTTTTTATTCTTAAGCCACACTTTGTTTTAAAAGAACTTAAAAAACAACGTCTTTGTCCAACTGCAGTAGTGTCTCTCCACAGTTACCATATTTACCGGACTCTGTTGCACTTTTTAAAAATATTAAAGCTGGGTTTACGAGTACTGTATATTTTAAAATATTTTTTACATGTTTGTTATTTTCAAACTGACAGTGTTAGAGGGCACTCTAAGCTTATATACCTGCGCTGCTACTCCCATGCCACTGAAAATGTATTACTTCGTGATTTAAACACAATTATTTACGCTAGGGGGCATTGATGCAAATTATACTCCAGAGCAACTTATTCATGATTTATTCTACTTTCTACCCTAAGGAGCAACTTAAAGTCCGGAAAATACAGTAATAACAGCAAAACCATCAGCTTTTTATAGTTTGGTGGCGAGTGTTAGTCCATCTCCAATCGTGAGCATGCTCAGAGTGATGCGAACGTCTCTTAACAACTTCTTGTTCAGTTTGTCGATTGCCACGGTGTCTTCGTCTTGAGGGTTTAGGACGTTCCCGCCCCACAGCACCTTCAGAAAAGAATTTAAATAATTTATTCATTTTATTGTTTAGAAAGAATAAAAAAAACTCTACTGTCTGTGCCAGATTCCTCTTACATTGTCCACTGCAATGACTCCTCCTTTCCTCACCAACTGCAGACTCTTTTCAAAGTAAATGTCGATGTTAACTTTATCTGCGTCAATGAAGGCAAAGTCGAATGTTCCAGCCTGGCCATCTGCAATGAGGTCATCTGAAAGGCAACAGTAGAAATTTCTTTATTATTATTTCCTCTCAGACATCTGAGGTTAAAAAAGAAATGAACTGATTTATTATTTATTGCAAGTGGTTAACACTATAATCTTTAAAATGTTAAATGTTGTAGTACAAGGAATATTGTCACTGGATTTTCAAATGCAGTACAAATTCCTATTTTTCTCAATGAATTATGGGGGAAAATGTTCAAAGCATCCATCTGTGCTATTCAGTTATATTTAGTTAGTGTTATATCTTTCTTCAGGGGCAGTGGGGTCCTAGCGGTTAAGGAACCGGACTGGGGTCCAGAGGGTTCCAAGTCCGAATCCACTAACTGCCAGGTCACTGACTGAGGTCCACTGAGCATGGCACTGTCCCCACTCACTGCTCCGCGGGCGCCCAAAGCTGTCCACTTTGGTGATGGGTTAAATGCAGAGGTGACATTTTGTTGTGTGCAGTGGTGTGAATCACAATGACAAGGGGTTGGCTTTCCTTTGCTTTTCCTTTATGTTTCTTTCAGACAGAGGAAAAGTCCTTTGACATGAAGTAATGCGATTACAAGGTTCAGAAAAGCAACATGTGACTTTACCTAGGGTTTGAAGTGCTGGCTGCAGACGAAGATCGATTTTCTTCTCCACTCCAGCCTGTTAACGAAATTGGGAGTATTAGTTAAATGAAGAAATTAGTTTGGAAGAATGGAAAAGGTGGCAAAGTCAAACAGTACAATTTTACTAATTGATGATTGGCTAATGGCAGTGGTGGCGTAGTGGTAAAGGAAGAAAAAGTTAGTTTAAGGTTCTAATCCACGAGCTGCCAGGTTGCCACTGAGGTACTCAGAACATAGCACTGTCCAGACCCACATAGCTGCTCCATACTGTTGACTAACAGTATGGCAGTGGTGTGACCCCGTAATATATAAAGGATGAAGAATGAATGAGTGTTTACAACCTGGTGAGGTTTAATTGCAATAATTTGGATAAATCATGGTTAATCCTTTTCACTTTGTTATTAAACTGCTGACAGATTATTATCATCCTGACAAATCATTAAACACTTTCACCTCCTGCCAGAAAGGCTTTCCGATGTTGGTGTATTCCTCGCTGATATCACAGGCTACCACAACTCCGTCATCGGGCAACGCCAAGGCCACGTTAAGCGTGTTGTAACCCGTGTACACACCTAGAACGATATTTAAAATTATTCTGCACTAGGCATTGTTCAAACATAACAGGTTATTATCACAGTCACTGGTTATCAGATGGAATGATTAACTTGGTTAATTATGACATGGCACCACTTCACATAACAATGCTACTATATTATATATCAGATATTCTACATTGATTGTTCCTACCGATCTCCAGTGCCTTCTTGGCGTGAATGAGTTTGACCAGATTGGCCATGAACTGGGACTGCTCGCATGCGACCATCATGCCGTTACCAGAATCTAGCATTGTTTTCTGAATAGGACAGAGAATTGGTCAAGTCATCCATTTTATTGTTGCCACTTGGTCACATCACTATGACATGACCCGCATGTCTTACCTCCCTGAGCTTCTTCAGCACTGGATGCTCCCTGAGGGAGTGCTGGAGGACATACTGCAGCAGAGGGTTGGCTTTGCCCCCGCAGTGACTTTTTGAGATCATTATTGAAGATTTCCGTCTGCGTCCTGTGAACAGTGAACACTTGAGACATTGTCTCAAAAGCCAGATAAGGTCATGCCAGAAACCAGTCTGATCTCACCCCGAGTCTGGCAACTTAACCTAAATTGGATTCAAGTTATGATTTCACAGGGAAATGTAATTACAGCAGTAGCAGATACATATGGCGGTGACTTCTGGTAACGTTGGACATCTTGACGGAGGAATGGTGAGTCATCCGACAGATCACACTCAAATTTGCTTTTAAAGCCAGTCCCTATGCCAGTTAATTTTTTTTAAATTATCATAACTCTAATTTGAATATGTTAAAATGGAGGTGTAAGCACACCAACAGGAAAGTCAGGAGTCTACATGCTGATTATTACATTTATTAACATTAGGTAAATGAGTAATGTCTTGTTAGGTACCATAATTTCCGGACTATAAGCCGCACCCAATAAATTTTTTAAAGGAAAAAAACATTTTGTTCATGCATAAGCCGCACCTGACGCATTCTTTTTGCATTTTCCATGATGAGGGTCAGTTTATGCCAATTTTATTCATGTACAAATTGCGTTACTGTACGTTAAACTTCTTCTTCTATGGTGTTTATTTGCAGTTGTGACTTGCGTCTTCCTCGACACCACCGGTCTCACTCTTACCTTTTCTGCTCGAGCAGTTAGAAAAAATGCATGGATGAGCCGCAGGGTTGAAATAGTGTGACGAAAGTTGCGGCTTATAGTCCGGAAATTACGGTAATACCTAGGATCTTAAATAAAAATGGACAATACATCTACTTAGGCCAATAATATACAAAATAATCCAATATTTCTCTTCTACCACTGTTTTAAAAAGAGAAAAAAAACCCCACTGTGTTCATCATTATGTAATCTGTTACGCAATGATTGGTGGTTACCTCTGTATTAGCATGTGAACATGGTAAATTTGTCACATGCTATTTTACATTTCTCAGTCTGTGAGAGCACATTATCAGGATGTTTGATCACATTCATATTTGGCTTTTCTACAGAATGTTGCGTCATTTGACTTAAATGTAGAGAAGCTTAAGATATTGATAATAAAATACTGATATTTTTTTTGCAGAATACAATTGTAGTCTCCATAGAAAGTCTTGTCTTAAACTTAAAATATAACATACATAAAAGTATATAATTTCATTACTTATAACAACTACAAAGGATTTTCATTCAAAAACACCAGATTCATTCATTACACTAGAGTCATTGATGCCAGTGCAAAACACCATTGTACTGAGGCTGAGGGCACAGTCCAAAGACTGTCTCTGTCCCTTGCCCCCCACCCCACACACACACACATCGTTCTTAGGTTACCTCTGTAACAGCCAGTGTAGGAAGGATACAGTCACAAACACAGTCACTCTCACCTAAAACATAACCGGTGACAAAAACAACCCCCAGAGTGATGGTTCCCACCAAAGCCTCTTTGGAAACGTTCTGGATAGACACCATGTTGGCCACAACAATGATCTCACGCACGGGTTTTTGAGCTGCTTGGAGTGGGACCGACTTCCTTGTCACTCTACCGTAAAACCACGAATACACGCGCAGCTGCTGTCTTATCAGCAGCGACGCTCATCATTCTGCACCGGCGTTTATACATTGGGACATACATTTTACACACATACTGTACGTACATGCAACAACGACAGAGAGCAATGGTAACACAAGCGACGGAACGCGCACGGGGAAATCTCTTAAAAGACGTCGTCGACAGCTGTTGAGAGATGAGTAAACGACGACATGAAAAACTCACCACCAAGTTTCTGCCGAAAACACAGTGACACCTCAGTGGGGATGGTCTGAGTGAATTCGACTCAAACCAAGCATTTTAACGTGATCAGTCACGCGAACGTAGCAATGGTCACATGACCTGCTGCGGCCCGTTTGATAGGGCGCAGCGGTGCACACTGATTCTCATAGTGTGCTCTCAGGCTAGTAGACAGGGCTCGGCGAACCAAATAACCAAATTTCATTAAGAAATGTAAATGACCCCCGTACTGAACTAAAACAAGGTAAAGTAGTTTATAAAGCAGTTCACTCTTCATTTACTGTTCTGCTACAGTTATTATAAACGTATTTATTTGTGTTTCCACGAGCAGATTAAGTTACAGTTGTCAGGTTTGTATCAGTTTTCCAAAAAGGGTTTAGTTGTCAGCAACTGGACTTCTTCTTGGAGTTGAAAAACGTTTCATTTCTCAACTGAGGAACTTCATCAGTTTCTGGTTGATGTTATGTTGAAGGGAACACTAGTAGTTCTACTACACTAGACCCCTTTCACAGGTATTCAGCCTCGTTTGAAGTTAAATACCAGGTCTCTTCTGTAGTCGGTTAGGACTGAAGAAGCCTCTTGGATGAGAGGTGACACGTCTTCAAGAAATCTACCATGTCCAGTTGCTTTTGAAGTAACTAATTTTTTTGTCCAATGACTGAAGTCATTGGACAAATGTTGTATCAGTTAAAACCAGAACAACAGTGGTCTTTAAATACACCTCATACACAAACATCTTCATCTTAGGCAAATATGTTAAACCCAGGGCTCGTGGGCCCAGATTTGGCCCGGCAGGTCATTTTGCAGCTGAAGTTTAAAAAGCATTTCTTGACCTGAGACATATTTTATACACATTATGATACCTATTAAAATTGTCACCATTACACTGCAAAGAACAGTTTTTTGTGCAGTGCAGTGTTTGACACCCATGGGGGAAAAATAGAGGAAAAAAGAACATTAGAACAATTGGATGCTAAACCGTGGTGATCACCTAGACTGAGCACCTTGATCGACACATGGTTTGGAACCTGAAGCCTTTTGGACGCAGGTCCAATTCTTTAACCACTGATCCTAAGTCTTTTACTTATGCAAATTGTGACTGGGGTTTTAACAAAAGAGTGCAGTTTACATGTTCAAACAGAAGAGAGCAGTGTTGTCTCACAAATAGAGCGTAAGTATTGTTCTAAGTTGTGTAATTTGTCTATCTGTCATTCTGTCATTCATTCTTGTCATTCTGTCTATTTCTGTCAGTCTGTCTATGTACTGTATATAAATACATATATATATGTACCTGTCTGTCTATCTGTCTTTCTCTCTGTCTGCCCTTTTATCATAATATCGTAAATTCTAATGTAAATGAAAATAGATTTTTATTTATATACGTTTAAAGTTAAAACCAATGACTACTACTTACTGAAATCTAATTTCTACGTTTTAGACTGTTGAAGATAGTGGACGTCTCAGCCCACGTTTAATACGCCCATTCATCCGCTAGAGGGAGATGGAGATATTGTCGATTTCAAGGCCCACTGGAACAAGGTTAGTATCATGTAACATAGAATAAAAGTGATAAAATGAAATCAAACACAAACTATATTTACTTTTTTTTAACGAGCATTAGCTCGTGAGACGACACGATGAAACGACAAAAAAAAAGCAAATTCGGTTTATTATGCTGCTGTTTGTGCTCACTGACCACTCATGTTCTATGGCAGCTCTCGCTGCTGTTAGCTACAGCTGGTTACTGACAGAGTCAGGACAGCAGGGGAGGACAGAGTGACCCTCCAGAGAGAGCAGGAGGGGAGGGTTATTGCCACTGGGTTCAGTGGAGTGTTGTAGGGTTTGCCTCAGGGTAAGCCTCTTGTGTGAGTAAACACCATCAGAGTCCAGCAGTGAGACACGCTCCCTGGGTCGGGGAATTCTCTGCTAAGCCGGAACAATGTCTGACACTGTTGTGATGATTGAATTTTACAGGCTGGCCCGACTCGATTCCACTGTCCGTCAGTGTTTTATGATGTCCCATGCTGTGATGATTAATGCGCTCTGAAATGTGCACAGACTCTCCTTTGTTTGCGGTATGATGAGGCAATCCTCTGTTTTTATCACAAATTATAGCAAACTTTATTAGCCTCTCAACCCACAGATGTATAACAACCACTGTAAGTCACAAAACACACCCTGTACGTTTATGAGCGAGCCCGAATCGGCCCTGTCAGACTCCCCAGTTCTTGGAAACAATGACATGTCATGTAAGTCAGCTCCTCTCAACTCTTGAATTTGACTTTGGCAGCAGTCTTTCACTTTGAGTGACAGATGAGCGGGAGATACGGCTCCATCAAAAAGTGCAGGCTGACAGTTTGATTTGACAAGCCTTTTCAAAGCAGATATACTCCTTGTTCCTGGTAGTATATCATCTTGACATGCAGGAAAGTGGTTCAGGAAAAAAAAGGAGTCTGAGAAAAAAATGGGATGTCAGTGCAATAGTAACAAAAACACATTTTAGTAAAATTACTTTTTTAAAACTTCAGAACAATTAACACAGGAAGTACATTTATTTCAATTGAAAAAAACAAAACAGGCATTTTGTTAATAACATTATCAGGGGCGGCAGTGGTGACCTAGTGGTTTAAGAATCAGACTCAGGTCTGCAAGGCTTCAGGTTGCAAATAAGATCCTCTGAGCACAGCACCGTCCTGACCCACATAACTTCTTGGACTCACCACCCACAGGAAGGTTCATGATGTGGTGCATTGTGATTTGGGTGGTGCCTACTGTCCCTGCAATAAAAGCATCCATCACAACAGGGTGGAATTAAGCAGAATATTGTATTTATTATATTACTTATATCTAATATATGGTATAACCTTTCTAAGGTATACAGGAAATATGAAATATTTTGTTTTTCAAGTTCGATTTCTGTCCTAAATTAGTACCACTTTGCTACATTGCTGAATTTAACTTACAGTTGCAGTCAATTCCAGCTGTGGACCCCTGTGGGTAAATATGACCCAGTAATGACCATTTAACAACAACTTTGATCAATTATTAATATGTTTGAAGTGTTTTGTACCATTAGTGGAGAGTTGTGATAAAGTCACTCAATATCCCTGTACTCCACTGTGCAGCTCCTCATCGTGGTGATACACATACGCCCTGCATTCTGCTCCACCATTTAGCTAATAAAATGCACAGGCCTAAATGATTCATGGCGACCATTTACATAATTCATAATTAAATCATAACCCGATGGCTCGGAATTTATTAACAGTGAAAATGCGCGTGCCGCTATCGTGCTATACTAATTAATATCTTCAGTTATCGTTGACACATTGCTCACTGGGCTGAGGTCTGGTTATAGGGCAGGAATAATGCAGCGCAACAACAAATCATCTGCGAGTACGAATAGGAATATCTGGGAGTGATGGCTACAATATGCAGTTGCCTTAAGAACTTAATGGAAGAATCAGTTTAATCAGGGATGTCACATGTTGTGGCTAATCATTTTGAACACTGTTAAGATAAGGGCTAATTCATGTGCCTCCGTTAGTCACAGCGTGTGGCTGCAGGGCGTCTGTGATCGTGCTGTGCCCTCTTCCCACCCTCCACTGAAACATATGCCACACACGCTCTCCGTAACACGTAGTGTCTGGGAACAAAGGGAGAGATGCTTGAAAACCACGATTAATGTGAAGTTGAATTTTTTTTTTTTTCATTAAATGTATTTATTTTCTGTTTTGTCATATGTTTAATATGCTTACTTTACCTATGGGTCCTGTTTGTAGATGTCCAGTATAGGTAATGGTGAGTTTTGACAAAGCCTTCTCTGCTGGCTTAAACATACTCAGAAAAAAAATTGGCAGTGGTGGCCTAGTGGTTAAGGAAGCTAACTTGGGTCCGCTCTGAGCATAGCACTGTCCCAACCCACGTTACTTCTTGTGGGCTCACCACCCACAGGAAGGCTCACAATATGGTGCAATGTGTTTTGGGTCGCGTCAACTGCCCCTGGCGCCACCCCTGCGACCCGGCAACGGAGAAGCAGAAGAAGATGAGATGAGAAAAAAAATTATTTAAAAAAATTGTATTATTATTTTTTTATTAATATAAATAGAGATTTTACATTTTAAAAAGTTGCAAAGACTTTTTATCCAATCATTTTTCAACTAGCTAGTGTTGTCATGTTCCATGAAATCTGCCAGAGCCTTCAAAATCAAAAGTGAGGGCCTTGCCCGCTGTAAGTGAATGGACACAGCCCATTCAGTTTCAAGCGCTCAGACCAATCATTTCGCCAGATTCCGACGTCAATGCCATCTCGCTGGCCCTACCATAAAGGTAACACTTACTAATTGATTGGATTAGCTCTCCTGGGAGTCTGACAACGTCATCTTGATTGATTTTCCTGCACTGAAAACAGAACTGACTTCAAAGTTTGGCATGGGCTGATTTTGAAGGGAAAAGTCCAGCGGATCTCCTTGATGTTTTTTCGGATCAAAAATCTGACTGAGAGTATGGGGCAACTTTACACATGGGCATATTTGGCTGTGACCACCCCTGTGTCCACTGCCTCTGTTGAATGCTTAGCATTAAAGCGTCTAAAACGTATGGCAGAAATACATCCGGACAGAGGTGTATTAATTTGGCGTCACAAAACTATGACATCACTGAAGGCCTACAGTTGAAATGCATGTTATCCAGTGTTCATACACAGTCAGTGCGCTTAGGCTACAGTTATCTTCATTTACCGGGGCACATGGACTGTTGTTGTTTTCAAGCCGGGTTTGCTTATTGTAAACAGATACCACAGATACTGTCTTGAAGAACTGTGACAAATTCCTTCAGTACTGTAATTTTTGGCCCATAAAGCACACCAGATAATAAGATAAGGTGCATAAAATACAAACAAAACACTCTGTTGTTTGGTTCACTCTTCTATCTTAAATCACATTCATATATTCATATATATTAAGTTTAACATTTGGACAGTTTCAGTTTCAACCCTGCTCAGTTCTGTCTCTTCATTATCCAAGTCGGTCTGGTTGCTGTTACTAGAGCTGTTCAGTGATGATTTCAGCTTTGAGGTTAAAATCTACTTCAGCCTTACTCTTACCCAGTTTGGATCATATACACATCATAACATTACATTGAAGCCCAGTGTGTATTACCTATAATGTGTTTTGTGCTGTCAAAACACCAGTGTAGTACCGTATTACTCCACCAGGCTCCTGACTACAGTAGCCAAAATGCTCCAACAATCCTAGCTTACCAACGTCGACTTACACATTTTTGACAGATTTTTGAGCACCGATCGTGGTGAGTGAACACTATCACGCATAAGACCCACTTCATTATAAGGCACACTGCTGATTTTTGAGAAAATATCGTAATAAGGTTTTTAAATGCATCCTGTGATCTGATACGCTAGATTTAGTTTGGGAATTAAACAAAACAATACAATTATAGGATTTTTCTTTTCAGTTTGAGGATTTTACTGACCTATAAATGTGCAACCTTGGCATGAATGTTATAATAAAAGTAGATTAGTATTTAATATCACTGGATACACAAATTCAATAAGAGCATTCCACCCCCCCTCCAAAAAAATGCAATGTTGTGACTTAAAACTGCATGAAAAGTACTTTTGGCAATTGAGGAAAAAACTATACCTCGTTAGCTTATTATTGTTAAACATAACTGAAAGATACGCATTTGGTGAGCAAAGTACCTCTTGACTTTAGTTTTAGTAAAAACACTATTGCCATTGAAGGAAAAGAAAGAGTTGGTGATGATATTGTACTGTTTTCAAAAACACACACAGGTCAGGCTAATGAACCTGTGTCACCAGGCTCTGCTTCCCCTCCGACTCAATGTGGTTTCAGTTTCGACAGTCAATTCTGAGCAGAACGTCCACTAACTCTGCCCAGCAGTGGACAAACAAAGGGAGGCTCTTCACTAATGGTCCCTGAGGCTTCGCCACTATCTATTGATCTGCTGTCACCCAATTTCACTGTGACTTATGCCCTGTTTAATTCCTATTACTGTGCACACTGAAGCCTTATCAGGAAGAACAATGAGCTTGTTGTCACTGAGGGCAAAAATATGAGCGGACCTGTGACAGTGTGAGCACAAACTCATGACTCCAGCTGCCGTAGCCCTCTCCGTGACCTCTACACTCAACTGCACTGGTTTGAATGCGACATGTTCTAATGCTGAACTACGTCCGGAGCGCTTGTAGATGAATCAGAAAATTGGATCTAGCTCCTTTCATAAAAAGGACCCCCCTTAAAAGCCCCCCAAAAACCACAGCGGCTAGGTTCGTAGCCATAAAGCTGTCTCCATGATATGTCTCTACGCTGATGACTCTCCGTTTCTGCATTTCCCCCCCCACCGCACCCCCCACAGTCTTTCTGCTAGCTGCTATCTCTTCCGTTCAATTATGTGTTTCCCTGCTCTTTTAGACAAAGAGTAATAAAGCTATAAATTGTGTATGCAGCAGAAGGTATGGACATTCTGCCTCTGAACTGCTGGTGAGACTACCATAAACCACCCACAAAGTCAAAGATAAGGATTTACAGTTATTTAACATCGTCCGCATCCCCTAAATCACCCTGATAACAGAATTAAGTGATGACTATAGGTTCTTTGTCCTCTAGCTATTGATTTTTTTTTTTTTACAGAGAAGACCAGTGCAATGTTTTTATTGAGCATCCTATTTGCTTGAAGCTCAAGAGTGAAAATGGAGCAATTTGGATTTCTTTATTGAGCAGCAGATCCTGCATTCTAAATTAATTTATCTGACACTGAGCCCTCCTTCTTCAATTCCCCTGCACAGCACAGATTTTTTTTCCCAAGACAGAGCTAATGGAAGTATACAAAAGTGTAGTGAGAATGAATAAAGCTGCATATATGTTTAGGTGTAAGTACAAAACAGTCTTTATAAGCACATGGACTGAGCAGATTCGAAATAACAAGAAAAAAAAAAAAAGAACTGATGGTTCAGTTCTTTTTTTTCCAGACTCTCCAGACAAGACACATGACTTGACTTTCAACAAGACATTCCTCTTTAATAGCAATTAATATCAAAAGCAGCAACAGACTGCGTCTGTTAAAGCCGTCATTGTCTCACTAACCCTGGAGTGTACGTCCCTCTTAGCACATAATGTCCCAGTTAGAACAAAGAGGCGTTAAGTTCAGTGGAAGTTCGTCACTCACTTCAGCATGAAAACACTTCTGTCAGTGCCTTCCAGTCGTAGAAGCTGTGGTCGTTCACATTTAATGATTCATTTGCTTGTTTAGCTACAAGTTCGCGACCCCGGAGCTATGATAAATGTCAAGCGCAACAACAGCTCGCTAACTAGACACGCCACCGCCAACCAATCATTGTGTTATCGACTAGGATGCCATTAGGTGCTGTAATCTGATGCTGCATGCTGCGTTAAAGCATCAATGCAACCCTGTAGGTCAGGGTTCCTCTTCGGTCCTTCAGCCCCTCAGCGCCGTTGTTCCTGCAGGAAGCCGCAGGACAGTCGCGGTATTGGATTTCGATCTCTTTTTGATCTATATTAGATTAACTCGGACTATAGACTGGGAATGTAGGTCCTAGTTTTTATGACTTACATTTTCATTAGACTCGTTCTGCCCTTTAGTGAAACCTGTGCATTCTCTTAAGTTCAGACCTAATCACTCCAGACATCTTAGTTTAGTCTGGTTATTATTAGGAGCAGGAAAAGATGAAATTTCATCCGTCAGGTCTTTGAGACAGTGCCACACAAAACTGTTTGTGTTCCGTCTGTCATTAACCAACAATGTATTTATCTGGGCGGTAAATATGTTGTCGGTGCAGCTGTTGAGGAAATGAGCTTGTTGTTATGGTTTCCAAATGGGGAAAGTTGTCAGTTTCCCTCCTTCAGCCTGGATGCCTTTTGTTAAATCTGTTTTCTTTTATGTCCACATATCTGTGTGATGATGGGATTAGTTGTTATGTTTACACCAACGCAGCTAGAATCGACAAGGTTGGGTTATACCTTCTGTACGGAAGGGCCTAGGGCCATATGTGGCCCGATCAGCTATGTAATCTGGCCTGCAAAACCTGTCCAAATTACATAAAAGGTGTGTATTGTGATTTTATTATTGTTATACTCGTGTTTTCTCTATAGATGGTTTGGAGCATGCTTAAACCAGGGGTGTCCACATTTTTGTCTTGTGAGCTACTTTTCAAATAAACAGGTTGAAGTGATCTACCTAGATTGGAAATTCTAAATATATTTACCCATATAAACTGGATATCTCACCCTCTACAAAACCATATAACATATGCTATACTGTCTGACTCGATACCTATATTACTATCACTTGCAAAGTGAGAATTAACATCTTGAAATATAATTTCATGTCAATTTTCTTATTATTGTTATTATTATTTTATGTTATGGCTCAGGATCTACAGGCACTGTTTTGGAGATTTACGGGTAGATCCCAACCTACTTATGGCACTACTACAGCAACCTACTTATGGCATTTTTAGCAGGGGTGCCCCCTGCTAAGAATGCTAAGAGGAGTTTCCTTTGGGGAATAGATAATTAACATTTTACCCTTTATTTATGACCTTTACATGCAGGACTTTGAATCAGAATTTTCGTACCAATTGGTTTGTTTAAGACAGAATTTTAACCTTTTTGGTTAAAATTTAACGAAAAAATTTGATGCTCCCAAACTGGTGTGTGTGTGTGTGTGCGTGTGTGTGTGTGTGTGTGTGTATATACATATGTATGTATATGTATATATATATTTATATATATATATAAATTGAATAGAATATTCAATTGAATTGAATATACATATATTCCAAATGGTATTAAACATTTTAAAATGTTGAGAGAGAGTTTATACAGGTACTATATAAACTCCCTTTTATATAGAACCTGTAGAGCAGTGATTCAACCTTTTTTGAGCCACAGCACATTTTTTACGTTCACAAAAACCTGGAGCACACCACCAACCAAAATTACATTCTAACACAATTATTTTATTAATATTTATAATACATATAGTTAGTAATATAATTTGAAAATGCACTTATACTCACTTGGTGTGAAATCTGGGCCTGTTCTAATGGTCACAAATTGTATAACCTGGCAGGAATGGTAGAAAGACAAACACAAAGTTTGTCCTCAACAACAGCGCTCAGTCTCTCTCTGTTTTTGGTTTTTACCTCAGTCAAGCTTGAGAAGCTCAGCTCACAGATGTGTAGTTGAAAGCTTTTACCAAGACTCCAATATAAACAAGTTGATTGCCACTTCCACACACATACATTGCTTTCGTAAAATGTGTTAATTTGCGACGGCACACTGGTTGGAAATCCCTGCTGTAGAGAATTGAATGTATGTCCCAATGCCTCCGTTAATATCCCATGACATGGTATACAATTGTCTGTTGGCGGCTTGAACAAAAAAATGTCTTCTTGGATTCTCTGTCTTTCCATCTAAACACTAAGTGGCAATTATAAGAACTTGTTTGTACTTTTCAAAAAAAGAAAAATACTGTAGTCTATCTACACAGGCTGTTGATAATACATTAGTATTTGCAATATTTAATGTTGACCATGCAGTCCATCATTAACATAGACCAATATATTGTCATTGTGTCTGAAACTAACATTTTCCATATTGACAGACTCCAATATTGTCCTCTTATTGTTGTCTTTGAGATGTGACAGTAGTTGGTAGTCAGTCCTCCCCATATAGTCTGATGGTCCACCCACTCTCTTGTCACAGGAAGTGACCTCATCATCATTGTAGACTACCATTGACTAGACTAGGAGACCAATGACTTTGATTGTGGGCTACACGGGATTTTTGTAAGAAGGGCATAAAACCGATATTAACTGGTTACCTTTTTTTTTTAAAGAGTGTCTGTCGTATTTGTTCGAAACAAAATGCCAACAGTTTCCGGTTTTTGTTCCTTCAACTGGCTCAAAGTACTGTTTACATGACATCCAGTTTTAGGACAAGTCATGGCCCACGGGGTCAAACAGATTTTCCATGTCTGAACTAGGGCATCCTAGCTGACTGTCCCATTCCTGAGATGGGAGGTATTTATGATGGGGTCTCAAAGTGTTAAGGGCTCACTCGCTATGTATAACTTAGCTGGGTCCTATTTTGACGGACCGTCTTTCCACTTTCTAAATGGACCTCCCAGTGTGTTAGCATTCATGTAATTCTGCTTGAGAGGCTACTATAGAAGGGTGGTGAGAGGCCAGCGCCAACACCAGTTCTCCACCCTTGTTGAAATATCCATCTCCACACAATCACATAGAAAGGACAATTTGATGAACATACGATTGAAGTGTCAAATTGTTACCATTGTGCCTCAGTTCTATGTTGCATGTTAGGATGTCCCTTAGTTTTTTTTCTGTTGTGCTTACTGGCGCTTGAAACAATTTTTTTTTTCTAGTGATCGACGTTTGTTGGTCATAAAAACTAAGAGTATCAGCAGTCCACCTGTGGGGCAGTAAAGAAGCTCACACGCTGTAAACACGGATGTAAACAGTGCAGTAAAACAAAGGAACATAAAGGAACAGGTATGAGTACCTGCTGTTGCCCAGCTACGTCTGCATGTAGGCTACTAGTTTACTCTGCACATGTATTTGCTCTGTATTGTGCATTAAATCTTATTATTCCATATCAGAGTCAAGGAGTCATTGAATCTGTTCATCAAATGACTGTAGCCTCTGGTCGGGCTCTCCCTCATTAGCAAACCTAAAGTAACAAAAGACTTACGGAATAGTCCTAAACATAACATATAAATGTAGCTGAGGGGGGAATTATGCTCAAATGTAAAACTCCCAAATAAACCAGATTGAAAAATCTCCGGGGCATCTTCAGGACTTTGCCGTCGTCATCAATCACAAATATTGCCACGCAAATCCATACAGAACTCAGACAAAATGCTTCTTTAAGCATTTCTCGGGGACGCATAAAAGTGTATTTATGGTCACCACAGGCAGGTGTAAAGGAAGATTGGCAAACATGAAAATAAAGTCCTCTCCCGGGTGCCGTTGAGCCATGCTGAGCCGCGTTAAATCACGCACAGAAAGAACAACAGTCATGTGGGACAACAGTCCTGCCTGACAAAGCACCGCTGTGGGCCCACACTTTACATCCTCTCCAAAGCCCATTATTGGAGTCAATGTTTTGTCTTCATACCTGTTTTCAGCTCTGTAATGAACTTCATACGTCTTCTTCTGCCCGCGTTAATGTAAACTACATTTTTTTTATTGGATATTACCTAGTGCCAAGATTTAGAGCCACAGAAGACCGGGGTTCTGCACTTAGCTGATGCGGGATTGATTTCCTTTACAAATATATGAATCACGCCGGTCATTACTGAGCCAGACTCTTTCATTAAATTGAGCAATATCTCCCTTTTCAACACTCACAGAGCCCTCCACCAAGAATACGCCGTGCAGAGTACACCTCCGGGCTAAGGCAGCACTGTGACCCTCGGTGTTAACTTACTGATGTCTTTTAATCATTTAAAGGAAGGTGTGAGTGAGTGAGTGAGCGAGCGAGGAAGTGATGGGCGTGTGCCCGTGTATATATACACATAAATGTCTCACGTATTAAAAAAAAGGAGCGGTAAATAATGATAAGCATGACTGGTGGGGGAGCCCGACGAAGAAGTGTGCTC
This sequence comes from Paraplagusia blochii, assembly GCA_016785265.1. Classification (NCBI taxonomy): domain Eukaryota; kingdom Metazoa; phylum Chordata; class Actinopteri; order Pleuronectiformes; family Cynoglossidae; genus Paraplagusia; species Paraplagusia blochii. Next base: position 353,167 of record JAFBJS010001070.1, on the reverse strand, counting down.
TCTACAAGCCAGATTATATACATTTATGTTTCCAAAAACCTCTTTAATTGGACAGGGCCAGATGGATCGCTGCACCACACGCACCCACACACACACACACACACACACACACGCGCACACGGCAAGCACTATTGACTTTTCAAATAAAAAGACATTAATGTAGATAACGGCCATTTTGAATCCTCATTAGTCACCGGTAATCTAGAAACATGGGCAATATATTAAGAGTGGTGTTCGCAGCTAGTCATTAAAGGAGAAATAAAAGACAAAATAAATCCAATCCCGGAATGCCTGCGATTAATCACGCGGGCCACCGCTGGCTGGCTGGCTGCTTAACAGTTTTATTGACTCATTTATGCTGCTTTCCCTGATAATCCATTTATTCTGAATAATGCCTGCCTTCATGCTCAAAGTGCTGTGTTCAGGTGATACTGCTATAAAGCCCCCGCCGTCCCCTTCCTTCCTCCTAGACAAACATATATTACAGTGATTATGTGCAACGGCTGACAGGAGAAAGGCCACAAATGCATATTATTCGGCGAAGCTTTTAATGAAAGTGTTAATTAAGTATATTTTCAATTCTTCCTTAAGGGGATCACGAACTCCGATAGTGCCGTGAATAATTTACCGACGAGTGGCTAATGGGAGTCGTTTCGTTGTCATTTTTGCACCAAACAAGAGATCCAGCATATGCATAAAGACTCACCTGTGTCTCCGGAAGACCACAAAGGAGTGCGCGTGGGGGTACGTCACATAAGAAGATGGAGCAATAAGCACTGATTAGAGATGTTGTCGTCAATTTGATCGTGTTAAGCTCTGACAGCTGTTTGCTGGATTGAGTTGATTTATTAATGCCCTGTGACTTTGACTAGAAGGAATGCTCAAACCAAACATCAACATTACAACAACAACTTATTAAAGATTCATCGTTACATCATCAAAACCTGCTAGATTGAAGTCAGGCAGTTGAAGTCAGAGTAGAAGATGCAGAGAACAGGATATGATTGTTTCGTTGAAAGGAAGAAGTTTGCGTCAAAATTTGTTAACATAAGTGATTTATTTTTGGCACAATACAGTAGTGGTCACCAACCACTGGGACGGGGACCAATGCTGGGCCATGTATCAACAGGTTTCAGGTACTATGTTATATGTTTATTATTATTTTTATTTAACCCCGTTTTTTAGATATATTTATTTATTTGTTACAACAGAAAGGAGCGCTTAACTATGTCACTATCATAATCTGCTGCATGTATGGGCAATCTATGGCCCAGGGGCCACATGCGGTCAGTTCTGCTTTGTAATCTGGCCCACCAAATGTTTTACATTTTTTAATTGGATGACATATCCAATCACACATCACATCATTTCCAGTGGACTCGCCACCCACAGGAAGGCTGTAATATGGAGCAGTATAATTTGGGTAACGTTTGCTACCCCTGTGACCCGTAACAGATAAGCAGATGTTACATCAATTTCACCAACAACATATGAAATAGATATATATAAAAGCTAATGAATGACTATTAAACTACCCTCTATACATTGCCAATGTGGTAAATGACTATTCTGTTTTTGGTGCAATATCTACAAGGTCTATACATAAGGTCCATTCCCTGGAATTATCACACCAGTGTTCTAATGGTGCAATGTGTTTGCTCAATGCATCAGAAGGATAATGGATGATAGGAAGACCCTTGTGCAGTCACAGTTAAAATGAGTGCAATGCTGTAATTGCTGCAAATGGAGGATTATTTGACAAAAGTCTTGACTATATTTTCTATTTACCTTACAACACATGGTGATACATAAAAGCTTCATGGAAATAACTCAATTATCTGTGTGACCCTAAACTTTTGACCAGTGGTGCATAAATAGACTATATAGAATAGATTATGTTCAGATTATGCGACTTAGTGTATATTTATTGTTTTTTTTTAATCATTCACACCGAAGAAGAAAATTATGTTAATCGAAAGTGTCCTATGTCTCCCATAATGTTAAAACTGATCAAGTATCATTGTCAGCGATGAAGATGACTCACTTTTGCCATTGTCCTGTGATAATTTGGTTAGACCTCCAAAAGAGAAAAAAAAAGTTTGTTTTTTTTTGCATCAGGGAGAAATAAACTGGCATGGATTATCCATGAAAAAAAAAAATATTACAGCTGCTACCTTTCAAGCCACTGTTGAGTGCTTTGTTCCTGTTCAGCATTGCTCCATGTGTGGTTGTATTTATATATATGTAGTAATGAGGATTCTAAGAGTTCTGAGCAGAGTCTCTGGAGACTTTCCTAACCAGGTTCTGACTAAAAGCCTGAAGCCTATCAAGTGTCCGAGTCCTAGCACCTGACGTTATGGTTCTGCTGGGAATTTCTGCTGTCACAATAAATCACACACGAACAGGATATAGTGTAATCACGCCGGCGTCCCGTTTCACTCCACTTGTGTCAAGCACTTCAGCGAGATGGAAGCCGCACATGGCGACGCAGGCCGCCGCAGCAGCACACGTAGCTTTGACTCACTGGTGCTTGATGGTTGACTTGAGAGGAATAATCCATTTGGGATAACATACAAAGAACTGTTGATGATGGCTGGTGTTGCACACAATGATGTACTGTGTTACCAGAAGTTTCCTTTCACTCTCAAACGGCCCTCGCTTTGATAGTAGACGCTAGATGTGAGTTGCATTTGAGGGGAAAATAACCAGAGTGGTTCTGTTTTATGTCTTCACATGTACCCTGCGCCCCCAGAGATGAGACATTAAAGAGGTGTGACGGTGTCGCTGATGTATCCTATCCCTCAAAACCAAAGTAAACTGAGACGTCTGAACTTTCATTGCAGGGACACACGCAGCGCTCCTACCAAAGCCTCCTCCTCCTCCACCTCGGGCCTCCATAAAGATAAATCACAGTGTCTAATTCTCACAAATTACCCAAACATAATGTAGCACTCTCATTTCCAGCACTGTTTAATCTGCGTCTGGAGTATTTGCTGTCACTGCTCGCTGCAAACACTCCCCTCACTCTTGGCACTTCATTGTCTTTTGATGGGTCATAAAAGGCAGGGTTTGATGGATGATAACTCGGGGCGTCTCTCTTTGTTGTGGGATGTGACGACCCGGTGCATGTGAGATGTGAGGTGAAGACGCAGCGTGAATGGGAGATGTCATGGATGTCTGCAGCTGACACTCAGGCCCTGAGCACATGCTTTGATCTCTGCCAACGATCGCTCCAAAGCAAACACAAATAAAGGATTCTAGTGTTGTACAGTTTCCAGGGAGAAATTTGTAAGATTCTCCCAAGTGATAAGAAGATAGTGTTTCTCAAAGAACGCGGAGCTGCTGATCATGTAGAGGGCAACGATTTATTAAGGCGGGGAGAGTACATGCCAACCCTCTTTACCCCAGCGTCCAACTATGACCTGTCCAAACAGAACATGTTTAATGTCACTGCCTTCTGATTCAGTCAAATAAATATTGCGCCGAGTCTTGGACTTCCTGCTGACCCTACAACATCTGCCCAGGCATTTACTACTTAATATATGAACTGTGAGGCCGGGGCAGGTGTTTACAGCTGTAGCCGGAGAACACGAGAAACAGATTGCACCCCTGGTTCGTGCACTTGAATGAAAATGAGTCATCCCCAAGCTTTCCCTGCCGAAGGGAGGGGGAACACAAATAATGCCTCAGAACGAAGGGCAGGTGGGAGCATTTCATAGGTCTGCTTCAAGGTGGCAGCAAAACTAGAGATATAATTGACTGCAGCTTGTATAAGGAATCCATTGTACGGTAAAGTTTCCTCAGAGATATATTAAAAGTGTAGGTATAAATCACTTTTATTAAAAGCAAGGCGAACTTTGGGAAATAAACTGCCTTGCTGTCGTGCAGCTCCACGTCTCCACACGAGACCCATTGCAGATCTTTGATGTTTATACCGAAGAGTGGAATGTGCTTCCATGTTTTTTAATAAAAACAGGGCTATAACTGGAATGTATGACAAGGCACGTACCGACGAATACCTGCCATAAGTTGTGTTTATTATCATCGAGACTAATTAAATATGTTTTAGTGCCGTGTCTCCACATGGATCATGGACACAGAGGGTCAGAGATGAAACTGGCTTCAGACAAATTCGGAACGTGAGCTAAAACGTGTTTAGCTCATACTGAACAGCTGCTGTTTTTTCTTTTTTTTTTTAGTCCCTGTGGTTTTCATTTGTGATCTTTTGTGGAGATGGTGTAAAAGTTTTATTGTACTGTTTAAATTCTTGTACAGCGCTGCTCGTATTATTTCGGCCTTTTCAAAGAGACACATTGTGCATGAGCAGCTTATAGGACAGGGCTGTGTGTCCACTTGGTCTTTTTAAAGCAGTGACAGTAGGCGGACTCTGGGCCTCCCCAATCCTACCTCCTTGATGCTCCCTTTAATTCAGTGTTCCACAACCACTGGCCCAGGAACCGGGAACGGTCTGTGAGTAAATTGGTGCCGGGCCGCAGAGAAATAATGTTTCCTTTTGGCCCCATCTGGCTATTGCTTCCACTTGATCCATACCCATATCAACAAAAGAACTGAACAATAGAATGGCTAGGATTCCATCATCAATAATGCAACTATATTTGATTAGGAAGTATTTTCTCAGTGAAGACAACAACTAAATAAACTCAAAAACTAAATAAACTCAAATGACGCAGATAGATTTAAACTGTTTGCATCGATGATTCATTAATACAAGATACTAAAGATACTAAGCTTGTCAGTCTGGTAGCCAATAATTATAGGCTGTGTGCACTTGAGAAAACCATGTTGTGTGAATGCACAGTTAATTCGGGTAGGAAGATTTTAACAGGTAGGAAAATATTTCAGAACCGAAATTTTATTTTATTAAAGGGTATTTATCTGCCGCAACTTAAGGACTTGTCCGTGAAAATAGAAAGAGACATTTAACCGGTTTGTGGCGGAAAAAAAATTAAATGATTATGTATTTTCTACGAGTATAGTGCAGCGTCAGTGTTCCTCTGCCACTGTTGGTGAGTCAAAAAGATCTGCAGTGGAAACTAACTTTCCTGTTGAAAGGCCTTGCTATAGAAATGAGAAGCTGCTGTTTGGCGTTGCGCTTCATATAATCATTTTATGACTTTAAAAGTATGATCCTATCATAGTCCATAAACATCATCTGCATATAAATGTTGACGCTCACTCAACTCCTAATCCTGAAATGGAAACATATACAGGTGTAGAAATAAGAAACTGACATATTCTAAAAGGAGAAATTTATTTTGAAATATGACTACATTTTGAATGGCCTGTTTTGAAAGGAGCTAAGCATTTGGGTCCAGTTCCCGGTGGTTCTACTTCGCTTCAGGCCGTAAAACATCTGTCAGAACGTTGACTCCTCCTAAATCTGAGAGGCTTCACAACTGCAACTAGTTTTTCAACGAGGCGGCCATATTCCCCCATTTAGATTGCAATTAGCACCACATTTTTTCATGGAATACGGTATGATATCAACCAAAAGACTTGATGAATATCATAGTGAGCTACAAAGTTGCACTTAATGTCTCTCAGTCTTTACATTCCTTTTTAACGCTGTAGTTCATTATCAACAATGTCCTGCCGTTACAGAAATCCGTAGTGTACTAAATCTGCAGTGAGCATTCCCCGATAAGTTCTGTTTACACTAAATAGTAGTTGGTGGAGACTATACCGCCCCCTGCCTCTCTGCTGTGTGGGAAAATTCATTGCCTTTAAAAATGTAAGAGCATATATTCTGTGCCAATTTTGAAACTGATTTACGGTTTGAGGATAGGCAGCGAGGGACCAAGTTGGACCAAAGTGCTACAAAGTGAAACTGAAGAACAGACTGATTGCTAAAATACAGTTTAACTGTTTATAATTTATTCAGGTTAAGCCTAGGCAAAATTAACATCTGCATTATTCGTAAAAAAATACTGACACATCAATAAACCTTTTATTAAATGCTTAAAATGAAAAATATTGAAGATATTACGTTCATAGCTGCACACTTTACGCAAAAAAACAACGGTTGAGCCGTAAAGTCCTGCTGCTCATAACATCAGCACAAATCTGTGCCATATTTGAACAATATCAAAAAGTTGACCATGGTCATTAATTTCCTTGAACAATGTGTCTGGCTTTTTTCCCCTCTTTTAGTCTCTTGTATCATTTTCTTTAATACAAGCCCAGCTTTATGTCGTACACGGCAATCTTCAGCCATCTGGTTTTCATTTCCTGTGAAGTTCTTGCTGGAAAGAGAGCCTTAAAAAAAAGAAGCCTCGTTTGAACCGGGGGCTAATGCAGTCAGGATGGAATCTGTCACTCAGTCTATTGCATGTTGATGACTAAGGGCACTTTCAGCTGTAAGCAGTCCATGATTTATGGACACAGAGTGAACTCCTGTAAGCAAACGCCAACTAGGAGTTCACAGCAGCAATTGGGCCCTTTTTTTTTTGGGCTTCAGCCCGCCTGCGTTTTCTTTCCATTCATGCCAAAGCGTTTCGCACGGCAATTAGCTCCATCCTCATTTGGGTCTGCAGTCCCACAGGGTTAGGGAAGCCATTTATCATCCTCAGGGCTTGGAGCTTGCACAGCTCCGTCTCAGGTAGTTTCTGTAAACAGTCATTGGAAGGGGGCTCCTTCTATTACAGCAAATGAGAGGTAGGTACAGTAGTTTTGAGGGTCCCGCCATCCATCCTTCTGTCGGACGCTTTGCTTTTACTCTACAGGTGTGAACAAGGAAGGGAAATGTCGTTTCGCACGCCTCATTTGTCATAAGATAACCGCGTGGAAGGAGTGAATGGAGTGGTGACAACGTGGCCCCTGCGCTTTTATCTGAAGGGTCAAACGGTTTAGGCTTTCAGAGTTTTGTGGGCATGGCAAGAGGGATATTGTACTCATGGCTAATGAGGAGCGTGCTCATGGCTAAGAAAAGGTTGAAGTTTAATCCACCATCTTTCAACCTGGGTCTTTAATTGTGCAAAATTTATGGACGCTACTAATAGAAGACTTGATAAATAGCACATGTTTTCGTGGGCACAGATGTAAGAAATGTAGCCTAGTTAGCCCTTCTCGCAAAATACTCTGCATATTCATTCTGATCTATGCGTTGACTTATATTAACGTTAAGGTTTTGGCTCCACAACAAGTGGGTCTATAGCTTCCAAAGGCCCTTGGGGCATCATTAAGACAAACCCAAAAATATATAAAAAATACTGTTGAGCAGGCAGGATCATAAACACATGCTGGATTCATTTTGCGGTCGAAACATCCTCAGATGCAGCAGGGAAAGTAACTGAACCCCAGTATGTGCATTTGTATTTTCCCATCAATCCTTGGAAAATCATTGCTTTTGAAAAAATGGGTTTCGAATCCATCATTTGTTGAAGCCAAACATTGAGGTCTCTGTTGTTACTATGTCTGTATCAATCAGAATTAAGGAATTAGGTCGTTGGTTTGTCCTCTTAATGGTACCGCACCACAGTGCCAGCCCAGGGGTTGTGGTGGGTACAAGAAGGGGACTAATTGTCAAGGTTATGTCTCTGTGGATGATTGATGTGAGGCCAGGCTGTTTTTGTCAGCTTGTCAGGTGGCTGGAATGTTTAATGTTCTCATTATTGGTTGCTCTGTTGTGTATATTTCTCTGTCAGCACCGCTGAGCCATCTGAACTGCCAGAGCACTTCAAAGGCCTGCAGGTCATCCGTCTTCTTCCTGACGCTCTGAATGTTCAGCCTCAGCTGAGTGCCGGTGATTTGTTATGACTTGAGAGCCAGCTGACAGACAGGTCTCTTATAAAAAAAAAAAAAACACGCAGCCATTTCCCTTTTTGTCGTGCGGTGAAAGCAATGCTGCTCCTGTAATGTGGCAGGTTGGTGGGGGCTACACCACTTTCGCAGCGGGCTGGCACCTGACAGTTGTATCGTCTCACTAATTTGCAGACAGAACGACTCGGGGTTGTTTTGTCTTCGTTCTGCCTCAACGTGAAGTTCTGGTTCTGGTGTCACAGGCTTTTCGTGGGTCACCATCTGTTGTGAAATGCCACGGGCTACAAGATATCTCTTTATTAAGGTGCATTTAAATATTCATTGTCCATACTTGTCCTGTAATGGCACCAAAACAGAGAGCATGATGTGTGGAATGTTGAAGGCTAGGAGAAAAGAAGGAGGTGAGATGCTAAAGACAGGAGCAGGAAAAAAAAAAAAAAACAGAATCCAAATCTCAATTCTTTTCCCAGACCCTGTGCAAGATTGATTGTTTTCTGCTGATCTAATTTTGGAACGCACCACAACAGTCCATTTGTCTTGAAGAAAAATGACATGCCACATACTGCAGATGGAATTTTTTTTTTTTGAGGAACTAAAAAAGATTAAAGAGAAACGGTGCTTCTCAGCCCCAATCATGAGCTGTAGATTACTGTGTCGATTTAAGCAGATGGCAGGCTGGATTCTGCAGGCCCTCCTGTATATTAATGAACAGCAGTCTGTTCTATTTGACTTAGGTAAGTGAGATGTCCATCACATGTAATGTTGTGCCAGCTGGCATTATGCGTTTCAACCCACTTTGGGTCCATATGGCATTCTTCATGACTGGTGTTCTTAGAGGAATATGTTTGCACTCTGGTCGTCTCCGTCACTGTCACTGCTGTTGGTGTGGCTGGGCAAATATGAGCTTATTTACTCCACCAGGAAGAAAAGGTCTGCAAGTGTGTCCTCTGCTAATTTCCTTCTCATAGGTCAAGGCAATAAGTCTGGCACTAAAACTGTCGTGTCGCGCGAATCGCGCTAGTTCAATAGTAACTTGATTAAGTTTGCCTGTCGACATGACTGCAAACGTGGCAATACAGTATGTTAACAAAGCTAATAATAGGAAAGGGTAGAGTAAGTAGGGGCCTGGAGGGAGAGGGCGTTGTATCTACTGACCACTCAAACCAGCTGACCTACTCTCTTTAGGTAGCTGTGGTCCGTCTATGTTCCCAAGGATAAAAAGAAAAAACAGCAGGATTTTGGTGTTTGTAAACATTAAGACCTGTGTTTCTCCTCTTCTCCTGCAGGGGAAGCTAGTAGTCCACTTCGAATGACCCATAAGTGTGTCCTGAGTGGAATTACTGATTCCTTTCTTTAATAATAGCAGTAGAGTAACTACAAGGTGTGAGTACCAACAATGACTACCAATAGTTATAAATAAATATACAATTCCAATAATATATAATGCGTTTTGGGCCTTCACTTTGGCCCAGAGGCAAAGTCTCTATCTTTGGTGGGAAACGCCAGGGTTTATCTTCGGCGCAGGTCCGAATGCCAGTTATGGCAGTTGGCTTCCAGTGGGCTCCCAGCAGGAACGTAAGGTGTAGTGCGATGTGATTTGGGTGGCAGTTGTAGTGACTGCTGCGGCTGTGACACAGTAACAGATGGGCAGATGAAAATGGATGGATAATAATTTTTTTGTCGATGTAATGCAACTAAAATATAAGGCTATTAAGACTACTACTGCTACTTGTACCATTAATACAACGTTTGTTTCTGGTAATAAAAATATTGTGATATTGTTTCAGTGACATAATAAGGGAAGAAAACATACAATGTTGTGATGACATTGTTTTGTTTAAAAATTATGGTGCATAGTACAATTTTAATCTAAAATATCTAAAATTCCAATTGTATGAAAAGAATTTAGTTTTTTTAGCATATAGCTGCTTTAGCATAGAGCGGCTTTAGCATAGAGTGGCTTTAGCATATAGCTGCTTTAGCATACAGCTGCTTATCGGTTTTTGCAATATTTTGCTTTACATGATATTGTACTATGATAGGATATGCTATGAAATAGCATAGCATAGCAGTACTGGATTTTTTTCCTCCCCAAAATCCCTTTGTACTTCAAAGATTTTTTGTTTGCTCACTGCTTGTATGAAGAGTATTGTTCATAACCTTCATAAAGTCTTTGAGTCCTCTGAGCGCTGAGAGGAAACTGATTGTTTTTGTCTCAGAATGTCAACCTCAAAGCGCTGCCCCAAAAAACCTTAAGAGGTAATGAACACATGTTTGCCAGCCTGAGCCCCCGGAAAACCCATCTATGAATATGCCAGGCCTAATTTTAAACCAGCAGCCTGGGGAACGCTAGCCATGTTTCCCCAACCAGAGCTTGCAAACAGCAAGAAAGCACAATGCCAGTGTGTCATACTTTTAAACACTGTTAAATTAAAGGCTGTTTACTGTTCTCCCAGGCCATTCATCTTACTCAACGTTAGTCTGCTTCTTGCAAATTTGTCAGTAAGAGCTTCCACATGCCAAGACCGGGAGGGGGAAAATGTTGGGGTTATCAGAGGAGGGTTTTCATAGCACGTCTCTTCAGTCAGCCTGTAGTTAATTAGCCACCTCCACACAATAAGGCCATAAGTCATTAATCACTCGGACCCGGGCAGGAGTCGAGTCACTGCGAGCAAGATGTTTGGAGACAAAAAGTTTGCTGGCTATGACAGACCTCAGAATGGCCCCTGTCAGTGGTGTGTAAATTATAGGGCATGTCGAGTGCTGAAAGACAAGGGCCCACTGTTTAGCTCACTGTTGCTCTTTCCTTTTGCTTTGTGCGTTGACAGATTCTCTTTGAGGGAAAATTCCCCCTTTCTCCGCATCCCATTGGCTGGCTTATGACTTCCAAAGACTTTGACTATTGTGAGTATACAGCACAGACACACACACGTGAACACGCGCAGATGGGTCGACAAAGCTATTGTTTTTTTTTTTTTTTATTCCTTTCAACAGCCATAGCCAAAACATTATTCCTAATCCGGAGCATTAGTATTACACCTAACCTACCTGGGAACACAGAAACCAGGTTCTAGAGAAAAGAGTTTTCGGCCTGTGACGGTCAATGGTTTTGACATGGTCTGCTTTTCTACCAAACAGAAAATAATACTAAAAATATTGTTTTTCATATCAAGATGATTGTTCGTACATGCGCTGAAATTTACCGTGGCTCGCCCCGAGCAAATAGAAGACTACAAGCTCCAGGGGCCGGCACCTCTGGTGAACACGGGTTCAAGTTTTCACTCCTGCCGTTTACTTTGGTTGTCACAGGTAGGAAATGATAGAGTGATGATAAATACTGGGCTTGTTTTGAGAAGCCAAAGCCTTTCCTCCCGCAAAAATAAACCCGCCAGGTTTGGCAGGCCGATGGTAGGCACGCTCCTCAGCTGACTGAACACACAAAAGGTCGACGATTTTTTTTTTTTCCTGGTGCCTTCTGTAAACAAAGCCCTGCTTTACTTTACAAGCGTGAAAGAGGGGGTTTATTTGGAGCATTAAAAGTTTATGTAAGGACAGTGAAATTCCATAACAGGATTAGTAATACAGATGACAAAAGAGGGGTTTAACGCATTATGAAAAATGAGTGCGTTAAGTGTTGTTGACATATGTTTTCCGAGGCCTAAACTTTTGTTCGTATTTGTTACGATACCATAGGCGTCGAGGAGAATCAACGATGTCCTGTACCCTTCAACCATAACGCCGCAGACAGCGGAACACATGGCGCGCAGCTGTGCATAAGCGACCATTTTTAACATGAACGCGTGTGAGCGACCGGGCCCTGCAGTGCCGTGCAGATACGCTCCCCCCTCAGGTGAAAGAACGTGATTTTTCCCTCATGGCGCAGTTCAAAGTGCGTAGTGCAGGTGGGTGTTGTGCCGGTGATTCAACATGGAGTCACAAAGCCATCCACTGTCTCATCTCCTGACAGTGTTTTGTATTCAAACATGTGGGAAAGAGATCTTCTGTCAGGCAGCAGACAGAGATTGATGGCCTTTGGCTCAGTGGGGTAGATATGTGTACGTGAAGCTCAGTGAAGCAGCTAATGCAATAAACAGAGATGTTTTGTAATTACCCTATGATGGAGCATCTGCTCCTCGTGACCTCCAGACAACATTTAATACTTTTTCCCCAACCCTGGAGATAAAACATAATGATCGAAATAGTCAAATGCCAAATGTTAATGTAACTGATACAGTTGGCTTCTGTTTTATTTAAAAAAAAAAAAGAAACTTCCTGATTAATTGATAAGCCGAGAGCACTCATCTGGAACTGTTTCTGGTTATATTATTTGGCTGGGAAATATTTTTTTTTTCCCAAAGTGCCATCTCTGTGGATTAGCAGCCAAGGAGCATAAGATCTTTTCGATGTTTTTTTAAGGGTGACATAATTGACAGCAGTTCATGACACACTAGAGATTAGAAAAGTCTATTCAAAAGAATAATTTTGTGTTTTAGCACACACACTATCCAAGCTCAACTCTAGAGACAATGATTTGTGCTGAATTGAAAGGCAGGAACACTGTGAATCGAATGTTGACAAATTTTAAAAAGTATCTTTAAAAAAAATCCTAAATTTAATTCCTGTAAACCTTATAAAAGGGCAAATAGTGTTTGTGTTTTAATATTATATAAAAATAATTAAATACGTGAAATTATGCTATTATATTTCTATATAACACTCCAAACTAAAGGCATATACAAATAAAAGAATGTCAAAATATGTTACTGATACATTTTGTAGATCATCAAGCAAATTTTATTAATAACTAATATATTCCCATAGGGATATTTCCATTAATAATAAGTATGAATACTATTAATGAAATTATTGTTCATATAGTTGACATTAAGAGTCATTATTTGTGACCCGTATCACCAAATGACGCCACGGTTTAATGCTGGGAAATTGTTGGTGCGTACACAATCTCATTCTTCGTTTGTCTGCAGCATATTATTATGCTGATGGAAAAGTAAAAATGTAATTTGAAATGCACATTTGATTCACCCCAGCCGCACAGTCCACTGGTTTCAGTGCTGAATTGTAGGTTAGGCTTTTTATGGCCATCTATCACGGGGCTATGTTTAAGACTCATCTACATGAAGGATGAGTGGAGTTGATGAATATGACATGTGACCGTTAATGATGGTGATTTTATTGCCGGAGAAACGGCCTGATTTACAGAGGATGGATAACGACGCTGTGGGCTTGATTTAGTAGATTTGTTTTAAAGTGCTGATTAAACAGTTAGGCCCTGCTTTATTTTTTCGTGCTCTCTGCTTTACGGCTTCATCGTGGCGATTACAAAGGCAGTGGAAACGTCCCACATCTGGTGTCATCGTAAATCTTGGTTTAGCCAGAATCCTGTCAAGACCGCAGCCTCATTTGTCTTCTTTAATGAAACAATAATCCACAACCTGGGTTTTGATGATGCAGTGACGACACACACACACACACACACACAAATACATACACGCGGCACATGCTGTAGCTACATAAGTGTGTGTAGCTTATGCCAACAGACAAAATGTTAGTTATTACTATGTCCTAAAATCACAGTATTAGCTGCTTCAGATTTTGACAAAGCTTATGTTATAAATATATATTATATATATGTATATATTTACAAGAATATATATTCATATATGCTTTATATTGACATATATGTATATATAAACATACACTTGTATTTAAATAATTAACTCCCTGAATATACATTTATATATATATTTTTTTTATTTTTAGCCCATCTTTATGCCTACATAATAACTTAATTAATTAAAAATTTGGTTAAACACTGATGTTGAAAATTTACAATGCGATGAATATGAAAAGGTTGTATGAAGTAAAGTAAATATACATACAAATACATTTAGATTTCTTGAATAATTTTGCTGCACAGCCAAACGAGCCCTAAAAGTTGCCCTGATTGATTTCCCATATCCATCACTGTGGTCAATCAGCCTTAGCAGCAGACTCCTCTCTATATCCCACAGGGCAGAATCACAATAAAGTAACATTTGAATGACTATTACCTTCTTCAGCATCAATATAAGAATCCGTAAGCCAAAAAAAAAAAACAAACAAAACAAAATAGCACACTAGTTGACTTTGATTGATTGGCTGTGTACATAGCTGTAAACGTCAATGCAATTGTGGCCATAATGTTGCCTGTGTAAAATAATGCACATTGAGGCTTGTCAAAGTAATATTATAATTCTTTTTTATTTTAGTCACGCTTGAAGCTATCGCAAATAAATACAGTGATCCCCATTCGGATCCAGTCCCTGCATGAAGTACAATATAAAACTCATTGGGCCTAAATCTCCTTTATAAATGTGGGCTATAATTCTTTGTCTCTACTGGTATCCTAAGGCCGATGCTGTCGTCAGTCTTTGTCCGTACAAGGCGTACGGGGAGTAGTAGGGTCCCGTGGCCGCGGGCACTGGCACTGGGGCGCCGGGAGCAGGCAGAGGGCTCTTTGAATAAGGGTGATAGCGGCTGCTCAGTCCGAGTGGGTGGTGAGGCCCTCTGAGGGCCAGCGTGCTGGGGCTGCCTGGGCTGCCACTGGGAGGCATGTGCATGTGACAGGCCATAGCAGCAGCGGCGGCGGCGTTGGCCAGAGAGGAAGAGCCAGGGTACCCGGATATCAACTTCTCTGTGCCGGCAAAGGCCGTGTGAGTCCGCAAGTGACTTAGGAGCTCCTCTGAGGAGGAGAAGCGCTTGTCGCAAGGTCCATTAGCAGACACCCAGTTACAGACATGTGGGAGGGGGTCATTGGGAAGCATAAAGCCATAAGGGTACAGGGGATGTCCACTGAAAGACGCAGCAGTAGAGTGCACGCCGTGTAAAGGGTGCGTCGGGTACATAAGAGGGTATCCAGACTTGAGTGCGGAGGCGGCAGCTGCGGCGGCTGCAGAGTCATGTGCGGAGTTGGTGCTGGACGCACCGGACAAATGGCTTGTGCAGTGGTAGCTCAGACAGTAGGGGTCTCGACACAGGCTGGCAGACATGAGAGTCGGAGGGGACGCTCCGGCCAGGGGGCTGCTCCCTGTTTTACTGCAGCCCAGTGAGCTGGCCGCAGCAAACTGTGCGCTCAACAGCTGGCTGCTGGATTTGGTGTGGTCAAGGGTCATTCCGGGAGGGAGGAACGGCTGTGGGTAACCTGCATATGCACCTGCTAAACTCCCCGGGTAGGAGATACCAGCAGGTGGCAAGGGGAAAACTGCATGACCAGGCTTGTAGGGCGAAACGGGGGCCACCAGTCCAGAGGTGAGGACAGACGAGGACGATGAGGTTACAGATATCGAGTCTGACGAAACAGTTTTAGAACCAGACGTGCTCTCCTGGTGCTGGCTGCCATCAGAGGTAATTCCACTTATCCTATGGCTGCCGTTGCTCTCAGACGAACTGCTTTTATTGCTGTCAGACTCCTTCTTCTCCTCCTTGTCACCTCCCTTGCCTTCAGGCGGCAGTGGAGACACAGAGGTGCAGGAGCTCGGGCTGCCTGTCCTAGGAGTGAACGGCTGGCAGGTGGCGCTAGGTACTCGGAAACCGGTTTTATCTCCACTCAGGCTGCCGCCGCTGCTGCCGGAGTCCTTCTTCTCTGAGGATTTGTTGTAGGGTTTGAAGCTCGACTTGTCGTCGGCGCCGATGTCGCTCATTTTCAGCGGCCCGGATTTGCTCTCCTTGTCGCTAGATCCATTGGAGGAGACGGAGGAGAGTTTGGAGGAGGACGGAGGGTCGGGTTTGCCGATCTGTGAGCAGGTTTGCGCCAACAGAGCCAGCGGACTTTTCTTGGCATCCAACTGTGAAGTAAATGACAAAATCATATGAATAAAAACCTGAACACCTTGCGATGTTGAAAAGTAATGAAAGCCGACGCGTATTTGGAGCTGTCCCGTTGCTGCGCCTCAGCAGAGGAGGAAATAAAACTTAGAACAACTCAGCACAACGAGGCGCACAGACGACAAACAGTCCGATGCAAAAGCAAAGGACAAATATATATATATTAAAAAAACAAACAGGAAAATATATCACAGGGAAATATTTCCACCTAAAGTACAAAATATAATTCCTGATTTTCTAGAATCCACAATTTCCTCGTCGCGTTGTGCGATTTTATCGCGTACATGGAAGTATTTAGAGTTTTGGTTGAAAAAAATAATAATAAAAAAACAAACAAACATTAAAACATACATTAAATTGTCTTATTAAAATAACTGTCGCTATTTGGAGGATCATTTTATATCATTTACTTTGACCCCGCAAAACAAACGGGACCGCAACACACGCCACGGAGTGGGTGATGTCCGCGTTGTGCGCAGAGCTTTTCGCCGACATCCGCGCGGATCTTACCTCGATGGGGCTGACGGGGGTGGACGGCAGAGGCTGCAGGTATTCCGGGTGTAAAATGTGTCCCGCCCGTGCCGTGAGCATTTTCAGAATCTTGATGGGAAGACGGCTGGCCTGGCGGGAAGGGTCTGCGGGAGAGACGGAGTTGTGGACGGACGGCCGGCTGCTCTTCACTGCGCCCCTCTCTCCCGAGGAGCCGCTGTGCCAAGCTGGATTCGTGCTATTTCTCAGGATAGAGACCGTGGGCGATGTGATCATGACCCAATTCTCGACGAAAAGGCTGAGAAATACATGTGTGGAGTACAAAAGAAGGAAGAGGAGAAGGGGAAAAAAAGGCTCGAAGCTGTGTCGCAGGTGAAGGAAAACAGAGTAAATCCCACAAAAAAGCAGACGCGGAGTGTGAGGACACAATCCCTGGATGTTGGTGCTTCTTCTCCGGCTTCTCCCTCTCACACTGTGTGGCTGCGGGTCCGAGTGCGCGCTGGGTTTACGTGGGTAGAGGGCAGGAGGGATCACTCCGCCTCCTCAGCAGCAGCAGCAGCAGCATCTGAATCAGTCCGCGGATGACACTCCCAATCCAAGGGAGATCTGGATGTGATCGGGAGGGGTTGAGTGTGACGTTTCCTATACCCACGCGGGCGACTTTTGCACATCTTACCACACGGGAAGCGCGTTTAAAGCGGAGTTTAATCTGCGTCCTTGTGCGTAATTGGAGCGCGGACGCACGCGTTCCCCGTGTGTCCTGGCTGATTGAACCAGGGCAAAAATGCAGGTTATGAAGATGACCACCAACCCTCTTAATGCAACACGGCTTTATTACACCTGAATTAAAAGCACATACGTATGTCGTAGGCACACTTGTTTGGCCAAGAATCTCACAACTCGCTCATTTCAGCCTGAAAACCTATAGTCTTCTATACGGTTTTTTCTGTTGGCGTGTTCACGGCCATCCATCTTTTTTTTTTTTTTTTCTCACATGTGCAGCCACTTTCCCTTCTCAATCAGGCAGCCTGTCTCCCGTCACTCCTCTTGTCCTGGTCTGTCAGCTGTTTGCACTTTTTTTTTCCTTTTCTCCCCCTTCCTTCTCTCTCTTCTCAGTCAGATTCAGGTCAACTGCTGCAAAATGAATCCACCAGGAGAGGAGAGTAGCGATGTTTCTCCCTCCCAGGTCGTTTTCTCCTGCACCTGTATTTGTGTGTAACGTTTTACTGTTTTCATTTTCATCCTATGTATGTTGTTTTTTTTATTTATAGGAACACATCAGCAACAAAAGTATCTTCACTGCCCACAACGGAAGAATCATGCATTTCCTATCCCACGGATGTTTAAAATCATCCTGTGGTTGCCATTAATCATTAAATCTTACACATTTCTAGCCATCCAAATAGATCCACTTATCTTATTACTCAATAGCCTATAAATGTCTTGCTGATCAGGCGAAAGTTAAACATATGCAAGTGTTTTTTGATTGATAACAGGGCTGCTGTTTTCGGCAACGGCTGTCAGGCTGTGACACAGCGAGCTGAGTTATTAGGGCAGAGAAGGGCGACCATAAATTTCAAGCGTCAGGCAAAAACTCCTTTATTGTGGACGTGATGGATGGCTCGCCGCGGCAGACACCAAATTCTCGGCTTTATCCGTAAATGGCTACACATTTCTCCCCCTCCACCTCCTTCTCTCCTCTCTCACGTCGCCGTAATTCATTACTTTTAAAGCAGAAAACTTGAAATCTCCTGCATGTTACATGAATCTCCACCTCTACCAGAGTCGGTGCAAATGCAGCAGCAGCTCCTAGGCTGGGGCTGTGGGCTGCTACACCTCTAGCTGGTGATCTCATAAAAATCAAGGCTCGAACCCAAGATATTTAAGATAAATATACAGAACATTATCTGCTCAATGATCCTGGCTTTACTAAGAAAAAAAAGTACACACTGATATCTTTATATCTGGGTGTATATGAATGTATATATGTGGATATACGTATATATATAGTACTTTTGTGTGTGGGTATGCTCTAAAATGCAGGCATTAGGATAGATACAAAATAATACAATAAAGCTCAGTAGTTCTTAACTCAGTAGTAATATTGACCTAGATTAATACCAATTGAAACTGCAATTACTCAATAACACCACACACAGCACTAATTATCACTAATCTGCTAATAAGAACATTAACCTATCCATCTACTACTAACCTACTTATTTACCTATATTTAATAACAATCCAATTCAATAACATCTATGGTTAATGGTGATACACCAAGGAAGAGGATGATAACCTTTTGTTTTTCTGGAAGTTATGAAAATATTTACCACATGCAATTTAATTATGTTGTCATTTGACACACTTTAAGCCTTGACCTTTTAAAGGTGTATTTAGGCTTCATGGCAACAATTGTCCTTATCTCCACACACATCCTTTGATAAAGAAAATACTGCAACGTAGTCCACAGTTTGGCAAAACAAATGGTTTTAGCTGTTTTTGTCTTGGGTTCTTGAGGGTTTTTCATTTATATAAAGACAATAAAAAAGCCATTTAAAATAAAAGTTTTGCTCAAGTCACTGTTGCAGGAACTCCCTTTATTAATGAACTCTAAGTCTACATAATGTCTGTAACATTTAGCTCAACCCTGATCTGCGCTGCATGGTTGATTGGACGACCGTCTGTGATCTTCAACGCATCATTTTTGTGATGAAATTTCCTTGTCTTTACAAGTCCCATAGGAGATTAGAGGCGACAGTGGAACGACTCACGATGCGTGGAGGTTCTTCCGTTGTCACATCACTTTGTTCTCTCCAGGCTTCCATACATGGAGTAGTGCCACAAAGGACCTGTGTCTTTAACTAACCCAAAAACAGCATATGCTCCCGTGCTTGACTTATAGCTTTAACACTAGTGGAGCCGGGGGTCTGCTGGGGGAGGAATATAGTCAATAAATGCGACATTTTAATGTCGGGCAAATGGAATAAGAAATTCTCTTGACGTGACATGAAAATTCACCTCCTGGCAGCCGGCGCGGGGCGCACCACGTCAGCAGCCAGACAGGCCGACTGGAGCTGACAGGTAAAAAGGGGAGATGATGGTTAGAAGGTGCTATTGTTTCATGGCTTTTTCTTGACCTGTCAGGTCTGGGCACAGAGGCCTGGATCGAGGACCTCCTTGACATGTGAAAACAGCCTTAAAAGGCCGTTATCCAGACTATGGTGATTGCTCCTGTTTAATTGATTTGCTTTGCGCCGAGGCCTGTCACATTAATAATGGTTAAGTACAGTCCCAGCATGTCACCCTGAGTGGTGCGTCTATTGGGAATTTAACAGCCTTAACTAACTGCTGTCCGTGGAGCGAGGGGGAAACGTTGGATTGTTTCAGATGCCGCACTTTTGGACTGAAGCGCTGTTATTTATGATATAAATGCTCCCCGGTTGGAGCTGTATATTTTCAGCTTTTTTACTGCTTCATACTGTTGGGAGCCTACTTTTATCTTTACAAATCTGCCACACATTGACCTTTTCATGTGGCCCGTATATGGCCGTGCTGTACTGTGTCCCCTTCTCATTATGATCTACCATCCAGAGGAAAACAGTGAGCTGCACTGACAAGTAAATGGCACTGAATGAATGAGACTAGCATTACACTCTGCACTCTCACAGGCGACTTTGGCAGACTCTGATATTTCCACCGCTGACTGACAGTTTTAAATTGCTCCCATCACCTAGATAATGTAATGTACCTTGCATGTGGACGGTCTTTAAAGTGCAGGAAATTAGACTCCCAAGTTGAGTCTCTTTTCAGGCAAATATGACAGGAAAATCGACTGCTTTTCTTTGTGCGCCCACACAAAGTATAAGAGAGAAAGGCCAAAAATCTGGTTGCACAGATGAAAAGGTTGCGGAAAAATGTGTCGTAAACTATTATAGATATTGTGTGTTTTAAAACGGGGCGTTTCAGACGCTGTCCTAACCATATCGCCTTAACACGCGCGTGATATTTCTCCCCCACCCTTCATTCGATGTCAAGTTGTGAAGCATTGACTTCATTTGCAAGAGCTCAACTCTGAGTTGACGTGAAAGAACTTACACTATCCCGCCGGAAGTCGGATGTCAGAAGCGCAGCATGGCAGAGTCGTAAGAGATGAGTTGCAGCCAAGATCACAGTGGTGAAGGGTCTTTCCCACTTTGTCTTCCCAATTAGGTAAAGCTAGTCAGGAGTAGGAAGTAAAGCCCGTGGAGATTATATACTGTCGTCCACTTTCCATCAGGTGAGCGGGGATCCTGGCAGGCTGCAGTCATGCTGTAAGGAAGAGTTAACTCCATCTAAATGACTGTTAACTACGTACCATGAGGCTCCATGAAGCCTGACAGCTGCCATATTACTGGTGGAGAACTTTGTGGGAACTTGAAGAATCTTGTCTTAGTCTTTATGTGGAGTGGAATGGACTTTTTTCATTTGGTTGACGTTATGTTACTGATTAATCATTGAGAAATAGCAAAAACGTAGTAAAAAAGAGTTTTCAGTAGCTCAGAGAGGTTTCCGAACACATTGAATCTTCCTTGATCAGTTTCTTGAAACACAAAGATTTGTTTTTTCTGAGTAGCTGTGAACAGTTTGGCTTCCTGTGCTTCATAAATTACGTGAACCTAATTGACGATGATGAATTCTTTGACAATCCACTGATCGTCTAATAATTTTAAACCCTCTCTGGTGCTCACTTTCTGCAAGTGTTAATGAGCCAAGGATACAACTCCAACCTTGGATTTGTTAACGTCAGCGCAACATTTCTGTACATCTGTACGAAAACTCCTGAACCCTAACGCTATGTTTACGGAGCGTGCAGGCTGCTGGAGGGGGGCGGACTGTACAGGTAGCCTGTTATGACAGTGGAAGCCCTGTGCAGGTCAGGATGAATGTCTGTGATGGGCAGATTATTCACACTAAAGTAGGCCTAAAGAATGATCTTGTCACATTTCACAGGCAGGATTATGGGATACACAGGAGGAGTGTTTCAGTCAGGAATTAGCGTCATGCGGTTGGCTGGAGAGAAGCATGCAAGGTATTTGGCGAGACAGGCTTGGACACTTACTGCTCCATTTGTCTTCTTAGCGATCAAGTACTGCAGTTGATGGTTGATTTTCCTGTCGCTTGTGGTTTATGTGAAATCCATTCATCTCCCAGAGTGTGATTTACACATATCAGAGCAGCCTTTGGTCATTGAGAACGAGGGTTATCCGGCTTGGCTTTTTATCCGTGCCTTTAGTCATTCACGACACACACCATTGCATACGACACGCTGCATGTAACCCGCGCAACACCTGCTCTGTGTTTGTGGTTTTGCATTTTAAACTAAGAGTAGGGTGAGTGTCTCCAGGCTATCAGAATAAGTTATAACTCCAATGATTGAGGAGTGGGAGAACGGGTGAGCGTAAAGACAAAGTAGTGACGGTCTGACAAATGAAATCAAACTTCATAAGACCTGCCAGCAGTGTCAGTTGTTATCCATATCTCTAATGCATTACGGTACTGCAACGCGGCGCGCTGCCTCCTCATCTGTCGGCTCAAATTCATCACCTTCTCGACTGTTTCTTTTAAGTCACAAGTGTCAGTGTGAAGAGGGGTCCTAATTGACATGTGAGTGGCACAGATGTGGACTGTTGCCTTTATTTTGGTGCCAAGAAGGCTTGTGTTGTTTTGATGAGCTATTATTGGCAGAACCCAGTAGCAGATAGCAGTCGGCCTGAAAATGGGAAGTGACATCAGACAGAGATGAGCTTGTCATTGTCTGCTGGCGGCTTCAATCCAGCTTTAAGTTGGTAAAAAAAAAAAGGTAAACTGTCACTCCAAAAATTTGGATTTGATTCGCTGAAATTTTATTGGGAATTATTTCAACGTTTTACAGTCATTTATTCTGAAAAGCTGAAACAGGTTGACATGAATTGGAGCAGACGATCCATCCTGCCATTTCAGATCCATGCCTCCAGTGTTCATGTGCTGCACCATAAATAAAGGAAAAGAAGAAAAACTGCTTCACTTGTGTTGACTAGAAACATTAAATAAAGGTTAAAACTCTACATTGCATTTACTATAAATCTGTCAAAATCCAGAAAATATCCTGGTGTTCTTTCCCATGACATTGATTTACACAATACACTGTGCCTTATATTTGTGGTTTATTGCAATGATTCCATTATTGTACCTCCACAAATAAAGGAAGGAAAAAGTCTTTTTAGGTTTTTGAATATTTTACATTTTGTTCCAAATAACAGGTTCCCAAGTAGGGGGTTGGCAGCCCCAGAATGGGCTTCACTAATACATTAAGGCAAAAAAAATCTTTGATTTAATAAATTTTCCATTAGTGCCAGCTGTAAATTACATGCAGTTTTTTTGGTATTAGGTAAACTAGATGTACAAGGCACCGATGCTCAATATTAAAACTAAAACCAGGAACAAATGTTATTTCTTCATAACCAAACAGCCTTTATCTGATTTATTTATTATTAATTTTCTGCTATTGATAAATTCAATAATTCAATTCATAAAATAAAAAGCTGCTGTTTCAATCTAAATATTTCACCAGTTATGAAATTAGTTAGTTTTATATAAATGTATATGTTTAAATTGACAGATCTACTGAACGATAAGTTTATTTTGCTTTCATTGAATAACAACAAGCGTATCACCTTTTCTGGATATACAGGTATTGTAGAGATAAGTCTTTTAACTTTCACAGTGGGAAAATTCACAATAATAGTAACAACAAGTGCCAGATCTCTCTGTGTTTGTAGCACTAATATTCTGCTGCATTAAATGTCCTCCAGCTTATAGTACTTCATGGCTACAAACCTTTGTACTACACTTGAAAATTGCTCTGTTTCATTGTACACGGGTGAAGGCGGGACCCTTGAGAATGGATGCGGCAAATTTGAAAAAGTAATGCACACTGTGTGGGTAGATACCACTCAGGCTGCGAGTGAGAAAATATATTTGTCCGAAACGGGCAAACTGTCTCTTAAATATGATTTGAGAACGGAATCACACTCGCCGTAATACTGCGAAGTGCGGCGTATAACCAATAGCCTGAACACCTCAGACGTTTACAGCCAACCCAGAGTAAATCAACGGCGTTATTCCATAACGCGGAACTCAATAGAAGCACTTCATAATGACAATGTTGTCTGCTAATATTCACTCAGCCGGAGAACGCTGTAAATAAATAGCTGTGAGGAAAGTGCATCTCCCTTCACATTGATCACGACCACAAGACCCCAGGCAACGATGCACCAAAGGAGAACGGCCTTCTTCACTTTCACTCATCTGAGGCTCCGTGCAGGTCTTAATAGGCAGAATCAGAATGTGTGCTACACCATCGCAGGCTTTATGAGACCATTACCGCTTTTTATTGTGTATTTCTGGACTAATGGCTTTCTGGACTTCTTTTGATTTATGGCCTGTCAGCTACATGGCTGTCCATTAGGACAGGAGGTTGACATCAAGCCAGTGGCTGAAGTGCCTACTATTCAAAACAAAGACGTGGTGTCTCTCCAGTGTGTAAATGTTGGCCCTTTACAATTCCTGCTCCAAAACGTCGTGACGGCTTCGTCTCTGTTCAGACATGTCTCATCTAACTTTAAGGCTGCTTTCATTAAGCCGTCCACTGCAATGACGCGTCTCTTCAGACGGTACTAGGAAAAATTGATGAACAAGTCAAATGCATTAACACCCGTGTTGCAACCTGGCTGCAGCCACTGTGTTTTTCATGGATACTTAATTATGGAGCATAAACTGTGACCCAAGCACTTAAACACACCATTAAATATTAGTTTGCCATTATAATTTTATTTTGAGCCTCGACTTTCGTTGACGTGTTAATGAAAAAGGTAAAAGAAATAACAGTGCCTCGCAGGAGATGTTGGCAACACCATTATTAATGACATAACGGATACATTTATTTTACACAGGTGTGCAGTAAAAACAGAAATCAACCTTTAAAAAATAAATGAATCCTTAATCTTTCAATTTGAATATAAAGTAGCCTTGAGAGTCCTTGCATTTATCTGATCTTTATAATTTTTATAAAGCTTTGTTCTCATATTTTCAACTACAGCATTGAGTTATCACAACAAGGCAGAGGTGAGGGCTGAAAACAAAGAAAATGACTAAATGTATCAGGCTGGGATAGATTTCCTAGTTTACCAGAATCGTCCTGTTAGTGAAAATGTTTATGTCCTCTTTTATTTGCACTAAGTAGGAATGTTTTTACCAACAGCCGTTTCCATACGTCATTCTACAGCAACCACTTTATGGCTTAAAAAAAAAACCAAAACGGTATTATATACGTTTGCATGTCGGTAAATTTACCTAGCCCCTCACTGCCTCTTTTTTTTCTAAGAATGATTTGCGATGTCTCATTTGACAATGTACTGCAGTATTTAGAGACCTTTTTTTTTCAGAGTACCTGCTTCCACTTTTTGGCGACATGACCAGTTAAACACAAGCAGACAAACAGGAAGGAATGTTTAATATAAAGAGGATCGTAAAAGGATCCCTCAACAAGAAAGCCACCACAGATTTTTATCTGGTTGGCTCTTCTCTGACCTTTCCTACTGCCTTTTTTTTACGTTCTGCTGGACTAACTTTAAAGCCGACAGAGTCACAGGACAGCGCTGCTACCTCAGATAATCTGCCCTCAATCTTCCATAAACCTTTCTTTATTAGCTCATGCACAAGGATCATCCATAGGGAATTAAGGCGGTAAATACAAAACATAACCGTGACGATGTAACTTTACCCCGATGTCCTGACAGATAACCACAATGTACAAAAACAAAACTGCCTGCTGTTGTTACATGAAACGCCATTATAGGAGTCTGCTGAGAAAACAGCAGATATCTCATCAATATGTGGATATCTTTTTACTAATTGTTGAAGCTGTGTCTGAGCCACAGGGCAGCACGGTTAGGCAGGTGATCTGCGATGGAGGGGGTGGAACTGGTCCTGCTTCATACAAAATCAATTCTGGCCTTTGGTGTTTGGCAAGCCAGTGAGGTGGGGGGCACAGAGGGGGAACACATTTCTGACATCTTCTGACTTTTTCATGAGGTGCTGTTTGAAGTTTTAGGCCCCCATGGAGGATTCTCGGGGCGTTGAATATGAAAGGCTTGAAGCACCAGTACATCATCGGCATACAGTGATGGCTTTATCGATGACAAAAGTCTGATACTTGACTCCTCTGTAAACATCCAAGCAGCAACTAAATGTTTAGAAATGCTTTATGATCAACAGCATGTCTGTTAGGGGTTTTGATGGATCTCCTCTCTTTTTGTGCGCCTCTCCAGTCGCTCTTGTTTCGAGTTGTTCTGTTCTTTCTCTGTTCATGCTCCGTGGTGGGCACAAAGAAGAGGAGCATGACCTCAAAGTATCTTTTGTTGCAGAGCCGGTGTAGGGTGGTGGCCTTGATTCATGTGATGGGGTCAGGAGGTGTGGTAGGTACTGACAAGGGTGGGCTGACAATGACAAGCTGGACTTTGGCCGTCCCGGTGGTCCTGTCTTTCAGTTGATCTTCTAATAACTCAGTTCTTCTCTTTGAAATTTCATGTTTGATGTGGGGGGGCATTCATGTATAAAAACTGTGGCGCATGGGAAATTAAATACTGAAGGGTTTGTTTTGAGGGTTGTCTCTAAGTAATTTTAGAATATTACTATGTCTGTGTTATATTGACTCTGAGAGACGTCCATATCCGCCAAATCCACTCACTTTTATAATATTCAGTGTTTGTATCAAATTATCATATCAGATAATAAGATGTTTATTGTGTGCCAGCACGGAAATGTATCGTTTTCTTACACATTCTCCAGTGTCACTGTAAATTACAAACAATCTATTCATTCTGTAAGTCCAATAGCAACGTATCCTACAAAACAGAAGTCCTTAAAGTAAAATTAATACTTTATTTTGGCATTGTTCTTTCAGCATTGTAGTCTCAAAGACAATTTTTTTTAAAACTTCTCACAAAAGTCTCTTTGAATATAATAATAACAACACATTTATAACAGTCTGACTTGATAAAAAAGAAAAAAGAAACCAAAACGAACAGAAAAATTTTTTGTCCTCCTACTGTTGTCTCTCACGGAAAACAACAACAAACAAGCAGCATGAAGATATTTTTTCATCATTATCGCTGTCTTTGGTGCTAACAGTAAGCGACCCACTTTACATTCAGCAGAGCTCCAAATCCAAAGAAGTGTCATTCGCTGACTTCCTGTAACAGATGCTGGTGCTCGTCTCGTGGAAGTGCAACGTCCTGGATCTGGTGGCGCTGCCATATAACTGCTGTATAAATAGATTCCTGCGACAGAGCCATTCATCTCCAGCCATGAACACATCAACATTAAAAGACAGCTCGCCAAGACCTCTGTGCTTGTTAGGGCAAGATCAGCAGTCCAGATGCCCAGGATGTAAACTCGTGAAGGGAAGATTAATTTGTCTGTCATCCCAGCCTTTGACAGTAGTTATAAATCTGGTGCGGTCGTTGAGTCGGGGCCACATAGAAGTTCACTTGGACATTAAGATTTTCTAAAAGAGCGATACCAAGAGGACAAACTTGTGACTCAGAGCCTCCCACAGACCAATCAAAGGTCCCTGTGAGATCTACCCGTCCATGCGGTTGTCTGGTGTTTTTTTCAGTCTAAGGAGTAGAGTGTTCCTCTCTGCTCGTGTTCTTGTCTTGTGTTATTTTCAAAATGGCGGCAATCATGTGAGGAGCCTCAGACAGGCAGTGAGCACAGGGTGTCAAAGGAGCTATTTACTGTGAGATGGATGGGAACAGGCGATCGGAGGTGGTCACATCCTGTGACCATCTGCACAGGGAGTCATGCTAGTTATTCGGATCGGACACAGATGCTGTGCTATAACATGAGCCTCTATGCAGATACTTGGATGTGTGACAACATACTCAGAGCCACTTTTCACGCGATGTCAACGGGAATGGACATGCCAGCGTTTATCGTTTTTTACACGTTGATTTTTGTTTTTTTTGTTGACAGGAAATTCAAGCTTCTGTCATGAAAACAACTTGACATATTCATGTAATTAACTTCAGACCTCTCCTTAAACGGTGAGGTGTTTGCTGAAAGTGTTTGTCGACTGCAGGCATAACAAACTGCTCCAGGAAGCTGAAGGTGGGGATGAATTGCCGCAGCACATTAAACAGCGTAATGACCTGATCACAGTGATGCGTAGGTGTAGCGTGGGTGATGGGAGGGGCGACACAAGATGATAAATCTCTTCCTTTGAAGCCCTTTTTCCTTTCAGCGCGTCTGTGTTGCTTTCACTCACATGAAACCACAGGCTTTGTGTAGTAAACAACGCACTTTTGTGACGCAAACAGAGTGTGAATAGAGGTTTTTAAGGGAGTCTATTGTTGCTACATACAGATGTCAACTGCAGGGACATTCAGCTGTCCTGTTTGTCTGCATGTGATTAATGAAGTCAGAGGAACCCATCACGTGCTGCCAGCTCTTAATTTACTTTATACTTTACCTGATACCGGCTAACTGACCAACTTGTTAACTAAATACCAAACTTTATTCAATATGTTAATCAACATGCAGTAGGATTAGATGATAGACTAATAACGTATCCCTTTAAAACATAGCATTTGAACACAGTTATACAAAAACATTGACGTGTGTATTCAATCATGTATTTTAACATATGTGTGTGGAATACACACTTTTATTTGTAGTAGCCATTATCATTTTTTATCATTAGTAAACAATAGTAAACGGTACTGACTCTATCTAGCTATCTATCTGTCTATCTGTCTATCTGTCTATCTGTCCGTCTGTCCGTCCGTCCACACAACATACTAACAACAAACAGTACCCATATGCGTGAGTAATAGTTTATTACACAAAAATATATTCATACACATCTAACCATTTTATCATTATTATACTCATTTCATAATTAATAATAACATGTAATACATTTATAAATACACACACATACAGGATATCTGCAGATGTCTGGGAAGGAATCTTAAGAACGTACACTTTACGTATCAGTGTTTGAAGTTTTTTTGAACTTTTAGTCACATTCTTTTCATGCCAGACTGCAGGGAGTGTTGCTTCAAAAGTACAGAACACTGTGATTACAGGGTTACAGTTGTGTGTCACCGTCACCTGTGAGGTTACGATTGGAAACATTTTTTTTTGCTGTTGTTGTTTTGCTCACAAAAACATTCCCGGCCTCAGTTTGGAGAAAGGAATTCTGAAAACCCGCAGGACACTAAGTAGGCTTTTTCAATGTCAGGCTAATACTTTTTACTGTGAGCTTTCGACAATAAAACAAACGCTGTTCAAAGGCATTACTCAAGTTTGTTACTGTTGATGAAGTCATTGTCGGCGGTCGTCGTCTTCTTCTGTTCCATACCTTTCTCTCTAAAGTAAGTCATAATCTGCAGCTGTCTTAAGTGAACCTTATTACATTAATGATGGCATCAGTTGCTCCACTGGTGTGGTTTGGCCATTGTGGTGCATTTGTCAGAGGTTGGGCACCGAGGACAGTGGGAATTTTTGACATGTCAAAGCCACTGGGGCCAGAAGTAGGATTAATGGCTGCCTGCCTGCATCCAAGGTCCTTGAGCGGTAATTGCAAGCAGAATCTGACTCTATGATCTCAGCAGCAGTATGCAACATGCCAAAACAGTCTCCCTTGACAGATCACCTTCCTGCAGTAATAACTTAAGCATGTTCTTTGCCTCAAATTAGGTATTGCGTGCCTGCTGCACCACAAAACAGAAGCAACCGCTTCTTCCCACCGCCTTTGAATATATATCTCAGCATATATTTCATGCTTTGACAGATCTGAGATACCATCACAGTGTAGTCCACAAAGTGTGCTTTTGTTGGCTGCATCATTTCCCCAAGCACTTGACAAGTGTTGGGATTACATGTTTTGAATAAAAGATGTAATATCCAGCGCTTGCACTCTTTACAGGGCAGACATAATGAAAAGCTGTCGGAGAGTCACGCCACAAACGTCTTCAGGGCAGCTTCACTCTTAGCCTCGCTGCTATGTTAGCCCCGGGGCTAGCACAGGCATAAAACCCAGTGTGCTTGGCCCTCTCATTCTCCTACTCGATAGTTTGTGTCCACCCTCAGGACAGAGGGAGTCCTGTGCGGTGCTCAGCGGTGGGTTGTGTTCTCTGGAGCAGCTAAAAGCCCGGCAGCTCCACCCCGTGACTGTCCAAACACAGTCGACGGTAGGAGTCCACATCAAACGGCGCTCTCTGCAAAGCCCTTTGGAAAGTTAACCGTGGGGTGCTCCCTTATTTATTTATTTTAAACATTAATAAATATCCCTAGCTCGAAATCCCTTCTTGTTTCTTGGCGCAAGAATGCTCGGAATTGACAGGGACCAAGTTGGAGACTTTCAGTGAACAGCACTTTTGACGTGGCACCCGGTTCTACTCAAATGCTCTGGATTAAGTGGAAGAGCAAGATTCAGAGCGAGTAACCAGAAAAGACAAGTTAATGAAAGATCCTTTCAGTCCGCCTCTCAGTGGCCCTCGCTGCAGACCTGTCAGACTGAAATGAACTTTCCCAACTATGTGCATTTCAGAGCGCACGCACTGCGATCACTAATTCATCCCTCCTTGTGATCCTCTGACATTGACGTTTGAGGTTAGATGCTATGTGAAAATGTAAATAAACTTTAGAGGAGCTTTGGGTCAGCGTGGGATGAAATTTATAGTTTTGGCTTTTACTCTGCAGTCATCATTCATCCCCCTGTCGAGAGCAGGGGCCTTGATCAGCAGAGCCTGTGCTGGCCCTGCGATGACCCCACTGCCTATCTGACCAGCTGTGGTTCAGATGCCTCAGTCTGACATGTTCACATTACTGTAGTATCTCTGACTTTTTTTTTTTAACCCTAGCTGCACTGGAAAAGAACCAATGAGGAAATCATCCTCCATCTGTCTTATTACTTGCAGGGACACAGTTTGGGAATTATTAGACCAAAGAACTGCTGAGGCCCAGTTACTCAGAATCATTCTCCAATAAATCCAAATGTTTTCACTTAAATGGTTTTATTGAAATTTTCTCAACACACCAGATACACAATGCTGTGTGTTGTAGAAGAAAAAGGTGGACAAAAATAAAAGCCTCCACAGATGTGTTTTATTTATGCATACACATTAAGAAATAGATAAAAAACAGCATACACACACTTGAAAAATAGCATTATACAAACATTAAAAACTCTAACAAATCAATCCCTACAACGTCACTGTTCGATCACTTCGTCAACCCATCGATTGTTGTTATGTCAATATCTAAGGGGGGAGTGGAAAATGAATGTAAAAGTAAAACAGAAAAATTGGACCCCACACTTTCTGGAACTTCTTAGTTGACTGTTATTTATTATCTAACTTTCTCAAAATCTTATGCAAGACATGATGTCATCCACCTATTGTGCATGAGTGGAGGGAAAGGTGTCTTTCTACCTAAGCAGGACTGCTCTTCAAGCCAAAAAAGAGGCAAAGTGTGTGTTTTGCTTTATTTATTCCTTTTTCTCTTATGACTCGAAAAGTTGATGGGTTTGGCTGTGGTTTTCTGTTTACGACTGAAGAGTCCAAAAAGTTATAGTTGTAAAAAACTGGACTTTATTTTGGAGTTGAAAGATATTTTTTATTCCTCAACTGAGGAACTTCATCCGCTTTCTGCTTTGAGAGCAGTTTAACCAGGAACTGATGAAGTTCCTCAGTTGAGGAATGAAACGTTTTTCAACGCCATGAAGAAGTCCAGTTTCTGACTACAAAACTTTTTGGATATCATGACCTGGTTGAATGGGAATCTTCACAGACAAGATCGAAGAGTGTGTGAAAGAAGAAGAAGCTTTATAGTAGCCGTATTCCTACAGTGAAATATAGGTGGGGCAACGTGCAATACAGACAGGGTAAATAGGACACACACCCACACAAGACATTTTAAAATACTATATAAATGTAAAAAGATATCAAAAGTGAAAATATGAATATAGGATAATTTATATTAAAAACAAATGTAGCAGCATCAAGTAAGGTGCAGAGAATTGAGGTAACAGTCGTATAATGAGGTTACAGTGGTAGTTGACATACATATATCTTATTGCACCAAGACTTTCCTCCAATAATTGTTCAGGTTTGGGCAGGAGATAAATCCACAAATTAAACCAGATCAATTTCACAAAGATATTTGTGTTTGTCTGATTCTCCACCTTTACTTAAATTGTGTCTACGTTTTTGAAAAGTGTGCTGAGGTTCCTGTTAAAATCACCATGCGATCCTCTGTTAAACTGTCACGCAAGGGGGAGAACATTAACGAAACCTGGTTTTTAAGTAGTTTTGGCAGTTGATTCAAACTCAATGTATGTTTGCACACATCGAAGAGAATGCACAGTTTTCTGTAGGACCCAGTTGGTGCTGAACAAACAACTTATTTTAATACTAAACGGAATTATGTTTGCATTTAGTCACCGCCGCTGCGTATTTCTGTTTAATTGTGGCCTGGTGTGTGTGTGTGTGTGTGTGTGTGTGTGTGTGTAGCCGCAGTGTAATTAAAAAACATGTTGTCTCTACTTACCTGGAGAAATGAACACTTTTGTTTGCTGACTGACTGTTATAACTGACAGCTAGAAGAAAGACTGAGCGTCACTGGAGCTTGGAGAACAAAGCGTGGGTGTTTACCTCCGTTCAGCAGGTGAACGCTCCAGCTATTCATTTGTGAAGGGCCACCTCCTTTAATTGGTCCTAATCTGCAGTGATTGGCTTTGAACTCCTTGACAGTTTGACTGCATTAGCACGAGTCTGCAGCAGCCTAATCCTTTGCGTTGCTTGTTCTTTTGGCGCAGCCAGAGGCCTGTCCAGCAATAATATGTCAGCTGAGGGATAAGCCCTCATCAAACAACCAGGTCTAAGCTTCTGGAAAATGGGGGTTGAAGGGCCACCATCATGCTGGGCTTCAAACAAAGATAGAGACGTAAAGCAGCTCTGACCTGCAGCGTTGCATGTCTCAGTGCAGAGCTCATATGGGAGCTTTGTATATTTTTATTTTTATTTTTTTACAACCAGTAACCTTTGCGCAAACCCGTTGCTGTTCGTCCCGGTCCTGTGACCGCTCACACTTTGTTTTTAATGATAAACACCATTACATGGCGTTTTAACCTCGAGGTAGTCTTCGACCGCACAATGTGCACCGTATTTCCATCATCGGCCACCGTTCTTAGACACACTGCATGCATGATCCACATGTCCAAACAGGGGCCCCCGTCTGTGCAGTGTCATCTTATTGGGAGGTAACAAGCGTGTAAAATGTTTGTCCTGAACTTCAGCTGAACTCTCATGAATTATGATGGCCATCTCAGTCAACAATATCTGCTTTGAGAGCAGGCATAGAGGCACAGTGTTTGAAATGTTAAAAAAATATCAGCGGAGTGATTATATCACACGTCCTGATGATTTAGTTATCACGTCTGTTGCATCTGGTCTTCACAAGATCCTTTGTCTCTATTTTTTTTATATAATTAGTAATACAACAACATTATTCAGTCTTTCATATTAGTGCTTGCATGAGAAGAGGCCATTTACACACATAGCTAAAGAAGTAATAAACATGTCGGGGTCACAGGGAATATCATGCTGTCTGTATATTGGGTAGTTGTTCAACATAGAAACGACTGTTTACATGGCCTGAAATATTTAAAGTTGATCAACTTTAACTTTGTGATTTGACTTCATGTTCCTAAATGTATCATTTGGTTTTAGTTACTAGCTGGAGGAAAACAGTGGCCTTCCATTTGCTTCGTAAAATCCAAGAATTTAAGTTGTCCTTGGCGTAACTTGGTGAGTCATTTTAAGTAATTAAAATATTTATGTATGTTTATATAAATATTTATCAAAACCCCCTAAGCAAGGATCTCAAACTTGAGGCCCACGGTCCATTTGCGGCCTGTGGAACAATGTTTTGTGGTCCTCATCTTGATATAGAGAGGTATCACTGCAAGACAACTATGCCGGTAATACTGTAGTAATGTTGGATGCACTTTATGTTCAACGCTGCTCTGGATATGGATGCGAATATTGCTATGGAGACCTTCATTGGTTGCACTATTCACTTTTATACAACACAGTTTTATCATTCATGGAGAACAGTGTTGATCGATTACCGGGTTGAAAACACGGCGATGACGCACGTTCAGCAGAAAATTAATTTTACTGTAATGATCTAAAAAGTATTTTCACAAAATGATGTGCTGTCCTTTACTACAGTATGGCATTCACAAGTGAATATATGCTAACTCTGCTCTTTACATTTTTTGATAAATTCCACAGTCCGCAAAACCCTGGTCCACAGACTCCTTCTGGTTAATTTGTTATTGTTCTGAATTTTTTTTTTTAAATATTATTTTAATTTTATTTGTAATCATCTGCAGTGTTGTATTACACCGACTCTGGGAAACTGACATTTTAGTATTCACAGCTGATGGCTCATTGCTGAAAAGGCAGTTTATTCTGCTTTAAAGAATTTCAAAATCATGACATAACCTAAAAATTTCATGTTAGTCTTGCGCTTGATACATATATTTAGCTCAAGTTCAATGTGTAAACATCTCTATTGGAATCTGCCCTGACACAGACTAACCAATAGCAGCAGCATTAGCAGCAGCAGCAGCAGCACCTGTATGTGGTCATCTGCTTCCATTTGTGTTTAGGGCCATTTGGCTGAACTGCCATCCATCAGAAAACTGTAAAAATATTCCGTTCACCAGGGACACCAGGGAGGAAGGTGACTCGCCAGTCACGGGCACAAGGTAAAGATTAATCAGATGTTATGTGCACTATCACCAGCTGGCAGCACCAGCCTCTAAGCTTTTGAGTGAGTAAGTCCACAGAGAGGCCTGTGGCACAGCTGAGTTTGTCTTGTAAAAGTGCAGCTGTCCAAGACATGACAGCTACAGCATTAGCAGGGCCATTAAGAGGTGTAGAACATTTCCAGGGAAACCATTTGAAAAATGACAACCCCGGGCCCTGCTGAGATATTAATTATACACAGCAGCCTTGGAAAATAAGCGAAAACAGTTGGTAAGACAAAAGACACCTTGTGTTCTCACAAGATGCCATGTTTGTGCATCAAGCATTTAATAAGCAATTTGCAGACGACGACGACGAAGAAGAGACGGAAAAATCCAAGTTTTAACGACTACGTGTACAATGCCTAAAACGGGAAAGGCTCGCAGAAAAACCCTGACAGCTCAGTTTCTAAAATGGAATTAAATGTGGGAATTAGAACTGATTCCAGGAGCAAAATGAAATTTTCTTGACAGCGTGTCTGTGCCAAGACTTTAGATAGGGGGGAAAAAATTACTTTTTTAGAAAAATTATTATTATTATGCATTTTTTAAAATTAGAATATTTGCTGCTGGAAATCAACTGTTCTCCAGATTGGACTCTAACTGTTTGTAGCTGCTGAAAATAATTTGATGTGAGATGTAAACCTACGAAAACATGCTAAATATAATCATCAGTCAAAGCTTAAATCTTGTTTCATTGTAATGGCTATCAGTTCAAAATGTGAAAATAGAGACTGAAATTTATTGGTTCTTTCGTCTCAGTCTCTCATGCTTAGTCTTTTTAAGTATGTGGGAAACCTGTTAAGCACCGCACAGTATGCAGGTAAAACAACAACAACTCTTGAGGGCATACAGGTTGTAAAACTGATGTACAGGTTTTTGTGTGAAACAGTCATTCTGCCTCATAGGGAGGTTTCGCAACGCCGTAAAAGTGGAGATTAGCGGGCTGCTGAACTTGTTTTGGCCCTGCAGGGGGAGTTGTAGGGGAGAAGCCTCTCTCGTTATAGTGGAGATATTAAACTTGTGGCAAGTTTTCCTTCTCTTTACGCCGGATTTGAGTGGTTTCATTATAACAATGTCTGCTTGTGGTGCTAATTGAAGATTAATCTAAAACATTTTCAATAAATTTAAGGCATTAACAAGGATCCAACAAGGTGTCTGCTAATTAAAACAGCACGTCCCAGGGAGCGTCGTAATTCCCATAAGAATGCGGCGCATTAATTGGTCATGACTAAACCCCGAGTAGAGTTGATTACATTAGCAGTGGCGCGGCAGCTCAAACCCACTTTAAACGCTCGCACCGCTGCACGTACAGGAGCTATTTTCCTGTCCTCTCCTCAAGGGAACACGAGGAACTGATGATGGCCACATAATGTCTACTCAACTCACAGTGCCATAAATAAGGCGCTGCCCCTGAGTGCAAACTATGTTTATTATAGCCCCTGAACCTCCGCGCCAGCCCTTGGAGTTACTTATGCAGATAAATGCAGCACCATTCATCATCACTTCTATTCATAAATAGCCAATAACTCATCTCTCTCCCCATATGGAAGATTAGACCTTGGAAATGTGACTGAAGCACAGGAAGTATTCAGTCGGTGAAAAACACGAGTGATCTCGCACCCGCTCCCACACCCTTCTCCCCTTTCGTCATTATATCTTATTCTTCAAGTCATTTCCCCGCTCAGCTATGGTGTGGCAGGCCGGGGAAGAATCATACAAGCAGCTCCTTGGTGGCTTCACTGACTGAGAGCAGATGAGGTGTTTTTCTTCTTCCTCTCTCCTCACTGTAGTGTGCTGGTGTGCAGAGGAGAGAGGCCACAGAGGTGCATAGACTGATGAGAAGGGATGATATATGTAGCGCCGCTGTACCAGCTCTCCTCTGGCCCATTGTCATTAATCACGGCCATTAGGCTCGCCCTCCACCGCTGCTTGCCTTGTCTGCGCGCAGCCATCACAGCCTCCCCTTTGTCTCATATCCATAAAGGGAAAGGCCGTATACTTTCACCTCTCCTCCCTTTGCACAGATACAGGGATGCTAAAAAGGGTGCTAGAATGCATTCTGGGGGACTAAAAGTTATAATTTATCATAATGAAACGCGAGACGTCTTGTTACCTGTGAAGCAGAGGTGTTTAATTCAGAGCCTTATCATTTTGCACATTCCTCTTCTCCCCAGCACCGGGTTCTCAGCCTCTGCGTGATTTACTATTTGGTTGAAGAAATAAGTCAAATTGTTTCCGCGTCAATTTCGTGTCTGCGAGCTAATCAGCAGTCAGGGTTGCTCTCTCTCTCTCTCCCTCTCTCTTGCATAGCAGCGTCCTCACATCGTTAAGTCTCCCCCCATCCTTTGTGTCATCAAACCCAAGAGGTCTGATATGATAATATGTGTGAACTGAAATGTGAAAGCAATTCATATCACTTTCCAAAGGCTTTGAATTTCTGATTTGCATAACTAGAGAAAATGATATTAGATGGGCATATTGATTTAATTTCATCCTAGAGTGCTGTTAATTATGGTATCATAAAAGTGTCATCTCTTTATTATCAGGTTCAGAATGGAGGTTGATAGCCGGCTTTTGGCACCGAAGTCACCTAGCGTAGGAAAGGCTCTCATCATGACACTGTTCCGCATAATTTTACATTATGAGACTGGGCCAAGATTCGGAAGATACCGTTATTTTTTTTTTAAATAATTATCTTGCAATCAAAGTTTTTTGACTTTAAAGGATTAGCTGTACCACTTCTCACACCCGCACAGCCTTTGATGCTGAATGAATACATCCGCTATCGTACGCTATCGTAAGTGTTTGACGTCTGCTTTGTTTGGCCTGCGTTCCTGTGCGTTGCTTGTGCCTTGATTTAGGCCTCGTTTCATGGTGATGATACCACAACATTAATTTGGTTCTACTGTTCAGTGTAGAGCAAACCTGGGCAAACTAAGGCCTTTGCGCTGTGTAATCCAGCAAAATTGTACAATTGACTTATATTATCATTCTCTTTTCCCTGCAATGCCAGCATTAGACAAGATAAAAAAGGCTAAAAGCATTTTGTACACATCATTAATATTACACAAAGGCTCCATATACCTGCTTATGACTGGGCCACTGTATGGTATTTTAAAACCGAGATTATTAAACCACCCCAGGTGTAGTGGTTAGCACCTGCTTTGGTGTCAGAGAGCGGTTCAATTCCCCAAGGCACCACATGCTTGATAATGTTAAAACTTCCCTGTAAGTTGCTGTGGGTAAAATATTAGCTAAATTCATATATGGAAATGGAAGGCACAGTTTCAGCATGTGTTTTGGATGAAGACTGAGAGTTTGACCTATCAATATAAGCACTTTGTATCCTGAGGCTCTTGTAGCTGCATTGTTTGTGTACTCTTTAAAACAGGTTTGCACGAATAACGCAACAAGACCAGGAAAAGCCCTCACTTCCAAGTCGACCAGACATGTGCCTGGCATATGGCCTTTGTGTTTGTTTTCATATCACAAAGAGTGCAATCTGTCTGAGATCATGGGTCCTGTTGTGCTACAGCCATTGGCTGCACCTCCTGAAGACCAGCCCAAGGTAAATGGGTGGATGCTGAACAAATGAAAGATCCCCTCCCCTGCTGCCGGATGAATTTGGATCTTTACAAATGGATTCTCCCAGCTCAATTTATCTAAATGAACAGCGATCATGGGGCTGATCTCCCCCATCCTTAATGCTGGACCACTATTGAACAGATATCTTTTTAAACACGGCAAATAGGTGGTCTGGGCTGAAGGACGACCATGCGCATTCATTACCTCTCGTCTCTTCTTTTTTTCTTGTTCTCGAGAACACAAAGCAGTGCATAATGTGCAATCTGATAAGTGTTCTCCTGCGTGCGCCAGCCTCCTCCCTCCCCCCGCCCCCACTTCCTTCATCATGCCATACATCACTGGCCAGCTCAGCTGTGGTTTGCGAGAGGAGAACTCTGGGATTGGTGTGGCTGAAGTTGATGAATAGGCCTGTGAGGGTGAGAAACTCCAGGGCCAAGCTGTAGGTCCATCCCCATGGCATGTGATGCTGATTGGCTTTGTCCTGTGCGGCCGCTCTGGAGAAGCGGACATTAAGATTAAGTGATGCTGTCGTGTCGGGGAGCAGTGCACTGCATCATCCTGGGGAAGAGACAGCTGCGGTGGTTAATCCTTCATCGCCAGGGGAGCGCTGCCAGAGCAGAGATATACAGCCAAAGATAACCCTCCATAACTTCTGCTAAAGATCAGAAACTTTGAGTTTGCATCCATCTGTCCTCGATCCTCACTTAAAAATGAGGAATGAGCAGAGACACCACTGCAGACAGTAGAAAACAAATGGAGCAAATAACATCAAGACGAGGGTGAATGTTTTAGTGAGCGGTAATAGTACCTCTCTAACTAACAGCCAGTAGAAGCCGGTCATTGTGCTGCATTTGCTGGAGCTTCTGTGAGAGGGGAGCCGGGGGGCTGGAGGGGCAAGCAACAAGGGCAAACAAACAGAAACCCATTTGCACTGCCTCTGCAATCACTCTTGTGTCAGTGGCTAACGGACAGAGGTGTTCTTTATCACACATCCTGGGTTGTGGGAATTTCCAGTAGATGGAAAATTAGATTTAAACAGAGCAGAAAAGGCACTCGGAGTCGGACTAAAGTGGTCTGTATTTATGTGTCTGCGTGTGGCATCAGCACATTTCAGATTGCTGGGTTTGCATGTTTGTTGTTGCTTTGATGTAGCTGTCATGACGTGATGGATGAAGATCATCATGTAAAGAGTAAAAGGAGAGGTTTGAGCTGCAAGAAAGAGCCGACATGTTATATTTCCCAGGATGGCCTCAAAAGACATTACAGCGGGATCAGTCTCCCTCTATCCACTTCACCATTTCTGCTGCAAAAAAAAAGAAAAGAAACAGCCAGTCTGCTTGAACTTAGCCTCTTACATTTTCATAGCAGTTGTGCTCTCACTTTTTTTTTTTTTTTGAATATGGTAATTTCCTTGTCCGAGATCCTGGGGGGATGATGTATTCGGGATGGCGGCGGCATACCTGCAGAGAGCACTTGTGACAGTGACATATTAGTTAGGGTGTCTCCTGGAATCTGATAACTTCAAATTTGCCACCTTGTTAAGTTTTGATTTATGTGATACCATTTCACTAAAGTAATTGGCCTGGCCTGTTGTAGAAAATAATCAGCCTCTCTGCAGAACAAATGCTGGGCCATGCTAATGAGGCGGCCCGAGTGCTGAACTGATGCTGCCGACTGACAGTTATTAATGATTGTTATGATATACAGACGCGTCCAGATTGGAGTGAGTGTGCTGGAAAAATGTGACATTTAAAAAATATGGCATATTGGGAAGTGCTAATGAACTAATACTCTGCTAGGAAAACAATCATGCGCGTTGTCAAGGCAATGTGTAATTACCCAGCAGCCACCCTGACTGGTGGTTTGGCGAGCAGGCGGGAGGGAGAGCTAAACAACCTTGCTGGTAATGGATACAGCTCTGCTGGTAAGGGGCTCAAGTGCAGCAGGCAGTGACAGAGGTGTACGGATTGATGAATTAATGGGGTCTTTCTTGGGACGTAAGGGGAACCGCTGCGGCATATGCTCAGCTTGTTACTTTGGAAAGTCTACTGACCCTGAAAGTGAAGGCATCCCACGCAGGGAGTTGTGACTTTTTTATTGCTATTTTTTTTTTTTTTTTCCTTGGGTGGGGTTGGATCCCACACAGTGAAACGTGTTTTCTATTGGTGTCTTGTAAGTTGCAATGGCTTGGACTGCATAATAAATTAGCACTATCAACTTAGCAGTGTTTATTTACAATTACTGCCATTTCACTGTGTTTTGTTCCAAACCTCAGATACACACTGTAGTTAAATA
The DNA here is from genome assembly GCA_016785265.1 of Paraplagusia blochii. Lineage (NCBI taxonomy): Eukaryota > Metazoa > Chordata > Actinopteri > Pleuronectiformes > Cynoglossidae > Paraplagusia > Paraplagusia blochii. The sequence goes on along the minus strand of JAFBJS010001070.1, from coordinate 313,227 downwards.
CTGATATTGATTTTCTGTCTTGTTTTTGCGTTTTCACTTCATTAATGTCTGACATTTATATTGGGAATGCAAATTCATGGTTTTATTGTCACATGACTAGTTGGAACTAAGAAATAGAGTCTCAGTTTTTCACTGATCTGTGTGGTTTTATTTTGGAAATTGACGTCAACAAGTATGAACTATTCCCATTATTTCTGTCAGTTTCTAAACATCCCGCATCACCACCTTGCAAAGCAGGAGACTCCTGTCAACTCTGTCCAAAGGTTGACTCTGTCCTCCAGTGGACTCTAACCAAACCCTTCAACACTGGATCAAAGGGTCCCCGTGAATGACACCACCCTCCCGCTGACCTCCCTGGTCCGTCCTCAGCCTCTCGCAGAGCTCCTCACATAGTTGTCATTTAATCACGGGGCTGCAACACCCCTCTGTCAGAGCTCTCCAACATTTTTACTAAGCGCCGACTCCCACCGTGCGAGAATGAAAGTTCCAACAGCTGCCAACTGTCACTGTGGTCTTACTTCAACAAGTTACCCATTGGCGTTGATGGCCCTCCCTCCACCCTCACGCTTCTCCACGTTCATCTCCCATCAAGCCAGTGCATTAGGGCTGACTTCCGACCGCATCAGTGGGCCTCCTCGGCCCACAGAGAGTCCCAGACCCATCAGTATGAATTAACGTGCAGGCTTCCGTAATGGTGATGCTTTTGGTGCCACTGAGCATTATATGACTGCGGGGCTGAGGATCTGTGTCAGCTATTATTTCAATACATGAGTGTGTGCTGCCTCACATTTCACACTCTCTCACAACCTTGACTATCATCCAGTTGGCTTGGATGTAAGCGCACAGTTTCTAATAGTTGACCTGCCTGAGTTTAGGTCCAGTCTTTTGGATCATATCTAACACAGACTGCATAAACTCCAGTGAAAAGGTTGGGCAAACATGTTTGTGCTAGCTTCAGAGATATTAGCTAAGCTAAAAAGCCACATGCGCCACACAGGTGTTAAAATTTGTTGCAAAATTTTGCATCAGGGCGGTACTTTTTGATGACAAGTGATGAACTACTGCAGGAAACAGGTAAGCATTAGGACAGCCGGGTTAGCAGATGTACAAATAAATACCTTACCTCATGATGCATCTCAACTTTTATATTACATCACATTCATTTTCCTTACATTTACAATTATGCATATGGAATTTTTATCCAAAGCTACTAACAGGGTAGGATTACCAATACCAGGAATGTGGTTTCCACTCCGCAGCAATCCTTGAGTCCATTATTCCATTATTTTTAAATGAATAAATCTTAGATTTAAAGGAATAACTTCTGGTTCCATCTACTACATGTTTTAATACACGCCCCTGTCCTCTGTCTCGCCCTTTTTTTCAGACACTCCTGCCATCCCGCTCAGCCGTTCCCACCACTCAGTCCTTACACTCATCGGAAGAGACAGGTGAGTTAGTGCGTGTTCAACTCCAAACTGGTGTAATTGTTTCTCATACTGAATGAGAACCACAGACTAGACAGGGGTTGTAGAGAGACAACAGGACTGATTAGCCGGAGTTAGATTTGCTTGCTGGACCATTGTGACGTCTGTCTCCTTGCTCTCCCTGGACGGTGGACGTGAATCCTTCCTAACGTCAGTCCTGGTGGTAAGCAGAGACAGGAAGGGTAGGTGAGATCAAGGACAGCGTAAAAGTAGGAGACTTTTGCCTGATAATCAGCAAGCCAATCAGCAAGAGGCTTGTGATTGAGCTACTATCCTGTTGTCCTGCACCAGTGGTCATCAGATTGAGGCACGCCAAGCCAGCAAATACAGTCCCTGACCTGATTCCAAAATTGTGTGGTCTCCTTGCTGTAATCCCCCCCTAAAATTACAAGGAAAAAGATTTTATTTGAGCGTCCAGGTTACTTGCGCAGACACATTTCTGGTCTTCTGACAAATACAGTTGATGACCTCTCTCCTACTCCTTGGAAAGTCCAGCGTTTGCACATGTTATTAATGTAGTTTCGGATCGATGCTGACTTTTAATGGATGGACCGGAGTGAGCAAGATATGAAGTTTGTTATGTTACCGCGATCTAGCCATAAATCACCGGCAATTACAGTGCTTTTGAACAACATAAATATTAGGCTTATTTAAAAGAACACTGAATAGCTGTGTGCCCTTATGGCCTGCAAAACTAATGTGCAGTATTCAAAATATGCATCCCATCTGGCTGCATCTTGTTTACAGAGCACAGTGGCAGCCTGGGGTTATTAATCACTTTTCTCTTAATTACCCTGCATAGCTGCTCCATCCCCAACTCCGCATTTGACCTTTTTGCTGGATCCTTTTATGCCATTAATCATGCAAAGATCAACGCCAGCCAAATAAGAGTAGATTGCATAGCATTGCCTCAGCGCCGTATGGGGGAACATGAAGCACTTGGAAAGCAACTTGTGTGTAATTATGTATAACTATGAACTATCAGCACAACTGGTTTGCTTTTGCCACCTGCATTTTAAAAAGCAATATGCACTCACAAAAACTTTTCAATATATACCATAGCCTCTGGTTTTGGTTTTTCCAAAAGTTCAACAAACACAGAGAGCACAAATGCCTTGTTAGCTCTTTAGGGCATGGCGGTCAGGTGGTTAAGAATGAAGCTTTAGGTCGCAAAGGTTCGAGAACACCAGCTGTCAAGTTACGACGTTACCATGTTAGCTCAAGCTGCACCCTGCTAACTTAATTTATGGGTAAAATACAGAGGTCACATTTCATTTGCCACAATCAAAAATGGTTCACTTTTCCTTTAGCTAGGCAACATTTTTTTTAATTATTCCCCATAGCTTGGAGCAGAGACACCCTTCACTTTAATCTGACAGGTAAATGAGAGTCTGTGTGTGGTCTTATCTGCCGATGAGGGACAGTTTAGTCCTGTAGGCTTCAGCGTCCTTGCCAGAACGTCGATACAGTTTGCGGAGAAGTCTTGAACCCCGGCTGATTTCTATTCGCCACCAGCCGGGCTGAAGAGTGAGATATTGTCATCGTCGAAACCAATCGCATGGGCAGAAGCGCATGACGGATTGCGATCAGACGGCCTCTTTTGTTTTCAAGAAATTGATTTTAATTGGAAAAGATTACATCTGATGACCTGCGCTGATTCTCCACCCCTCTGTGGTTGATTGTTTCCAGTAAAGTTGTGTCATTCATCACCCGGGTCAATAGCACAGCGGATCAAATTTGCATTTCACTGTGCGGCCGAGTGATATGAGTGAACTCCTCCTTTCCTCTGCTCCTCACCTCAGTGCCGGTTAAACAGATGAACTATTGCAGGACAGAGATTAAACTGTAACTGAGGGGCCTCAGTGCTGTGTGAATGAGGCCCGACAGACAGTTTATCAGTAAACTAATTAACATGATTTATGGTCACGAGTAACCATGAGGCTGGCCCATAAATACAAAGGGCCAGCAGAGCTGCTCCTTCTAAGGCGAGATGTTATCAGACCTCTTCCACTTTGCTGGCATGGAGTCAGCATGCATTTGTAAATGTGGCTACTGTGCATGAAGCGCCCTGCCCCCCCTTGCAGTGGGTCACGAGTTCAAAGCCTAGCCTGAAGAGTTGAGGAGTAGGGCGTGAACTCCCGAACCCGTTCATGTAACAGGGCAAGAAGGGGAGGCCGGTCCCACCCAGGTGCCTGTCTGCTCCGTCCGTGCCGTGACCTATTATGTGAAAATAGCTGAAGTCCTCAGCATTTAGGTTGAAATAATCACGGGTGCTTCACACGGGATGGTTTAAATCACATTAATTGAACGTTTCACAGATTTATCACGGAGAAAGTCTGCAGCAGAATCACATCTGTCATGACCCTGACACGTGGTTGAGCCGCTCCAAGTGTTCACCCCTGTTGCTTGTGTGGAATTTTGTTCTTTCTCGTGACTTTGGGATCACTGTTTACTTTAAGAAGATTTACTGTTTCCCCCAAACATGTTAATTGAGCTCCTGTCTTTTTTGTGGGTGATGTAGTGTTTTAACTGACGCAGTCCGAGGTCGGCGGGGCTCTAACGTGGGCTTTGCCCCGGGGTTATTTTGACAATAAACATAACTGAAAAGGAAGACGTTGTCAGCAAATTATCTTTTGATTTAGATCAGATGCATCAGATAAGGCTTTGGAGATAGTAGCAAAAAAGAAGTTCCTTGAGGACTATGTAAATAGCTCTGAAATATCCCAAAGATCCTGGGTGACTATTAGGTCATCGTACAGTAATGCTCAAACTTAAATTTTTAGCTTTAAACTGCTGTCTATGCAGTATGACATGGTGGAGAACTCATTTAGAATGAAAAGTGTGCGTGTTGGTTCCATTGGATGGCGCCCATGTTTATTACGTGACACTGAGGAGCTCGGTCGTGCCGCTCATAGATCAGATCAACCGCTCATGATTAATCATTCCTCGTAAGCCTATGATTAATCTTTATTCAGTCCTGGGACACAGACCCTCACATCTTTTAGCAATGTTTAAAAACCTTACACCTATTACGAGGGGAGATGAAGAGCATCATTCACTGTTCACTAACCTTTGCGACGACAGGCCTCCATCTGCATTTAATTTCCTTTTTTAACACTCGAGGAGATCTACAAACGTCATAATAAACCGGGGCCATGAAGTGCTTAGCCCCTGCTTTTGAAAGAACAACACTCTTTGATTTAGTCCGGGGCGTTCCACTCTCATTCCTGTTTTTACGAGAGCTCTTAATTTTTATTGAAGGACGGTGCAAAGTAAATGGTTTCTCATCTAAGGAAGATTAAATGCTCTTAATAGAATGCACAGAAACACCAGGGCGCGGGGACAAAGGCCTGAGACGAGCCTTACGTGTCCTCTAAATAATGTCAGGGGAGGTGCAAGATGAGGAGGATGTGTTTTTCTGCAGACACATGTAAATCAATTTCTATTGATCCCAACAATACAGCCAGCAGCGCTGCACATTCATTGATTAAACAATTAGATAACTGCTGCATCTATCCAAATAGAAAATTATATTTGATTTAGCTACAGCCTGACAGACATATCTGCCCTTAAAGGTGTTAATAAAACCAAATGGGTTTGCTTGAAAAATTCACATTGTGTGTAAAATTATGTTTCCTGTTGTATTTTCTTTTTGGTGCCTGAAATAGGTTAGATACACATGTATTTGATGCAACTGCAGCTTGGGTAATTTTAACAATAATCTTCATTTTATTTAGATTTCTAATTTCTACATTTTTCTCTTTGATAAAATAGTCATGATTGTATCTGTATATCCTACACCGTCTCCTGAAGGGGATGCTATAATCACAGTTGTGGGCTCTTAGTTGTGCAACACACAATTTATATTAAATATTATATATATCTATATATATTATATATTAAGGGCATTTTCTTCTGGGAATCAGGTTTCAATAACTATCTTAGCTGAGGGCAGTATCTATAGACGATCGACAGCTCTGTGGATACACGTCAGGTTGATCAATTCAGATGATCATATTCCTGCTATTGTGATTGATAGTCTTTATGACAAAAATATCAGAAAAAAATCAAACCATTCATTCTCATTCATTTATCTTCATCTGCTTATTCATTACCTTTTCATTCTCCTGAATTGCCACCCAAATCACATTGCACCATACAGTCAGTCCCTTCAGTCCACTGGAAGTTATGTGGGTTGGGACAGTGCTATGATCAGAGCGCCTCAGTTGCAACCTTGTAGTTTCATACCTCCAACCTTCCAAACACAGGTCCTCTTTCTTAACCACTTAGCCACCATTGCCCCTTTAAAAAAAACATAATTTCTTTAAATGCCTGCCATTGGTCCCGTCAAAGTAAAATGGTCATCAGGGTTTATTTTTATGTGCTAGCTAACATGTATATACTAAACTCTCGAGACATTATAGAACTGTCTGATTCTTGACGTTAGCAGTGGTTGCTGAAGGACATTCTGGTACTACACCCTGGCATTCACTCATATTTCACATCTCTGGCTTCTCCTTGTTCTTTTTGTGTCTTTGAGGGGACCAGCAAACCATGGCTTTCAATTCCCCTGCTCCGGTGTTTTCACTCAGGCTTCAGAGAGATGAGCAACCGCTTTCAGACTCAATCCTTGAGCAAAGGGCTGTGCTGACAGGGATTATTATTTATTTGTCATGGTGGATGTAATAAGCTGTAGATACAGGATGGAGGGCCTGTGATTTATTGCTCTGTCGACCGCCACTAGCAGGACGTGCACTCTAGCGTGCAGGATGAATACCGCACTGTCAGTTCTGTCCATCCGTCACCATCACCTCTCCCCGGCGCCGCCTCCCCTCACCCTCCCTCCCATTTCATGCCACAATACATAAACAATCTTTCATTATTTTGATGCCTTCTTCTCTATTTGTTTTCTGCATGTAACTCAGGGGTCTCGCTTTTATGTGTCCCATTATTTTGATGCAGTGGCATTATGTTGTACGCTGCGGAATTATTGCTTTAAAAGGTTGATGTTTCAATTTGCCGTAACATTATGGGACTCAAACCGGTTTCCGTACGCGTTTGGATGCAGGCCAGTCTCCGATTTGAACACTGCAGGTTGTTCCCTCAGTAATCGCAGCCACACTTTGCTGCTGCTGCTGCTGCTCATAATGTTATGGAGTTGCATCTCCCAGCACGGGTGTCTTTCTCTCGCTCCCTCTCGCCTCTCGGTAGGTCATGTAATCTTGTTAAAAGCCTTCATGGTTTTAGGATTATGTTATTGAAATGCCCCTTAATTGGATAAACATTTTTCACGGCGTAAACAAGCCACACTAGGTTGCTGTTTAGCCACTGTGAATATTGTTTACATGGCAGAGGGATTTGCGTAAGTAGAAGTGACTCTGTAAACAGCAGCTCCCACTAGAGGCTTTAGGTGGAACGCGAGCTGATAGCGAAGCATCAGGGAAAACACTTAGCCCACATATCAGAGCTGCGGACATGTGCTTGGCGAGAGGGAGCGAGCGTCGGTGACAGTTCCTAATTAATATGAGGAATTGCCTTTGTGTCTGGGTAAACGACTTGAGCAGGAGCCGCTTTGTTGTTTAAGCCCACTCAACCCAATGTTTGGTAGAGGGATTTTTATTTTCGTGACTAAGCTGTAATCTGCAAATAACATTACACCTTTGCACGGGAGGCACCGGGGATGTGAGAACAGCCAAAAAGGCATTCCCCGGGTGACACTTTGCATCAGCCTTTCTTTCCATTCAAAACAGTGGCCACTTCCTGTCCGCGCTGGCCCTTTGATGTGGCCCGCCCCTGACACAGCGTGGCATCTGTCTTATTTAAAGGCTCATTTTTCCTCGGCAAATTGTTATTTATGGACTTTTGTTTGTTCTCAGCCATCATTACTAACAATACCGTTAATAGCAATCATTTGTTATTTGGCGCTGGTGCTGATGCTTGCAGTCGGGGCAGTGAAGTGAGAATACTCATTTGGAGGTTGAGGAAAGTCTTGACAGGGCCCATTTATAACGAGATCATTCTGTAAAGTCCAACCTATTAATAACCCTCCATCGAGGGCTAATTAGCGTTCCCTGATGTAAATGAGCACAAATCAAGGACTCGTACGGAATTTCTCCAGCGAAAACATTAATGGTGTCATTCATGTTTATTTGGAAACAGCTGATTTGAGCAGTTCAGGAACTCTCTGTCAATCACGGAATGTAAATACAGTGTAAAAGCTGTAAATCATTGTTTCCACACCAGATGTTTGGTTTTTGTACCACCATTTAATTTGTAATAATTCAATGGTTTTGTAGCCACAATCAACATCAATCTAAGTGTTGACTAGACTATTCATTGTCATTGGTCTTCACATACATATCTGATATATTAGCCTTTGATGGATAAGTTGATGGCTGATTAAATAATATTGTTTATTGACGTGGGTGGTCTGACTATTGTTTTGATGTCTGTAGGAGAGGATCATGATCAATAATCATTATCTCGTGGCTGGTAAACTGCATGTTGCCGTGCGTGTATTGTTTATCTGTTACTGAGTTTCAGGAGGAGCAATCTCCATAACTGACACCCAAATCATACTGCACCATACTGTGAGCCCTCCTGCAGATGGGGAGCCCACTGGAAGCCTAATATTATAGTAAACATTGAAATTGTCGGCAGTCCATTCCAGTCTGAAACTGTGAATCTAGGTTGTTTTTTTTTGTTTTTTTTTTTACAAAAATAAGAAGAGAACAATCTTCTATGTCTGTGGAAAGTCATGCATAGAATCTAAAATTCTAAAATGCTGGAAGCCATCCATACATTATCTCTGAATATACCATGGGCATTGCTAAAAGGCAGAAAAATAATCACAAAACAAGCCAATAATATAATTTGGACATTAACAGGCTGAATTACACAGCTGAGCGTGACACATCAGGCCCCCAGGCCCTAGTTTGCTCAAGTTAAATGATGATAATAATTTTGTGTTGTTGTTGTTTTATTTTTTTTACTCTTATATCCAGCACAATAAGGAATAGGAGACTCAATCCCCTCCATCTCCTTTCTCTATATCCAAAGTACAGTTGACTCGCTGCTTATCAAGCCTTAATTAGTGATACATTTTCTAGCCCTGATGTCTATTGATGTATTAGAGAAGAAAAGGCAAATTGAGTTGTGGCCTGACCCGAGACCCAATCTATCTTGAGAATGTTCGCCCTCTTTACCTCGCTGCCTCTCTCAATCTCTCCTCATTCTCCCTTCTACTGCCTCGATCCTTTTTTTTTTTTTTTTTTCCTTGTGCGGCCAGGAGTGGTCTGGAGAAATGAGGTGCAGCATTAGTGTTTTTTTGCTTGCCTGTGCAACAGAAAACACTGCACGTCAGGGGCCCCGTCAGCAGATCGGAGAGATGCAGATGGGAGGTGAAAAAGCTCCCTGGTGGCAGTCGGGCCCTGCTCGGATGTGATTGCAGCCGCCAGGATGAAGTCAGCACTGACAAAGTGCGCCCATTGATGGATGGACAAAGCTGGGAACTGGATGTGAGAATGGATGGGGCCAGAGTGGGAACTTAACACAGACAAACAAAATGAAAGACAGAGAGGAATTACCTGCTAAAGTATTCCAGCAACACAAATCCCAGAGCAATTTACTTACTGCTAACTGAGCACAGGAGGACTGTTTGAATCGGTACCAGTGCCGTAGACACAGGGAAGGGCTTTCATTGGGCTGAATTTACACAACTGTTTTATGATTGCCTGTTTTTCACAAAGACCCCAAGTCATACATATTAAATTGCTCATACATGATAAATACTTGCACAAGCCCATTATTTCTTTTCTTGATTCTCATCTTATGCAGCAAAACGGACTCAAGTTGCAACAATGAAATCACTGCATTATTTTTTTAGTTCAATTTTTTCAGTTTTGCAGTTTATTTACTCCCATTTAAAGCTGTTTTAGGGCCATTCCAAACCGCATCTCTACTCTTTAGAGGTGTTTTATACAGGCGGTGTGTTCAAGCAGGGTTTAATTTGTCCTGCTTCAGAGTGGACTGTAAAACAGGGGAAATTTTAGGTACCTCATGGCCTGGAGAGAACTAATAACCCCTGAAATACAGGGCCAGTAACCTTCCCAAATGCAGGACTAGTGCAGGGGGGAGTGGAGTTTGCTCCCTTGTTGGGAAATGAATTCTCATTACTATTGCACCAGCACTACATTAAATGTCAGTGTTGCTGCTGGATGGGGCCTGGAAGATTAAGACTAATGCTGTTGGCCCCAGGAACTCCGATTAGAACTATTCTCATTAATCAGAGTCTCAGAGATGGAAGCAATTTAAAGCCCCGGTCCACTCTGAGCACGGGGCAGGGCAGGACCCTGTCACCGACGAGGGGAGACGCACTCACGCCCATTAACTATCCCTTCATTACGGCCGCCAAGGACGCGAGAAGGCCAGTCACCCCTCCGTGCCAACTTCCAATTAATTTGACCACAAATGATCTCCTTTCACTCACCGCCAGATTATCAGAGAGGAGTAAATAAAACTTTGTCAAAGTGTTGATGTTTGACACGTTTCTTTGCCTGAAACTTGAAACATGTTAACGTTATTCTTCAAGGTTAATATATTACTTTTCAAAAAAGATATATTTTTAATGCCAACAAATACAGGGAGGAAGCCTTTCCAAAACAAATACAACGTGATGCAAAATGTAGTTGAAACTATACAAATATGATATTCTGCATACATTGAAATAAATAATCTAGGGAATATTATTTGCTATGTGATATGTTAATCATCACAGTATTGATAACCCATGCTTTGCTATTACTTCACTTCACTCCACAGATTCATATTGAAATATACTACCAGCAAAAGATCCTGACAATGGTGAATTTTCGACTATGATAAAACTTAAGCTGTAATCCTTACAATAATCTTTTTCTCCATCAGTTCTCAGAAATGTAAATGAGAATGTAATGTCTGTGAGTAGTGCCTGAACAGACAGACTAGAGTCTGAAGGAAGTCCCACACTGACATCACGAATGGAGTCCTGGTGGTAGAAAAAGGTAGTACAGGTTCAGACAGAAGAGCAAGAATGGATTGCGGGAGGGCATGAGAAGTGAACACTGATCTTTTGTTTGTTTATTACTTGTGTGACTCCTTGCATCAAAGCTATGATTGCTAATATGATATTTACTAGACTAGAAAAAAATGTTATGCCAATGTGCTTATGCTCCAACTCATACTTTAAATTTTTAATTGTGTGCTGCATGGTCTGTTTGGGCCTTGGAAAAGTTCTTGTGTGAACCTGACTGTCTCCACAAGAAAGGGGGTGGGGACGTGGGAGGTTCGGAACCAGCTCAAACTCACCAAGATAAGGGAATACGTTTGGAAGACACCTGCTGAAGGGACAAAGCACTCGGTAGAGGACACTTCTCGACTATGACGTAGATAAAAACATATGTTTGGCGAAAACAAGTTAGTCATTGCTCCTGGTACTGCGACCTGGCTAGTCAGCAGGCTTACAGCCCTGACACCCAAGCTTGGTAACACAATTTTCTCTTTACTAAAATTGAGAACTCATATACTTGTGTGTATTTTTTAACAGTTTTACGCTGTTTCTTTGTTAATCATTTATATTTTGGCTTTTAATCATTTACACCAGCCTTTACATTATGTATACCATTTCGATTGTTTGTAACTTTGATTCAATTACTGATAACTATAAACATTTTTATAGGTTCTCAGACAACCGGGACCTTTAATCCAAATATGGTTACTACGTGATTTGGACATTGTAGGTTTCTTGAAGATCTTTCACCCTTTCTTCCAAGAACTGAAAAAGCCTCCTGGATGAGATGTGAAATGTATTCAAGAAACCGTCCAATTGCCGGGAAATGGACTATTTTTGGAATAAGTCAAAAATAATCATCTCACATTCCACAGAGCCGAAGAATCAAATCGGGATGACTGTAAAAGAATTTTGCAGGTTCTGAAAAATGCCAGAATCATTTCAAATTAGCAGTTAATGAGTCAGCTGCCCTAAGTGAATTAAAGCTAAAGGACTATCTGTGATTTGAAGTTGGGATTTCATTACAATTACATGAAAAACTTTATTTCAGAATTTGATTTACAAGAAAAGGAAACATTGTAAGTCTTATAATTTTTTGTACATAAAAACTGTAATATCTATTTCCACAACGTGTATATACATCTGGTGATTCACAGTGTTTAGCTATGTTAAAGTCAGTGCATGAAGCATTCTGGGCCAGTGTTGTTTACAGTCAGACAAAGTGAACCTTTCACGGATTAACTGGACACAGCTAGTGTTTGGTTCTCAATTAGCACCTGTCACAGGAGACGAGCTTCCCGTCTCCGTGCTCTCTGTGACACCCAGTGGTTGGGCCCCAGCCTGCAAACCACCAGGGACGGATGCAGCTCCTCGGTGGGAGTCAATGTATTCTGTAAACATGGAGGCAAACGGGAGTGAATCCCTCATAAATCTTGTTCTTTGGCGGTATCATTTCCTTCAGCTGACCTTGGCGAGGTTGCAGGATGGAAAGCCTGGGTGGCGCGAGAGGGGAAAAAAGCTTCTTATGATATATGAGCTGGTGCAGCCAAGTGCACCATGAATCAGAGCGCGCTGTGATTATTAGGTAAATCTTACACGTGCACAGTCCTCCTGTGCTGTGCTGTTTGTGATCACCTGCAGTGTGTGAAGGAAAAGCGTGCAGGAATTTAGAGCTCTGGGTTTGTAAACAAAAAAAAAAAAGACAAGACATTCAAGGGGACGCTACAGTATAAAGGCCGTTTTGCGGACTATTGTTCCTGACCTGAGTACACAACGTTGTTGGTGGTTGGTGTTCCCAATGACATGAAAACAAGCAGATATCACTGACTGGACATATATGTCCAACCTGATGTGCGCCCTGTCTTCCACTTAGTGGTATCTAAAATTGCATTTTCACCTTTAGTTCTTGTGTCTTTATTATTATCTTCTGCCATAATACATGAAAGTTAAGGATTATCTTTTTTTAATCAAGCCAAGTTAATTTTACCAATGTACCAACAGCCAACTTTTGCTACAGTCTAACATCTCTACGACGTGAAAAAATGACATAGGTTTTCTAGCATAATGAGGGCAGAGAGGGTCAGGAATGTCACTGGTCACTTGGCTCTTGCCCCTGTGCTAACTGCAGAGCTGCACCGTCGAGCGCCTTTCTTTCTACCTATTTGCGTTTCAAACAAATACTTATCAACAGGCCATGAAGGAATCAATGGGCATAATCCATCTGGGAGCCTGTCGATATGGTAATCACTCTGTCTCATCGTTATTGCTACACAACCATAAATCATTTGCCTTAGCAGAATGCTTAGCAGCTGGTGCGACAAGCCTGTGTTTGTGAGAAATAAAGTGCTGCCTCTTGTGATTAATGCCCCGGCATTGTGCTGGGCTGATTGTTTTCAGATTTTGTAAGGAAAGCTGAATGGATTGTATATCAATAAACAGTGGGGCGTCTGAAAGGTAGGCTGGGGGTATCACTTTCACTTAATCAATGTTCCTGATATGCTTTGTTAATGGTGCATACATACATTACAATGTCAGATACTGTTAAAAGTGTCAAAGGAACTATTTATGTTCTGCATCAACTTGTCATCTTTCACTTAAAGTGAAAAAAAAAATTTAAACAATAGTGCCAGCTGGAGTATTGCGATCAGTTACCTGCAAACTCAAGACTCTACACTGCAGCTCATTTCATCTGTTGGGAGTGAATACTGGTGAAACTGTGGATCAGTACTTTGTACCTACAAGTTTCATGCAGTACAAGGGGTCTTGGAGTTCCATACCTATACTAGAATGGAACTTGGTTAAACCCAGATGATGTATATACAGTAGGTATTGGTTTCATTCACCTTCACTAACAGTCTGGGTTTATCATATATCAGGGGTTACCATCAATATTCTAAAGCAGGCATTGGCAAACTAAGGGCCGGGGGCCGAATTCGTCCCGTTCAGCTTTGTAATCCGGCCCTCGAAATTTCTCTAAATTATAGTTTTGCATTGCGATTATATTTCTATTACACGTATACTTTTCTTTTCCCTGCAAAACCCACAATTTCCTTGTAGATGGCGTAGATCAGTTGTTCTCAAGTGGTCTCTCTTCAGGACCCAAATTTTCCTGCGGTCATTAAGTTATGACCCACTATCATAGAATTCAATACAAGCAAATTTATTTTCCAAACAAAAAATGTCTTCTTTTTATCTACTCATTTTATTCAGCAATGTGCCTTTCAAAATAAGAGATTTTCTAAAAAAAAAAAAAAAAAAAAAACATGCTCAACTGCTGATTCACATTATTTGGCATTATTTGGCGACCAGCTGTCACCAATCCACATTTGGGTCAAGACCCACCAGGTGAAAACCACTGGCGTAAAGAAGGCTAAATAAATATTAACATTTTAGCCTACATGTGACTTTAAAATGTAATTTATCTATTTAGCCCCTGAGTCCAATTTCAGGATCATTTGGGTCTAATTGAGTCTAAAGGTTTGCTCATCCCTGTTCTAAAGTATAATAAGGCCTCATTGAATAAGTTACACTGGCAACAATATTCAAATAGCTGGGAAATCAATGGTAAGATGAGTGTAGGATATTGTATGTCCATAAACCTATTATCATTTATTGGTTAGGAAGTCTGTATCAAGTAGCTCTTTGTATGACTGAAGGGCCCTTAAGTTGCTCTCATTTTTAAAAGTTGGAGACATATGACAATATCTGCATGATTTATGCCTGGCAGCCATAATGAAGGGCAAAAAAGTCCCCATAAAATGCAAAACAAAAGTCTAAAATAAAAGTATTGTCTTTTGTCTTCCCTGTGTAACACGCATGATGTCGTATTCTTCTCCTGTGCTTGTCTAACCAGTGGCCTGTTGTTACGGTCAACGCTATAATCCTAGACTAATTTGAATGACAAAGTTTATGTTTATTGACATGTTATTGAATTTGATTTTAGCTCCGCCCGTCTGACCCTACAATGATAAGTGTCACAGAAAATGAATAGATGGATGGATAACAGTGTGTGTTCTCCATCAATGTAATGATTATAAAGGAGCCTGCAGTGTCTGTGTATTCACATTTTATGCCAAAACATAATTAAAAGTTTAATTTCATCGGAATATTTGTGCAATAATTCTGAAGCCTGTGAAGTTTGGATAAATACTGGGAATGTCATGAACATTGGAGAATACCAAAGTTTTTCCGCCCTTTTTCTCCTGTAAAAACTATTTTGTAGTCAGATTATAGCCACAATTGTATACCATCATGTTGCCATCACGTCCTAGAAAACTAAATTTATTTAGTTTGTAGCGTATTGTACCATTATGTGGGTTTCTTGTATTGTTTCAACCTAATTATAATTCAGATTCCAAGAAATAATAATACTTGAGATGGGGCTACAATAGCTCACTTTACCCTGGCTACTATAGTTTTCCATGTTTTTAAAAAAGAGTCTATGATCTACTAGCATGTGCTTGTTTAATGGGTGCAGCTAAGGACAGATATTTAAGACAATTCCCATCTCCTTGCTGCAGACAGCTCTAAAATAACTTGTTAAAAGGTTATTAATTGAGGTAGAGGGCCATGTGGAAATACTTATAATACTTAGAGGCATTTATTCAGTCAGGGAAATTAAATCATCGCTGACTTCATGTCTGATATTTTGCAATAGTCTGCAGACCTGGTGAACTCCCGAGCAGATGTGAAAAACGAACATAATGTTAGGGCTCATGTCCACAGTTATGTTGAGCAGCTTGTTCGGCCAGATCCGCTAGTGAACGTAATTTATTTTGGACCTGTGTTCCAGAGAGGCAGGAAGGAGCTGCAGGCGCGGGCCGAGCGCGCCACTAAAGACAATTAAAACTGATAGCACTCGTCCACGTGAATGTCAACAACAGCCAGGATGGAAGCAATTTATTCAACCAGTCATCCAAGCACATGAAGTGCGGCGGTGTTACGCCGCCGCCACAGTGGGACGCTGGAAAATGTGATAGTTGTTTCCTCTCTATGAATCACCAGAGGCAGGATGCTCGTCGGACGCAAAGTGGATTGTTCAGTGTCCTGATAACAATTTAAATCCTGTTATGGATAATGCCGGGTGATGCCGTCCTGAAAATTGAACATGACACTCAGGCAATTTATTATCTTTGCGTTCTTAACCTTGGATATCGGATTGTTTGTCCAACCATATCCTTTTGATCCTGCGGAGAGTGCACCCTTGATACAAGTGTCTATTTTTCATCGCACGTAGATTGCAGTGGCGAACAAACAAACAGATAAAGGAGAGAGTAAGACGGAGTGGAGGTGATGTATGTGCACTGAAAGTGGGGCAAAGTGAGAGTCGGGGCTTAAATGGAGCCTAAACGCTTTCAGATGTCACACCAAAGCAGGAGATACGCCGTATTTGTCTGCGGCAAAATACCACTGCATTGTGCTGCAAATGTTGTCTAATGTCGGAACAGTTAAATCTTTCACGATGCAATTTATCACGTCGTAATTTTAGCCACGGGACACTCTCCGAGTCAGACAGTTTGCAGATGTGAGGCGGTCGTGTGGGTATGAAAACAACAGCGATGGTATAAATCACTCAAACAGCTTTTTCAAGCTGCTCTGAATGAACAGAGGCTGTAATCGTTTTCAATGCATTACCTCGTTAAACTCATGCCATTCCTATGAGTTAGTGTATTACTGGATTACCCAGAGGCATGGGTCTCTGGGCTGTCGTACTGTAGCCTCTTTTTGTCCAGATGCTGTCTCAGGCCCAACAGGAACTGCCAAAAAAAAAAAATAAAAATCCACAACAAACAGACCTCCCTTCAGCCCCTCATCATTGTTGTCGGGAGAATCCTCCCCCTCTGGCCGGCAGCTGACACCAGGGCTGGCCTTTGGTCTGATTTAAGACCTTGGCCTACAGATGACCCTGTTTGCTGCTCTCCCTCTCCTGCTTTATCTCCCGCTCCGATTTGGTTTGACTTAGGGAAATGCTTGCTCATTCCCACCAATGCTCATTAATCTAGTGAACAATGAAAGAAAGCTGAGCGCCAACGTGGTTGCGTGTAAACCTTTAATGTGGAGCTTTTACTTTTCTGACCTTCTGTTTTTTTCTCCTTTTTTTATGAGGCCTCAGCTTCTGTCATAAACAGATTATGAAATACGTCAAGGGTCCAAAGCAGATGTACTCCGAGGGGACAAATTATTGCTTCCAGTGTCTCAGCATTTCTTTCTACACGTTATCTGTTTCCCCTGCGCAGCCTGGGAATCGCAGTGATCCCGACTTTCCTGCTCTTGACTTTTTGGCATCAGGATGTGTCTTTGATGATTCATACGCTCCAATTGAACGTCCTTTCTTTAAGACAAATGTCCAGCCCTTGGCCTTGACACTCGGGCTGCAGGACCGGTGTGTCTTGACTGAGATGGGTTGCCTGTAAACACATAAATATATTATTTATGTGTGCTTAAGTCCCAGTTATTGTTGCCTCAGCACATACAAAGGCCAGAGTTGTGGCCTTGGGCCAGGCAGCAGCACTCTGTCATGGTTTCTCAGTCTCATGCATAATTAAAAAACTTAAATTACTTGCCATGTACAAAATTATAATGCTGCAGGAAGCAGGCTACATGAAAATTTATTTTCCTCTCCCTGAGACTGACGGGGAATCAATTAATCCTGATGTATTATTTTATGCCGGACAGGCAGTAGGCTGCAGGAGAGGGAGGATGGAGATTGGCTACAGCTGTTCTCATTGGTGCAGCCATATATTATAGCTGGCATGTGTGACAGCTTCTGGGGAAAATGGCTGAAGGGTATCAGGCAGGTGACTCGACTGTAAAAAGAATAACACTGTGGGATGCAAACTGTTTTCAGAGACTGATATGAGATTTGTGGCGGTGAAGGGGCGCTTCATTGCCGCGCTGCATGTACCACGGGGATCCCCATATTTTTTCCAACAACAGTCTTCTGTCAGTGTTTATGTGCTGAGTTCCTGCGGCTTGTGCCATTGTCTGCGTTTGCACAAAGAGCTGTTGTCAAACAATGTCATTTTCAAGCAGACCAAGCTACAGGAACAAAAAAACTTCTCCTCTCCTAATTTGAAAAAAAAAAAAAACGTGTACGAGCTGTTAAAACGTTGTGACATGTGATGAGGGAGATGCTTTTATTTTGTCAACCTGTTTATTCACTGTGCATCTATTGTTCACCCTCATCTTCACAGGTTTGCGGCTGTTCTTGTTTTACGCGATAAGAACAGACTGTTATTCTTGTAAGAAAAGTCTGGTTGACACCTTGAACAGCTCATGATAAACACACCCTGTGACTCGGAGCCTGTTTATGAATGAGCGGAGATGCAGCCACTTAGTTCTTGTTTGCGAACAGATGAAAGAGGTGTTAATAACTCTCCATCATGCACGTCGTTACATTTAGCCGTAAATCCCATATGGCGTTCCTTCACTCGGTCGCTAACAATTATAGGTGGAGGTAAAAATCTGACACGATCTTATCAATGGTTGTAAATCTGTTCATAAATAATGTGAATTAATAGACTGCGTAGTACTGTGGACTCCATGTTCACCGTGTTTACTTTTTTCTCATTCAGATACTAAAAAAGAGAAATGAGCACGTCGTCAAAATACCATAAAAACCCTAATATGTAGTTTGCCGAGGCACTTAATCCTTACTTTTTAAGAAAAAAAAATAGCAAATGGAATTTGTGCAGGTCTACACAACATGATAACCCCCAAATGTTGGGTTTCATCAACTAAGGATGTTAATTGTTGCATTTTTGGAAGTTCGTTTTCGCCTGTTCATGTTGTTTGATCCACTTAGACCGCCTGACAATAATGAACCCTGTTATTGTATTCTCCTCTTCACGATACTGCAGTATTTTTTTGAGGACACTGGATTGTAAGGAGATCAGTGAATTACAAAGTAGATGCAACAATCAGTGCTTGTTTGGAAAAAAAATGGTACTTCCCCTCACCGATACAATTTTACGGAGGGATTTTAAACTTTTCAAGATGGTGAGCTACAGTATGTGACATTGTAAATTTCTTTTTGGTCTTGGGTCTTGGGTGTTACCACTAAAGGTCTACTGCCTTTGGTGGTATTCCTACTGAGGAATACAGTGAAAACAAAACCCAGGAAAGTCTGAAAGCACTGTTTTTGGCAGCACGGTGCCATAGCTATTGATTCAATTAGGAAAGGAGAGAAAAAGGAAAGCAAACTCCTTGTTATTTTGATTCACACCACTGCACACAACCAAATGTCACCTCTGTATTTAACCCATCACCAAAGTGTACAGTGGTCAGCTTTGAGCGCCCGGAGAGCTGTGAGAGGGGACGGTGCCATGCTCAGTGGACCTCAGTCATTACCTGGCAATAGTTGGATTCGAACTTAGAACACTTTGGACCACAGTCCGCTCCTTAACCACTAAGCCACCACTGCCCCTAAGCAAAGTCAAACAGTACAATTTTCTGGCGGTAGGGGGATTAGAACCAGAAGATTTCGAACCGGGATCCGAAAAGTGACCCAGGTCGGCTTCCTTATCCACTAGGCCACCAACTTCCCCAATCAACTGAAGTGATTTTGGTTTGGTTGTTATCAATATATGTGTCCAACAAATGTATCTGGCATTAAAATTAACAAGAGATTGAAAAGGTGGGTTAATGTTTTATTTCTATTAGTATATTTTTTCATTATCCAAAGAAAGAAAACAAACCTTGTGTTTTGATGCAGCAAAATCCCATGACCTTCGTCTTCGTAGAATGTTATTTGTTAGGGTCTCCCCGTCGCACGTGGGTCAAATTCATTACCGTTATGACATGTGAGATTATACCCATAATACACACTCACCAGATAACACATTTCAAAGTCCTGCAGAGGTCAGATAACACTTGAGTGTTAAACCAGCCAAGCCATAACACTTACAGCACCCACAATATCACAGAGGACAAACCAAAAATAGGTGATTTGGGGGAAACTGACAGCAGCTGCGGCTTGTCCTTTTTTTTTTTTTCCATTTCTTATTTTACCTCTCTGGGTTAATTCATTAGATGAAATGTTGTGGCACATGATGTGTCATATATAAGAGACGGGGGCATCTGTAATCTTTGCTCAAGGGCATGGATAACGGGCAGATAGACATGTGAATGAGATGAAGAAGGTTCTGGTGGGTGGGTGTTGTGCTGCGCTCATTCCTTCCTGCCTGTGAAGATAGAGCAAGATTTATGGGACATCAGGAGACAAACACAGCAGTCTCTGGATGATAATCTCGCATGTCGAGCTGTTGTTTTTTTTTTGTTTCTTCATAAACTTCCTCTGTATTGTTTTTTTGAGCAACGCCAGTGACTTGTATTAAGATAACAGCAGATGTTATTTTCCTTTTGTTTTTCCCGTTTTATCGCCGTAGATACTTAGGCCACCGCCATTACCCTTGATGCTCGATACTGATGTTAATCCTGCCCGTTGATGGTAGATTGACACTCGGTGTCTTCTGGTTGTCTTTCCACAGTAACTGACGTGATAAAATGTTAATAATTAAGTCAGAGTTTGGGCAGCCTGACACTAACATCCGCCTCAACCGATGTGTTTTAATAAACCTATAACGACCATTAAAATTACCTCAGGAACTTCAAAACAAAGAGGTGTAACCCAGGCCTATCTCATGTTCAGGATATCTGTATTTGTTTTTACACATTAACAGCCTATTGGCTTTGGATAAACACAGATGCTTTGGACGCCGTCCAGTTTCCAAAAGTACAGCACAGAGCACAATGGTCTTACGCATTTTTTAATTACGCTCATCTATTCCGCTGTCGTCCGGACCCCACCTATGCTGCTGAGGCTAATGTCAAACGAGCAAAAGCTGTAAAAGAGAACGGCAATGTGTCAACATGTCGCGTGTTATTATCAGAGTCGCTCTGGTTTCTCTGGCCTGTCCGACGGGGTGCGATCTGCTCCAGGATGATTAAAACCGCGAAGAAAGATCATTACCAAGGTACACGTTGTCATTCCATGATTTCTCAGCTCTCCTGGAAGGGAAGTCATCACATCTGCCTCACAGGTCTTAGATGATTTCTGAGGATCACAGCTGGCGCTCTCCCTGGAGACACATTTATGTGTTATCATCATTCATTACAACCAGTCTTTATAAATTACTTCTTTTAAGGTCCCATTGGGTGTATCAGCCATACATGGCGAAGAAAAGCCTCAGAGTGCTTTTAGGCCTTCAGAATTAGACATTAAGATGTGCTGTTTTTTCTTGGGAGTACATGAGCGAAACTTTGATTTCTGGAGCTGTAATACAAGTCTTTATTGCCTTGCCCTGCCAGGTAGAGCCATTTGGCAGACAGAGGACTCACAAATCAGCACAAATATCCTCGGGGAGCTAGACCAAGCCATTGCAGACATCCTGTACAACAGCCAGTAATTTCAGGTGACAATTACAGTGATGTGTCTGAGTACAGTGCAGTTAACTCGCTTTTATTTTAGGCCGAATCCAAACTAAAATAAAAAGAAAATACAGTTGAGTCCTGCATATGAGTTACTCACACTTACCGACAGATGCAATCAATGGTTCTAGACTCTGTGTGTTGTCTGTATCGAGGAAGTGCCATCTTTAACGCCATTCTGCTAATTGACCGGAGTGACAGATGAGAGCTGTGCAAATATTCACATCTTCCAGTAGCATTCACCACATTAAGACAGTAGACTGTGGTTTGTTGTTGTCGCCTATTTGATTTAACCATAAAAATGTGTTTGAACAGTGAGGCTGGGACTTATGTAGTGCGTCCAGGTTGTGCGTGTCATAGATTGCAATTGAGGAACAGAGACAGGATGAACTTGCGACCTTGGTGCCTATCAGGTTGCTTGCCAGAGGCTATTGAACTTTTCCTTGACAGGTCATTCAAACTGGGATGGCTGCGCAAGGACAGTAGGATCGTTTTTTAAAAGCTGGGAAACAAAGTTAGTCTGGCGACTCCTCTCATCTGATTCCTCACTCCTTGTCGGTCATGTACCTGTCAGAGGCAACGCGAAGAAAGAGCAGTGTAAGTCTGGGTCAGTCTTTGGGGGGGGTGGAGGGGTATCCTATCCTTCCTTTCTGCGGCAGCCAGGAAGAACGCCCTCCTCACACAAAGGGTAGGCTTACTCCTTTGCGCTGTTTATTTTTAGTCATAACATCCACTACAATTGAAAGTATGGGTCAAGGTGAGGCTAGGACGCTCGTGAGGGGAGGGCACCCGAGGAACAACAAACAGATGTTCTTTGATGATAATTGCAGGGAAGGGAAAAGGAGTGCGGAGGGCGGCCTCGTAAAGCATTCACTTGTTGAGGCCGTTCCCTCCTGCCTCCCTGCCCCCTCTGAAGCCCTTTGGTGGTATGCTGTTTAGCCCCAGGAGTCAGAGTAGGCATGCCGGTGCCATTACCTTTACTCACCAGAGGTGACATCTGTTCACAGTAGCAGTCGCAAATTTGAATGCCAATATCGGCACCTTGAACCAAGACGGAAGAAGGAAAAAAAAAAATAATAAAAAATGTGTCAGTCACTGACAGACTTTCTTAACATGAAAGGTTAGGGAGCCCCAGCCCTTAATCAAGTGTGGCTGTCGGCAGGCGCCCTTTAAAATGGAGCTGTAAAGACAGGCTGCCAAGTGTTACAGCCAGTGAGCTCCAGCTCAGAATGATTGATTTGTATAAATCATTGTCTTTTTGCTCCCTCTCCCTCTCTTTTACGAGTGTCAGTAGCGGTGTAGGGTGGCGAGGATACCATCATGGGATTAAGTATAGCTCCTCCAGGCTGTCTTGGTGATTAATGAGCTGCCAGAGCATTCCCAACTGTCACCAGGAGGAGCACGGGTTCAAACCATGTCTACACTGATGATACAAAAGATAAAAATCAGTTGTGTCATCATGTCATTGATGTTGTGTTGCCCTGATGTTGATTTAACAAGTTGCCCGTCACCCTGCGGGGATGATGGTGATGCTCTAGGATGCAAATGCAAAACTGGAATTATTGACTTTTTTTTTTTCGTTTTATGCCTTCACTGTATACTGTAGATATTATAGCTATTAAGCATTTCCTAAAATATTCTAAAATAATCGGAACAGAATGATTGGTAAAAAATAGCCAAAAATGTAGCCTATATATATATATATATATATATATATGTATAAATTAATCTGTTTGGATTTAACTGAACCGAATTGCATTGAACTGGAAAGATTGTTTGATATTTTTTATGAATCATTCCTGAATTGGATCGTAGCCTGTGAATCGAGATATGAATCGGATCGTTTTGTGAGTGAATCGTCACACCCCTAATATACACTATATTTATGTTAGGGGTGTGCAAATTAATCGTTTTGGATCGAACTGAACCAAATGGGATCAAACTGGATCGATCGTTTAATATTTTTTATGAATCGTTCCAAAATCGGATCGTTATGTGAGTGAATCGTCACTCCCCTAAATATCTATATCTATACACCCCTGTGTATAGATATAGCCGTTCATTCATCTTCATCCTTTATCAGTTTCTGGGTCGCGGGGCATCATTCTCCATGATTGCCACCCAAATCACACTGCTCCACTGCTCCAGCACCTCAGTGGCAACCTGGCAGCTGGGGGATTAGAACCTGAAGCCTTACAGACTCAAGTTTTCTTCCTTAACCATCAGGGTGCCACTGTCACCTATAGCCAATTCAGTTCACACTACTTTAAAATGTACATGCTGTGGACATTGGACTTGTCAGACACATTCTGCCGTCTACATAATCACTGTTCCTCTTTAAATACTCCAAGCAGACTCCAACGTACCACGGCTTTTGATTTATCAATTTTAATCTCTGATCCTGCCAGAGATATTAGCAATACCTCTCTCTAAGCTGTCTGTCTATTTCTTTAGATCCTCCGGAGATCTTTTATGTCATATTTTAAAGATTTTTCCTTGTAATGTGGTGTGACCTTTTGCGTGGACTAGAGATCTGCTCCACCAGAGAGCTGCTGAGATGAGGGAGAGCAGGATAAGAGCAGAATAGGGGAGAGAAAGAAATTGAGCTGGTCTGCATCTATCTTTCCCCAAGGAGTGTCATGTTTCTCTTTCCACCATTTATTTGAAAGCTATCATTTCCTGGGATTCATCGCTGAAAAATGGCATTGATCGTCCGGATGATAGATGCTAAGTGTCCCGCTATCGACATGCCTATTGACAGACCTGTGTAAATTCTGCATCTTATTACCCGCCCGGATAAACGATACACCTTGTGAACACGGAGGATGTAGCTACGTCGATGGCAGAGTCTCGGCTTCTCCTACAATGGCGGATATCACTGCTGTGCAGCGTGATTCATTTTGTCAGAAAACACCTTATCAGTCACTATGCTGAATAATTAAACAGAATAAGACCGATGGGGGATAACGTCCCTCTGCATAGCACCGCAGCCAGGAAATAAGAATGACTACAGAGAATTATATTAAGCCTTGTGCTGCAGCTACCTTGGGAAGGTCAAATCTTAATCTAAAAGTGTTTTTGAATCTAATATCCCTGTCCTGAAAGTTTGCTGTAGCATTAAAATGACTTATGTAAAGCCCTAAACCTACCGCATGTGCCATGAAGCAACTCGTTTCTTTACTGCCTTGTTTACAGGGGCTATTTTTCTTTGACTCTGTAAGGTTTATTGCATCTTAATCCCAGCCTTTTGTAGCGCAGCCTGCGAGGACGTTAAATAATGTCCTTCTGCCAACCGTTTTCTCTATCTCAATTTGTTTTATAGTAATACACAATTTAACCTTCAGAATAGCATTTGCAGGTTCATAACACTTGGAACAGGTGTAATTTTTCTAACAAACAGAGCTGCAATGTGACCCTATTTATCTATGTTCTTTGTAATGTATTGTATTAATCTGCGGGGCCTTCACAACCCATTATTTCTACGGCACAATAATTCACTCTTATTGTTCAGCCTTGCTACTGAGGAAAATCTGTCTGGCCCCGGTTGTGCTTAAGTGCCAGAGCCTGCAGTTGTGTGTGGGATCTGAGGGTTTTTTTGCTTAAGGATCTATGAACCATTATACTGTAGGTTATGGAGAGTGAAATGGGCTCTTGTGATCCAGCTTCTCAAAAAACGCTGAGTTTCTTGGCTTGATTGCGTTCTGTGATTTGTGCGATGCTCCACTCTTGCTGGAAAACACTGAAAAGTTGTCTTTTATTTGGTAATATTCCACAAACCATTAAAGCCCCTGTGGGCAGGATGTTTTTTTCCTGCATCTTAGAAACATTTTCCCATCATGGCTACTGAGGATAATGTAAATCCGTTTATCTTAAAGAGCCTTTGTCTCTTCGTCGATAGACTCAGGGAAAAAAAAACACTGTGTCCAAAATAGGAAACCATTGGGCAGAAACCTAGCACACTAAGGTACTTTTTGTCCTCAGTCTAATCATTTTAAGGCTGCCAAATCCAGCATTTGTAAACCTAGACTAGCATGGGTAAACTAAGGCCTGGGGCCCAGATGTGGCCCGTTTGGCGTTGTATTCCAGCCCACCAAACATCTCCATAATATGGTTTAGTTTGCATTGTGATTATACTTAAGCCTCTCCCTTCAATGACCATGTATTCCCTAATGATAGCATAGTGAAGGATATAAGTATTTTAGCTTTTATGCATGACTTTTAGGAAAGTTGGCCTAGTGGTTGGCCTAGTGGTTAAGGAAACGGACTAGTCTCCTTCCGGTTCAAATCCCCCTACCGCCAAGTTACCGCTGAGGTCCACTGAGCATGGCACCATCCCCACTCACAGCTCCCCAGTTGCTCAAAGCTGCTCAGTGTTCACTTTGGTGATGGGTTAAATGCAGAGGTCACATTTCGTTGTGTGCAGTGGTGTGAATCGCAATGACAAAGAGTTTGCTTTCCTTTAAACGTCATTCATCTTTGTTAACTTTAATACTACATTTATCTGCTCCTAACCTGGTCCTCGTGTGCAATTTTAGGACCTATTGTGGGTTGAGAGTCAAACAGGTTGCTGTGGAAATTCACCATTTTTCCCAATTTGACCTAAAATAGTGTTTATAACGGTTGTACGACCAGTTTATTCCCACATTTATTGGCATGATTCCATGGATGTTTCATCCTATGCAAAAAAGATGAATCCCTAATGTCTATAGATCCTGTTTACCACAGCGATAAATAAGAGTCATAATTGTGTTTCTCATGTCAGTGAAGCATATTTTGCCAGGGAAAACCACTATTCAAATGCTTTCTGCAGCCACAGACCCAGTTGTACATTTTCCCAACCACCGCTCCACCGTTTGTTCCCCGTGTTCTGAAGATAAATTAGCAGCTCCTAAATAATGCAGTGAACTCTAATTCTCTTTGATTAGTAGTGAGTTAGATGATGGGGACCCAATGAAATTGGTCATCAGCATAAATAACGAGCGAATGAACTGATAAAATGCAAAGTCCTTGGCCATCATAAATCAAATGGAATCCAGTGGCCATGGAAGCGGGTGGAATTAGAAGTCCATGCTCCTATTAATTATGTTGCCTTGTGAAGGCGACAGCATGATAAATCAGCGCTGAAAAGGCCTTCAGTGGCTGAGCCCGAGGAGTTGGACTGCCTGCAAATTGCTTTGTGTATGCTCCTAATTGTTTCTTAAATAACCCACCTTTCTGAGGCAGGTTGGAAAGGTAGTCTACCAAGAAGGGTCAAGAAAGTCAGAACTGCTGCCTCTTCAGAAAATGTTACAAAACCACCACCTCCACCACCTCCACCTACCTCCACCACCCCTCCCTCCTCTCCTTAAATTGGTACACATTGTATACATAGTACAAACAAAACTCTTACATGGAAGAGTGAAACTAAATTATATTATCAATTGGATTTGCATCATGAAATGGCTATGCTGGTGTGATAATCATAAACCAGGTCATTTATAATCTAAGAAACTAGTGTCAAATATATGGCTCGTGGCCATAAACTAGCCTGTTACTGTGTTTAAATCAACTGACTTTTTGGATGGTAAAAAATGTCCTGTTAAAGATGTTTTGCCAAATTTCATTGGTGTGAATATTTTATTATACTTTATTATCAGGGAAACAACGGGGTAAATATAGAAGGATTGTTATTTTGTCAAAAACTGTATTATGGATAGTGATGCTAACAAATCTTGTCAATAAAGGGAAAATCAAAGCCAAATATCACACACACAGTGTTATTATGTCAATTATTAGTAACATTCTACATGTACATGGCTATGAATTTAAAACAGAATAAAATCAAGGCACTGCAATTGCATAAAATACAACTATTGATTCATAAAATAAAACAATAACACAAAAAGTGCAGTTTTAGGCAAATTTCAGACAAAAATTTTGGTTTAAAATTCAGTTTACCTCTCTATATGATTGTACTGATCCAGCCCACGTTTATCTTTTCAGGCCGTTTTTTCTAAAAGAGACAAGAGTCAAGACTTATGTCTGGAAGCCATAATGAAGGACAAAAAGAAATACACACGTTAATGTATTTGTCAACAAATTATGGAGGGATGGTGACAAAAAACACGGGAGGCATCAGACCCCCTGATGATGGAACCACAGTAAAGCTTTAAAGAAAAAAAACAACTTATTCCAAAACAACAAAACATAGCACATCTCTCTTGATACTAATACCACCCCCTGTACATAATTGCTGTACAATTGGACTGGTGACAGTACATTCAGCTCACTGGGGCAGTGGTGGCCTAGTGGTTAAGGAACCGGACTGGGGTCTGAAGGGCTCTAGGTTTGAATACACCAACTGCCAGGTTACGCCTAAGGTCCACTCAGCATGGCACTGTCCCCGCTCACAGCTCCCCAGGTGCTCAAAACTGTCCACTGTTCACTTTGGTG
Source organism: Paraplagusia blochii (assembly GCA_016785265.1). Lineage (NCBI taxonomy): Eukaryota > Metazoa > Chordata > Actinopteri > Pleuronectiformes > Cynoglossidae > Paraplagusia > Paraplagusia blochii. The sequence continues at coordinate 285,834 of JAFBJS010001070.1, read as the reverse complement.
ATGGGTTAAATGGGATGGATTTCCTTTCCTTCCTTTTCTGTACCTGGAATCTAACCCCACCTCCCTCATTGGTCCTTTGTTGTCTGCAACAACCCCCTTTCACAGGTATGCAGCCTCTCTGAGGTTAAATACCAGAACACCCCTGCAGTCAGTTAGAACTGATGAAACATCTTAGCTGAAGAGGTGAAAAGTCTATAAGAAATGTCTAGTTGCCATAAAAGCAGCTATTTTTGGACAAAATGACAGAGGACATACACAGACAGGCAGTGTTTATACTTCCCTCTAAACCCATACATTAAATCAGCTTTGACCACTGTAGGACAAACACATTCATCAATTTAAAAAATGAAATTCCCTTCATTAAGCAGCAGCGTTCATGACATTGCGGTTTACCTCAGTGAAACAGTAAACGAGAGACTGGAGGACAATGTTTTTGAAATTACTCCACTCTGCTGGTTTTCATTTTAGCTGTGGGCTTTGCTCTAATTGTTTTCAAACCACCTGCTATAATGTTAAACCCATGTATTGATGGTCTACTTTTTAATCCTTCCTGTTTAATAATTCTGCAACTTTTTTTTGCAGCCAAATTAAATCAAATGGATTAAATTGAATTACTTTAGCTTTTGAGGCATGTAATAACGATCAGTTCTCTGAGGAGCATGTAATTAATGTGAATTCCGAGGCAGTCACGGGCTCTCGCTCATTAAACTATAACCAACTATAAAATGAAGTGAATCAGGCCCAGTTTGGAATTTGGATTTGTGAAGCATAAGCATCGTCTAGCATGAAATGTAGTGTTTCCAGGATATTTAGCCGTGATGTGTAGTTAAGTTAAATTGTGTGTGCCGTCTGAAATGCCAGCAGTCGTGGAATGTCACTGCGGAGCTCCTTGCCCTCGTTGTCGGTCAGTGTGTGAAGAAAGTTTCCAGGGTTTGGAATAACTTGATGGAGTGATGGCTACAGAGGAGAGGGTGAACTTGATTGACAGAGCAGCCAGTGGACTCTGTCTTAATGATTGTTGTTGTTGTTGTTGTCGTCCTTTTTACTTATAAATAGGTATATTGTCTCGCAAAAAAAATACAAAGGAATAGCAATACAGGGCAGTGGCCTAGCGGTTAAGGAAGCTGACTTGGGTCCGCAAGGTCCCGGTTCGAGTCCCCCTATCCACTCTAAAAAATAATGCAGCGGACCTTTCAGCACCACTTAATAATTTAAATGACTGCAAGTCAAAAAATGTAATTTATTGATTTAGGTTAACCTTTGAAGTTTTTAACATATATTTTTGAGTTGTTTTGACATAAATATGTTGGTAATTATACCAACTTAATTTAGTAAGTAATTCAAACTCAATTTCTTGTGTTTATTATTTCAAAAGAAGATTCAAGTTGTAGTAACTCAACAAAATTAGCTAGTTTTTCCACCTTAAGTTAATACATTTAAGTAACCTTTTTGAATTTGCCCGGGAAAGTTCAGACGGTTACGCACACACACTGCGGGATTCGGCAGGAGAAGAAGCAGGCGATTTTGAGGTGAGTGTTATTTTTGCATAAGATCTTAAATTTATCATCATGATTCTGTCTGTGTAACCATGAACTAGTTAGTTTTTGTCTACAGTATGTCAGAGTGCATTCTACTTCATAAATGGTCCATCTTTAATACTACAGAGATTGACTACAAGAATTAATTGTGTGGTTTGTCTGGTCTACAGATAATTGAGGAATTCAAAAGAATAACCACCGTTAACCTTGAATCTACATTTATGGCCAAACTGGACTATTGTCCAAAACAGATGGAATGAGTCTCATCAAGGGGAGGAGCCACAGGAGCGAGAATCAGGCAGATCAAGGACATGCTTTTCAAGGAAGGAGAAGAATTTACACTTTTCTTTGAAATGCAAATTCTTGGCAATGATTCATTTAGATAATAGATGTGTGCTCTTC
>JAFBJS010001070.1:261514-282580 GCA_016785265.1 Paraplagusia blochii | reverse complement strand
ATGGCCAGAAATCAGCTCTGAAATTAAACTGAATTATGAGCCTTTTTTGTTGTTATTATATTTGTCCAGATTAATGCAGATTTAGTGGAAGCAGACTTTTAAATGGACAAGAAATGAAAGAAAGAGTGGTCTAATCTTTTTTTCCATGACTGTATATATACACATATGTATAAATATTTTGTTTATATAAAAATAAGATATGTTAAATAGAAGGATAAGGAAAATGTAATCGACAGTATGAGATGGGGAAAAAATGGAATAACAACGTTTGCATAACAATGAAAAAAGGTGCGACAAAGTGGCCTCACTAAGAATGAAATAATGATATACACATGCACATTTATTGACGCTGTAGTCACTAGATAGTATAGTGGTTAAATACACAGCTGGAGCCTAAAATCACTCAGTATGCATTAGTGTTGAACTGCGTATGGCGGTTAATGTTTAATACAGAAAGATGTGAAGTACGTATATATATATATATATATATATATATATATATATATATATATATACTGTATATACATTCATCTTCCTTTCCTTCAATGTGTGTGCATCTCAACGTCCTTCTCCTGACTTTCAGCCTGTGCTATATGTTTGGGCTGATGCTCCTGTACACTGGAAGGAGTAATGGTGTGGACTTTCATGACATTGCATCAGTGCCAAGGTGACTGACTTGAGGACTGATTGCTGCCTCTGTCTCTCCCTCTCCCCCCTTCGTGCGTCCCCTCTTCTCACCCTGTCAATAAGCATCCTCTTGTCTGATGGAGTCACATCAGGGCACAGCAGCTGACACTGTGGTGTCTTTATATCCTGCAGCAATCCTTTTACAACACACATCAGTGGTGATTAATACACTGACAGCAGCCACAAGGTTAACCCCCTACTGCCGGCCATCCACTGCTGCTGACAAACACTCGACTTAACTTACATTCCGAACCGTATCCGTCCGCTGCACTTCTGTGAAGTTGTCATATCTTAGCGCAGGGTTTCACTTCCTTCCCGGGGACTGAAGGCGTTAGATTTGAATGATGTGAGCGGAGGATACTTGGTATTCCGAAACTGTCTTTTACATTAAACCAAATGGTTGCTCCCACTTGCAGCTGTCTGCATGGTTATTAAGTCAGAGGCCCTCCGATTTAAATTTATGGCATCCATTACTCCAGGATTTACATGTCCAGGTGTTGCATCTGTTTGGCTTCAGGTAGGGGTCACTTTGATTTATTAATATCCAGGGATTAATCTGCTCCACAATCCCTGACATATTGTCACATTGGGCGGCGTGTCCCTCTGCGTTTCAACAGCTGTGACAACCTGCACATTATTAGCTCCCTGGCTTATTATGCAGACACGCATCCCAAAAAAACTCAGCGTCTGTGGGGCGAGATGGCATGCAGTACTTAATGCTCATAATAGCCAATAAACAGCCAATCGTCAGCTCCGGCGCTGGATGAGGATTTTTCTCATTATATCTTATCAACACCTGCTTAATCGCTGGATGTCTTGGAAGTCTCATGATGGAGCAGATAAGGTAGCAGTCTTCAGGAGTGATCACACCATCTGGGTCATTCAGAGCCATATGTTCACACTTTGTTATTTCTGTGAATATAGTTTGTTTGCCAGAGCAAAAAGCTGTGAGGTAGGCTTTTGAAGTAACAACAAGTAGCATTAGATTAATCATGAATGTATCGTTGGAAATGCTGACAAGGCTTAAGTATGCAGGGAAAATGTTTTAACGTCACCTCCCTGACTTAAGTCGCAGGATTAGTCTTCATATTCAGAACGTGGACCAGGTTAGGAGCAGATAGATGCAGCATTTGTGTGAGAAATGACTTGTAAAAGTCAAGCCTCTATAGAAAATATGGGCAGAACATAATCACAATACAAACCAATGATACAATTTAAGCTTGGATTAGCTGGATTGCAAACATAAAGGGACCACATTCAGCCCCCGCACCTTAGTTTGCCCATGCCCGTCTTACACTGTACGTGTTCGTACAACAACAGCGGTAATTGAGCCATCAAGTTTGGCACATTACAACCCTGTCCTTCTGCTCACAGAGGGTGCCAGCATGACTGACCACTGAGGGCCATAGGTGGCCGGGTTGTTAGGACGTTGCAAATGTCACAGGGCGACAGAGATGGAGAGCATCCCCTCGAGTCCCCCAGATGCTACTCCCACCTCTCATTATTAACTCGTACGCAGGGATAGTAATTAGGGCTTCTCCAGGCTCAGACAGATCCAGCATCAGACCGAATTTTCTAATCTGTCATTCTTATTACATGGTCCAGGGCAAGATGGATCAGCTTGTCCATGCTCTGGTATTGATGTCGGCTAATCATAGCAACCAGACCCAAAGCCATGAAGCACCTTTTGGTGTGTTCATACAACAGAAAGTGAGTTTGTGGTACAGGTGTCAGTGCTGATGAGTGACGTAGATAAAAACCTCTGGGCCTGAAAATGTTTACTTCTAGCTAGCTGTGTCTCACCGCTCACAGACCAGTGGGGAAACAATTTATGTTCTAACCAACGTACCTGTGTGATGGCAATAAGTCATGAAAGTCAGACAGTAGTCACTGTTTCTCAGTCAACTGCCAAATTATACCCGTTTCACACTGTGCGCGCAGGGACTTGATAATTGCATTTGACAAGTGTATATTACTCAGCACAAATATGCACATTCCTGCAAAAATAAAACTAAAAAAAAAATTGGAAATAAAGAAGAGAACAAGGTGGATTTACATGGTTGGGTAGTCTGAATGCCTCGTATCATATTCCATCCTCCGCCTGCATGAAAAGGCACAGAACTGTAACAATGGGTATCAGTGAAAAGTGCTTTAAACTTAAAGCTGATGGATGGCTTGTCAAAAAAATAATTGCACTGGTTGGAAAGTGGGTCTGCATGCTTAGAGGGGGAGAGCAGGATCTACAGAGAGGATGATGGGAAGTGACAGTGGTCTGTCAAGACACAGGGGCTGCCCACAGTAGTGTGAAGCTCCAGCTCGAAGGTGGCAGAAGAGAGCATGCTGTCAGAGCAGGAAAGTGCCTTTAATACATAGAAAAGAAAAGGAATCCGCCTGTCAGGCTTGTTCAGCCAGTCAGGGGAGGAGAAAGGGAATATGGTGGGATAGGTGTTGACGTGGTAGAGCTGCGTGAAGCCAGCGGGCCACTGACTGACTGCAGGTACAAATCACACAGTCAAATGAGATGCATCGTTGGTCGCTAGTGGGGGCTACCAGCCGCAACTGGCTCTCCTTGCTTTGACAATTTATTAATAAGATCTGCTTTTACTACATGGAATATTTGACACTTAGAGCAATTGGATTGTCAACTGCGTCCCATTACGGAATGCATTTTAAATCAAATCCCTCAACCTTGTATGAGCTGAAATGAATTCTCTGTAGAAACTCTATGAAGACGTCTCTGTATCGTTACAAAAAAATGAAAAAGGGATAAAAAGTACACTGGTTCATTCATCTGTTTGGTTCCTGCCAATGCGTGATATAAAAGTGTCAGGTTCCGACTAGAGGAATGATGTATAGACTGACCTAACAAAGGATCAAGTGCCCAGAGAGACAGACAGCTAATAGATAGAGAATCTCGAGAAGCCTCATTTAGAGAGGAAGGGCTGTTTGTGCTGCCAATATGACAAAGGGGAAGTCGACAACTATTGATCCCCGCTCGCGGATGACAGCTTAAAAATTCAGCAATAATCATGACAAATGAGGAGAGGCACGGCAGCCAGAAAATTATCAATAATCAGCGGCTGAGAAGAAATGCCAAGGTCAGAGAGAAAAGGCTACTGAAGTTCTCTTTGTGCGCGGACGCTGCCAGGTGATATATTGGTAAAGATAGCGGGAGAAACCTCCAGAGCGGGCTAGAAGTTATTAATTAAGTTTTGGATCCCACTGGGATATAAATGTCCCTCGGTATGGATCCGCTGCCAGAGCTCGCTGAATGCCAAGGGCAAAGAGACCATTATGTAACAGACAGTTTCTGGTGGCTTTGATCCCTCACAGGGGAGCTGCTGGATGGATTCGCTGTATCAATAACTCACTCTCCGTTCAGAGGAAACCTCGAAGATGGCTGTGGCATTGGTGACTTCGAGTTTCATGACAGGTCAGTGCTAATGCGGACCCAACCTGGAGGGATTTACTCCAGCCAATCAGTACTACCTGCCACGCACTGGAGCAACTTCATCAAGGCCTGTTGGCCAGGGAGGAGAAGAATGTGTGAAGGTTAAAAAAAAAAGGAGGCTTCTCTGTGTGGTTGTTGTCTGTCCGGGCTCTGAAACTGTAGGGAATGACATACTTTATCAGGCCAATCATTATTTATAGCTGTGTGATTACTTTCAGTATCATTTTATTTATTTATCCTTACCTTGAGCGGTAAGCTTCCTTCACACTGTCGCAGTTAAAAGTATTTCTTGTAAATCTGAACCGAAACATTAAGGTAAAAAAAATCAAATATAAAAAACAAAGCTATTTCCCTCTGTCAGGACATTAAAATGTATCTTGTTTGTTAGAGGCAAACAAGTGACCCTCCAGTTCAGAGAAGCCAGTTAACAGTTGTGCATGTGACACTTCTCATCCAAGAGGCTGGACTAAGATTATGATGATGACATGAATGAGAATCTAATTCATTCATTCATCTTCTTCTGCTCGTCTGTTGCTGGGTCGCAGCGGCAGCTGGTGCCACCCAATCACAGTGCACCATATCGTGAGCCTTCCTGTGTATGGTGAGCTCACAAGAAGTTACGTGGGTCGGGACGTTGTTGTACTCAGAGCACCTCAGTGGCGACCTCGCAGCTGAGGGATTCGAACCTGAGACCTTGCAGACCCCAAGTCCTCTTCCTTGACCACTAGGCCACCACTGCCGACTGGATGAGAATTTCCACAATTATTATTATTGTTGTTTTTGTGGCACTTTGGTCCAGAAACATTAAGAATCCACGTGAAGTCATCTTCACGTGGATTCTTAATGTTTCTGGATTCAGCAACTAGAGGAAGGTTCATGGGAGGCTGGTATTGTGCAGTGTGATTTGGGTGTAGGTCATGGAGACTCTTGCCCGAGCAAGGGTTAAGCTGAGATGGATTATAATAATAATAATAATAATAATAATAATAATAATAATAATAATAATAATAATAATAATAATAATAATAATAATGATAATAATAGTTATTGTTAGTATTGTTGTTGTTGTTGTTGTTGTTGTTGTTGTTGTTGTTAATATCTTATGATGCATGTTGAATAATTACTGTCTAAATGACATAATGAGCTATTTTTATGCTGAATAACCCAGTATCATTCGTTACCTTCCACAGTAGCAGACTCACAGGTACATAACACAGTGAAGTCATTCCAACAGGGTTGTCAGGGTTTGCTTTACTGAGATGCAGATACTGTCATGTGGTTACAAATGCTGCGTTTTTGTTTTTTTTCTGGTTACTTGTTCAGCCAAGGTTTAATGGGCCGAGGGGTCAAAGAGACAAGCAAATAAGTCACCAGTTGTGGCACGCTGCTGTGATTGAAACGTCGTCCTGGCTTTCAGACCTGATTTGTTGCTACTTTGTGAAAAATCTCATGCGTCTGGAAGTATGCACTCTTGAGGTAAGGTGTGCTTTCTCACGTCTTTGGTCCAAAGTCGCACACTGCTAATAACAACAAGAGATAATATTCCTCAGCCGTCGAAAATGATCAAGAGGTGAAGAGTGAAACCTCCGTAAAGGTGTGAAACAATTAAGCATCCACAGCAGCCCGAGTGCTGAAGTGTTCCTGGCATCTTGGTCGGTCATATAGAATGTTGACGTCCATTCACAAAGAATTGTGACTTTTTTAAAATACTGTTAGCATCATATTGTGATACGCAGCCTGGAGAGGGATGATTATTCTGTCATATTACTGCTGTCCAGGCTCAGCCCACACACTTCCTTTGCCTTTGCTGCAAGGGTTCCTGTTTTTCTGGGACCATCTGTAAGGCAAAAGAAAAAGAAAAAAAAAAAAAACAGCCCAAGGTAAAACGATGACTGCAACTTGGCAGAAGATTAAACAGGCCTCAGCAAAAGCCATTAATAATATTCATATTTTGGAAACAGACCATACATACAGAATCTGCGGTGTTTAATCTCGCCTCTCAGTGCATAAAAAAGGTCAGCTGCGAGGAAGGGACTTTTTTTTTTTTTTCCTTCCTCCAGCCCAGAGTGATGGGCCTAGCTTTTCCAAGGCACCCCATTTGTCTGTCAGGGCTGTGAGCAGAGCCAGTGATTTAGTTTCCATCACAAGAAGCTCATGTCCGGTTGATGATACTGCCAAGCGGGATATGGGGAGAATTTGTCACCTGCAGCTTTGACAGGGAGATAATTGCTGATAGTTAGCAGAATAATAGGATATGAGCATTATCAGCCTCACGGGGGTTGCAGGAGTATTTGTTGCTCCCACTTGAGGCGCTGTTTTCTCTCATTATTTTGGTATTGTCCCTGTTTATACAGAGATAATTTAATTGTGTCAATCAACTCAACTCAATGAGGAGAATGCAAGTTACCCCTTTCTTTTTCACTTATAATTTTGATATGTAAATACACTGTCTGGCCAAAAAAATCTCGCCACCAATAAAACGGTTCATACACTGTAATATTTCGTTGGACCGCCTTTAGCTTTGATTACGCACACATTCTCTGTGGCATTGTTCCAATAAGCATCTGCAATGTCACAAGATTTATTTCAATCCAGTGTTGCATTAATTTTTTACCAAGATCTTGATGACGGTAGAGTCTCCAGTAGACTACAGCACATCCCAAAGATTCTCAATGGGATTAAGGTCTGGACTCTGTGAAAATGATGTCTCATGGTCCCTGAACCAGTCTTTCACAATTTGAGCCCGATGAATCCTGGCATTGTCATCTTGGAATATGCCCTTGCCATCAGGAAAGAAAAAATCTATTGATGGAATAACCTGGTCATTCAGTATATTCAGGTGGTCAGCTGACCTCATTCTTTGAGCACATACTGTTGATGAACCCAGACCTGCTCCTACCTTTTTGCTTACTTAAATCCAGGTGGCGAGCAAAAGAGAGACAGCTATTAACAGTCATAATCAAATTCATGATCAATTTAAAGTAAATATTGATATTTTGATAGTTTTTCATGAACGCAGTGTTCTTCAGCATAATTTGGGGTTAAATAAAATTCACCTTACGTAGTCTGAATTGTCTTGTAATTACGCAGTGGTGGCTTACTGGCTAAGGAAGCAGACTTGGGTCAAGAGGGTTCCAGGTTCAAGTCCTCCAGGTGCCAGGTTACCACTGAGGTCCACTGGGCATGGCACAGTCCCAATCCACTGCTCCCCAGGCGCTCAAAGCTGCCCACTGTTCACTTTGGTGATGGGTTAAATGGAGTGGTTATATTTGGTTGTGTGCATTGGTGTGAATCACATCACAATGACAAGGAGTTTGATTTTCTTACTAATTTATAAAAAAACTTGTCTCTCGGGTTGCCGTATAATTGTCAATAGTCAAAGAAATGCCAAAAAGGGCTCGAAAGACAGAAAAAAAAGTTTGCACCACTGTGTTGGGGCAACAAGACCAACCAAGGCCATTTTTTCCACTTGTCTTCATTCACTGTGTCCCTACTGATAACATTTACTTAGAATTGATCCTTAAAGACAAAACAAACATGGCCGATATAAAACTTGCATCTATCTTTTTTTTTTTCTTTTTCTTAAACTTGCCACCTTTTTGACTGTAAGGGTAAAAATAACAGTCAAATGGTGAAAAAAATAACAATTTGCTTTCCCAAACTTGGCTAGCATTTAGAGTTAACTATGGAAAAGTGATTAGATTTTGGTGGAAAAAAATGTTGATGCCAACTTTTGTCAGTGCCATGCACGTTCAAATCTGACTGTGTGTCATTCGCAGGGTCAGCCAGGAATCCTCAGGCCCATCAGCAGATTTTCTGCAGCCTTAACACCTCTGCCAGGCAGCACCCACAATCAACAACTCTTCCTGGGGCTACAAACAAGGCAAGACACATCAGAGAATAACTACAATCATCTTCATCTTACCAGGAGCTGCACACCCGGCAGTCAAAGTCAAAGGTTGTTATTTCACTCATTATTTCTTAGTGGATCCTAAACTTACGCCAACTATAACCTCCAAAGTGCAGCCAGTCAAGGTTTGTTGTTTGTTTTCGGAGGCTTTGCTGGTCTGGAAGTTCATCTGGGGTCAGCTGCCGTGTTGTCCCTAGGCTAACTCATACATCTATGAAACTATTCAGCCCACTTAGCAGAAATAAAATAGACAAAGTTAAGCATTTATCACAAGTTGTTTTGTTGCCCCGGGCTCTTCTTGATTTTTCCACTTTAATGGTATTGGCACCGCGTAGAGAGGATAAATGTTGTGTTGAGGATTCTCTTCAAAGTCGAGACAATGAAGATCTTTTGTCCGGGCTTGGTTTGACCTAGATGTTGATTAAAGAGTGACTTACAAAGAAGAGACGGGTCACATTAGACAGCTGTAATAAATGGAACAGCTAAAGGAGTGGTGCAGATAAGGGAAATGTGCCAGTAAACTCAGCTGTGGGGGATCAGGAATAATCTCTCCGTAATAGCCAGTGTTGGGTAAGAGTTCACTCTCAGACCCCATCGCTGTCCTCCCGTGTTTTAACTAACGTTCAGCCGAGTGCTTCCTTGAACTTGGAGCTGGCAGAGTCACCAAGCGAGCTCCAAATTTTCAGGGGCACTGTGACCCCGACTGAACCTCCTTCCCATCAGCATCAGTGGGACTAACAGGTCTGTGTGTGCGGGACTTGTAAGTGAAAGTCCTGTGCTCCAGCGAGGAGCTTATTTAGACAGATTTACCCCGATTCCCAGCCCATATACAACTTTGAAATGCTACACAAATTATCTCTGTTGGGAGCACAGTGAAAAATTTATTGCTGTTGTTTCAGTCGCTGCGGTTTTATGTGCCGTTTGTGTACCGGATAGTTAATGGTGTGTATTTTCCGCTCCTTTGTTTTCCTTTTTTCTCTTTCTTCTTCTTTTCATTTCAAGGAGACTGGCGATAAATCTTTTTTAACCGTGACAAATCTGAAGTTCTTATTGCCTCGCTGAGAGAATCTCTATGCACAGATGTAAATACCTCTGTCTGTTTTGGGCTTAAGGTCCATCATCTTTGGGATATTTAAGACTATGATGTATCTGGTCTTATCCAAAGTGCATGTCCTTCCAGGTCCCACCCAATAACAGGATTTAGCCCAATGGCCTGCCTGATTCTAACTGGGCCTAATGAAGAGGGGGGGGCTTTAAGAAGTCTCCAGCATGCAGCCAGGCATTACCGATTAGGTCATTGGAACGGTCGCTGGGTTGAGCATGATGGATGACTGGTGGAATGAGTTTCTGCCTAGCGGTATTGTGAAATCTTTTCATTGTCACTGACGGGTCCTATGAAGGAGACTGATAAATGAGGGTGCAAGTGTCAGAAACGCCCTTCTCTGCCCTGCTGTGGTTTAATATCTCCCTAAGCTGCAGTCTAGAAAGTATTGATAAAAGAAAAAAAAAGTAAAAAAAAAAAAAAATAACCACAATCTGAGAAGCCAGGTGGAGAAAAGAGGTGATTAAGGGCACGGGCTGCTGGACTAACCCACGGTTGTTGCTGTAAACACCAGCCGAGGCGGGTGTTCACGCTGGGAGAAGAGAGCCTCTTTTTATGGGGAACGGGTGTTACCGCAGTGACACGGTGCTGTGATGAATGTCTTCCCTCCATCTGGTTCCAGCACATGTAATAAATATCTGGACTTGTGTTTGACCTCTCTCACTTAGCAGACACATCTTTCATATCTGGAACATCCAAGAGGGAGCCATGATTACTAGTTGCATGAAAGGGGAGGTTGCAGAAGCAATATTTTTTTTTTTACTCCAGTACCTTGAGATATAAGTTTAGGGGGGAAAAAAATCACAAAATGAGGACTGATTTATTTGTGTAGGATCATTTGACCTTTTTATTTACGGGGTGATACAGTGAGACGTGAGGTAGATGCTTACTTTATACACACAGGGAGACACATACGCATACATACATATACAGCATATATAATGTATATTGTGTATTAGATGTCATGTTTTTTTTAAGTTGGGTTTTCAATGCTGCAGCTTATTCTACTACACCTGAGTCTGAGATAACGGTTGCACTGTTCTGTTGTGGTGGTTAATAATGCATAGATGCATATAATGTGTTGATATATTGTAGTTTGTTTTGTTCATGGCTGTCGGCAAAAATATTGCAAATTTAAAATATACAAAGAAAGTTATTTACCAAGCTTAAGGCAGGGGTGTCCACACTTTTATATCTTGTGAGCTTCTTTTTAAATAACCAGGCTGAAGTGATCTACCCAAAATGAAAACTTTATTTATATTTACCTATATAAACTGCATATATATCTCTCATTATGTTATATATATGTTATACTGTTTTTTTTTTTATGTTATTACTCAGGATCTACAAGCACTCCTTTGGAGATCTACTGGTAAATCCCAATCTACCTATTGGGCACCAAAATAAGTATGTAAGTATATTTATTTATATATACATGTATGAGTATATGCAGTATATATAAGTATATATATTTAGATACATGTGAATAATTATAATACATACGAGAGAACTATCACAAGTGCTTTCCCTAGCCTATAAACACTAGGCAGATTGATTTATCGTTAACTTTTATAGCTGGTTACCAGTCCGTCAGTTGACCACCGGCTCAGTTAACTAATTGTTTCAGCTCCTCCCACTGTGAATAAAGTTACCATTCATTCTCAAAGCCACAGCTTTCCTTTTTAAATGTCCTCTCCTACAGCTTTGTGCTCTGACCTTGCAGCTTCTGGGTCCCATCCATCTTCGGCTGTTTAGCCATCTCACTGGATACATACTGCGCAGATTAACACAATTCATCACCACAATCATCCTCGATTCATCACCCTTCCCAATGACTGTTTTGACATCTAGTTAATTTTCTGCTGATGATTTATCAAATTATAATTACCATACTCTGAAGGAGTCATTTATTATGTTGATACATGATAATGACGCCAAAGTGGATTGAATTTTAAGTAACTTCTCTGTGATTGTAACATATGCATTATTGTGACTAATCCGTCTCCCCTTTCCTCACCCCCCACACCCCCGGCAGCATCAAGTCCAGAGGGTGTTGTTAGTGTTGTGACAATCAGTGTACAAACTGCAGGCGGGTTGTTAATTCAGAGTTTTATTTGTGGAGAGAGGCCTTGAAACTCACATACGGAAAAAAAAAAAATTTCACTCAGATTCAAGTCTGTGATTTAAGGAGCTTCCAAATTAAAGAGTGCAGTAATTCAGCCAGGGCTTCACTTACGCAAACACTGTTAATGGCTTTGCTGCAGTGCTCAGGTACTTTATTAACAGTTCACTTGTTCACTGAGCTTCACTGCTGCAGCTCCAAAGTAATCAATATGCCCAGTTATGCATAACCTGTGATATTTACTCTATTGATTATTTCTATTATTACTTAATTAAAATTCTCCAAACGAGTCTTATGAGATTGTTTTACGTGATGACTCATTTACGGGGTGTAATACTCTATGAAAAAGACCAATGAATGTAAAGTCTCTTGAAATTGCTTGCAATTACTCACTTAATAAAGAAAAATACCAATTATCATTTCTATAATTTTGGGCAAAAATATTTGGTTTGTAGGTCACAATGGGTCCAGTTTTTTGACACGAGGGCCAGATCAAGGAGGAGACAGATTTGTGTGAACAAAGATAATGATAATGGTCATGCAATAAGGTCATTTATGCTCATATATATATATATATATATATATATAATATATAATATATATAACTAATATATATATATATATATATATATATATATACCCACATGTCTATATTGTAGGTAGGTTATATCTATACCGCAGGCTCAGGTCTTACACACCTCAATTCAACCCTTGCCTTTATCTATTGTATTGTTTTTTTTTACTTATTTTATTTTTTATTTTGTCCATCTATCTATTGCTTCCAGTTTTTTTTCTGTCCGTTTTTTCTCCTAGTGTTGTAAACCAGTGCCCTTTTTGCAGACTGCCAGAGACTGTCTTCCACATCTTCTCAGAGTGTGGACGTCTGATATCTTAGTTCTCTGTCCTAACTCAGCTTTTCCTCCTGTTTGGTGCCTATCTATCTATCTATCTATCTATCTATCTATCTATCTATCTATCTATCTATCTAACTATCTAACTATCTAACTATCTAACTATTTAACTATCTATCTATCATCTTTCAAGGCTAAAATGCACATTATATTTTTTAAAATGATAAATTAATGTTAAAGCTTTGAAAAGTTTGGCGGGCTAAATTAAAATGCCAAAAGAGCCACATCTGGCCCTCGGGCCATAGTTTGACCCGGCCAGCAGTTTCATATGCACATTCACCTATGTTAGTAGTGTAAGTCGGTGTGTCTTGACCTCTGCGGTGACTTGACCTCCGCAGCAGAGGCTCCACCGAACCCCTGAGACCGACTCACGGAACCCAGGTTAAGAACCACTGGTTTAAGTGCATGGTGAGGCTTGACGTAGTGTTCTGACTTGAGGGAAATTTGTCAACTAGTCAATACGATGTGTTCATTATCAGCCAGGTGTTTAGACAGAAAGTCATGAGGCCATGCTCACCCACTGTAGCTTCACCATGACTAACAGTCTACAATAGCACAGACATTTGTCTTCACCTCTACTGATCAAGTGGCTCATTGGCCTGTCCACTGCTGTGTTTCTCCTGTTTTCCACTAGTGGCCATTTTGTCAGGCTAAGTGGTGAAATTGATCAATTTTGACCCACTTGAAAAATAAAGCAACACCTATTATGGTGATCTTTTATTCATAGCTTCTTTACCTCCAATCCTCTCCTGCCCCATGAAATGCTATGCTGTACAGCCTCCACTCCAGGCCTGTCAGCTCCAATCCGGAGTCATTTGATACGAATCGTACGCCTTGGTCCGAGGCTCTCAAGGTCAGGGCCTGGTAATTGATGTTGCTTATTCATCTGTTTCCTGTGTCTTTTTTCCCTGTCCGTACTCAGTGGCCTTTGTTTGTGTAAATTGTTTAAAAGATTTACAGTGGTTCTTAAAGGACCCGAGAAGTGTCTCCTTCGCTGGCCAGGCGTAGTGTCTCTGCCGTTTGCTGATGACACACTGCTGTTGTTAGACAAGGGCTTGTTATTCTTACACGTAATGGAGGGAGCTTCTCCTCGCATGACAAAAGGTCCTACTTGAAAGAGTCCCTCTTTTTAGGCTTGAAATCAAACTTTAAAGAGTTTGTGGGAAAGTAGAACTTACTCTGATTGTTAATTAATGGTAGATAAAATTACTCATATGAACTATTACCGTTTTCACATTGGCACTTAATGCGGTAATCGCTGTGACGCAAAACCAGTTTCACTCCCTGTTTGGGTTCACATTACAAACGTGCATTCGCTCCTCAACTAATGCGCATTAACTAATCCACCTCTAGTTGGGGGTTTCGATACTGAATTAACTAATACGTTGTCGCTCCCTGCATGTGTGTGAACACAACAACACCCGTATTAGTTAAACAAGCTCATAAAATCTCGTTTAAAACCACGCTGAAGACCACATGCTACGGAAGCGGCTCATCTCCTTGTTCACTGCTATAAGTTGCTATGTTATTAGGAACAGGATTACAAAAACCGTCTTCATATTTTCTCTCCTTATCTTCTTCATTCGTTCTTTGTGTCTCCTTCTCATCGCCTTCATACGTTGCCTTGATCTTTCTTTAACCTGCTCCATTTCTTCCTCAAAATTGCACGTGCGTTTGTTGACAGAACCCATGTTGAATAAAATCGCATATTAACGAAACTGGAACTGGACCATGGTTAGACTAATGCGCATTCGCTCCCTTATTGTGTGTGAATGCAAAGCGGGTGTCAAATGTGCAGCAAGTACCAAATTAAACTGAATGTGAATGCATAGTGAATGGAATGCGGATTATTTAATACAGGATCGAATCCCGAATTACCCACTTTGGTTTGATTGAGAAAACGGTGTATCAGAGCTCATTCATTCATCTCTTAATTGCCCCACGGGGATAAATAAAGTTTCTGAATCTGAATCTGAATCTGAATCTGATTCACCTTAAGGAAAGGCAATGAATCTTACCCTCAGTCAAAAACCTGTGATGAAATAGACGAAACATTGTCGGAAGTCATTGTGCTACCAGCATATGAAAGTGTCGTCTTCCTTTACTTCTTCTCGCGCCACTTAAAGAATCATGTCTCTTTGATGGCTGTCACCCAAGGTGCAGATAAACAATGGGCTCATTTGAAGACAAAGCAATGATTATGGGGCTACATTTAATCCCAGCTTGACATATCAGCAGGCTGTATGGTCGACAGCTTTCAACTCGGGCTTTGAAGTGCCGATCTTTTCACATGCCTGGCTCATTACACAATACAAAACACTTCATATGTATTCGAAGTAGGCTGGGAAGGGACGGTTAATGATTTTTATGGGCTCCTTGACTTATGGTTTGCTTCACGAGTGTGTCGTCCTGTGGCTGATTAGATCTTTTCAGATGATAGAGATGTAAATCAACAGGAAGTGTTGATCTGAGTCCTGCAGTGAGGTTTATTTTTTAAAACGGCAATTCATTAAAACCTATTTTTACCGCAGCTGTCACTGTATTTACAAACCTAATTTATAAGATTGTTCTATGACTGAAAGATATTTTATTTAATTTGCTTATAAATGTCAGAGTTTTTGTACATTTTTTAGTTATTTGAAAGGTGTCTCTATGTATTGTTGTCATTTACGCTGTGGAAATTTTTGCTGCACATTAACTGTAAAAGTTGTCAAATGTGGACTGCAGGCAGGCCAGTCAAGGATGTGCTAGATTATTGTAAAATGTTGTGTTGTAGTGAAACTGCAAAGAGAAAACTGCATTTGTAGAAGTAGGATTAAATGCTATGTAGTTTAATAGTTATATAATACAAGCCTGTCCATCAGCGATCACCAACTGGAGGCCCGCAGGCCGAATCTGGCACTCTGAACTGCTTGATTTAGCCCTTTTCATCAGACAATCCAAGGTGTTTAACTTAATTTTTTTAACAATTTCTGAATTAACTACACTTTAAATGAGTCACAGTCACAATCCACAGATGGACGGATAGATTTTTTTTTATTCTACTCAAGAAGTTAATGAACACATGTTGAAAAGCTCTTATGTAAGAATGAAAGAATAGGATACATTCAGAAGATAACACCCTTGTTAAACTTTCTCTCGCGGCGTGCACGACCCCTCGCTTGATGTTGGGTCAGGGATAAAGAATGAAACCTTTCTTTTTCCAGATGCGCCAAACACCTATAATAGCTCCCCACTGGCCTTAAGTTTGGCGTGATTCTCCTTTATCTCCGCCGCACAATAGCTTCTAATCTCCTTGATCATGCTCTGTGAACAAGTGGGATGTGGAATGTGAGTGACGTGCCCACAGTAAACATAGGAAATGCACCTGTGAGGACAATGTGTTGTTGGGGAACAGAAATGCACACAAGGCAGCTGGAAATCTTTTAATTAGCGCTAATTACCTTAGCAGAGGAACGTCGGGAGGCTTGAAAGGATTTGTGTCAGCGCGTGAGAGATCAAAGATTGAGGCAGTCAGGTTTTGTTCTGCTGACTCAAAAACTAATAAAGAGGGTGATAATGGGGCCCAGGAGAATGACAACCCAGGTGGTTGTGTGGTAAACCACGACTTGAGCCTCATTCGAAGAAGAAAAAAAAAAAGGATGTCTTGTGAAATGTAAACCACATGGTCTGGATCGGGAAATGAACTTTCTGTTTTTTGGTTTTGGATGATTCAAGCATGAGTGACGTTCTTTCTTGATTCGTCATAAAAGGCTGTAATTAAGATTTAATGTCAGGATGGCAAGGGAACCTGTCGGGAAGAAAGTTTCATTTTGCTGATTGTCAGAGCCAGAGGGCTAGCAAGCTGCTCAGTCACAACTCATCAACCACACCTACACGATAATATCTGCAAGAATTTTTTTTTTTTCTGAAAGGTGGGTCAAACCCAGCTTAAAACTTGGTCCCTTTCACAACCAATTCACAGTCACATTCTTACCTACAGGCAACCTCTGCTGGGCCACGGTCATTAATCAAAGCAGAGTGCTGTCCTGACCTCAGCCCCTTCCCTTTGAAGAGCTCTGTCCTCTGCAGCATGAGGAAATCATTTGCTGCCTGATTCAATGAGCCATCAGTTGAGCCAGCAGACCTAATGACATGTGAGAATATTAACCTCCTACCACCAAGAGTGCTGCAGCCTGGGAAGCAGTCTATTAGTCATCCAAGGTTTTAGTCAAACCCTTTTTCACGGAGCCGTCCCTCTGGTAAACCCTCCTGCACAACGGTAGCCATGAGAGCACGGCATTAATCCACTCACTGTCGGACTTTGTTAGGACTTCAATCTGCATTGAGATTGTCTTTAAAAAAAAATCATTACAGTGTTTTCCACGCTGTGTCAACCTGGTAAAGACCCATAGCGTTATACTACGAAGGTACTGTAAGACGTTGAACAGCTGATGTACTCTGTCTTCAGGCCAAGACTGAGTTTCCGGTCCAATCAATCTGACACCTGACATTTATATCAAGCCAAATAGATCTAAAATATTACAGAATGCAATTCTTAGTCTGTGCTCTATGTAAAATGGTCTCACGAATGTTGAAATTGAGATCAGGTATTACAATATTTTTTGATTTGGTACAATATTGATTATGTTTTCTGATTTTTCAAATACTTAATCCACAGACACATGACAAATACCCAATAACTTAATTGATTGGCATTTTTCATATTTGATGTATTTGATTTTGATAAATAACGTTCTTTAGTTTTTTTTATAGAACATAACCTTATTACCTCAAATACTACCATTACTACGTTAGACCGTAACTAGCCATGTTAACTATCAAATTAAAGGGTGTTGTTACACTGGTGTGGTTGACTTCCTGTGACGTTCACTGACTGAATGGAGAGAGTGGGTGGACCATCAGACTATATGGGGAGGACTGACTACCAACTACTGTCACATCTCAAAGACAACAATAAGAGGACAATATTGGAGTCTGTCAATGTGGAAAATGTTAGTTTCAGACACATTATCAATATATTTGTCCATGTTAGTGATGTAAATGCATTACCAACAGACTGTCTAGTTAGCCTACAGTGTCTCTTTGCTATATTACAATAAACAAATTCTATACATTTGCCACTTCTTGCATTTAGATGGGAATACATTCTCATAGGAGACAACAAGGTATAAGGATGTGGAGACAAAATTAAGGGAAACATCAGGGGGGATTTGCAGAGACATATCCATGTGGATACATACAGTATACATAAAATGTCAATTTAAAACTTTAAAATATCGTTTCTGTTTGAAATGAATCGATTGGCAAAATATTCTGCGTCAAAGCCCTGATTTTCACCTGCTTACCCATTACCAGATTGCAGAGACAGCGGTGTCCACAAAATGTCACCCAAATCACACTGCACTTCAACATACCTTATGGTTGGAGGTGAGCTCACTGGGAGGTGCTAACTCCCTCCCAACCTTATCTACTTTACATACAGTGTAATTGTGCTATAACAATTTAGTTCTTCCCATTGGTTCCCAATGACTGGGTTGCGGCCCTCGGGAGGGTTGCAAGGGATTGTGTTTGCCAGGAGTTCACAGTCATTTTTGCCGGTTCAATTACTGTTCAAATAGTTGTAAAATTAATTGTTAATTAAAGGTTGATAATGGTCAATAATTTTGTCTAATGACTTGGGTCACAAAAGGTTCACAAAATTTTGTGAAACACTGGTTTATCATAAGAAAACTGTAAACAATAATTAAAGACACACTTGACAAATGATTGTCCATCCCACCACTTGTTGACGCTGTTGAAGTGAGACCAACTTGTCAAACGGAGTCGGCCACATGTGAGCAGCTAACACAGGGATGTTAAGATGAGTGCATTCTAAAGCCACGCGTGAACTGATGAACCCATGATGAACTGTCAGCTGGTCTTAGCTGTCAGGTGGTCTCATGTCTGTGTTAGCGAATCTGCCTAGAACATGTTTACTTTGTTCATTTTGATGAAATAGGACATCACTCACATCTATCTCTATCTCACTACCTCACTTTATGTAACAGCCTGGTTGGTACAGCCTTTGGGCTGTGCTATTGTTTATCTATTAAGTACTGAATAAATGTGATTTTGATTAATCAAAATCATATTTATCAATCAATCAATCAATCAATCAAATTTTATTTCTATAGCCCACATTTACAAATCAAATTTGTCACATAGGGCTTTACAGGGTTGGTAACATCCTCTGTCCTTAGACCCTCAGCCAGGGTAAGGAAAAACTACTGAGGGAAAAAAACAAAAAAAAACAAACCCTTTTAACAGGGAAAAAAAACGGTAGAAACCTTAGGGAGAACCACAGGACAGGGATCCACTTATCCATTTATAATAATAATACTAATAATACTATTACTTATCATAATAACTAACATTATTATTTGTGCTATTATTATTATTATTAGTAGTAGTATTATTATTACTATATTATTATTATTATTGCTTACACTCAGGTGGCAGACGTGAAGACTGCAGTCCCCTATACCAGGTAATGGTAATTAAGGTCAATGAATGACGATCATGATGATTATTATTATTATTATTATTATTATTATTATTGCTATTTAAATTAACCATTCATTTGTCTCCATGTTCTTATCCGTTACTGGGTCACAGGGACAGTAGTCTCCATGACTGCCACTCCAATTGCAGCTTCCATACTGTGGGTATGGAAGCCAACTGGAAGTAGGTGGGGGAAGTGCTGTGATCAGAGAACCTCAGTGGCAACCTGGCAGCTGGTGTATTTGAACCTTCAGCCTCCCTAGGCCACCATTATAATAATAATGATAATAATAATAAAATAATAATACTTATTATTTTTATTGTTATTATTATTTTATTATATTACAGGTATAGTAATTATTATACCTATATTAAATATATAAAATGTTAATAATAATAATTATTATATTTTTGCTTGATTGAATTATTGGATTATTGTATGAATTTCAGCATCATTAAATAATAAATATCAGAATAGTGGGCCTCAGAGTGGGGGCCGCCCCAGAGTTATTGCAGTAAGGCACATCATCTCTGTTTGAATGCATTCTTGATTTGTGCCTCAGCATTTCATGTGAATCCAATCTATAAGACAACACATGGCCAGTTATATTGGAGAGACACTGTTGATGTAAATAGGTGTAGTCCATGATCTCTATGTCATTATAATCCACTTGTTCTAAACCACTCGCATCAATGACAGGCTTTATACAACTGGCTAACAAGACTAGATGAATGTCAACCCTTTGTTTTATAATAGTAATGTTCTTCCTGGGAGATGTATCATTGAGCATCGTTGTATCTTTTTTTTTCTTTATTCCCACTGTACATTTCCATTTTTATCTTAATATTAATCTTTAATTATAGAAATGATAGATGAATACAATGCTCACATTTATTCATAGCATGGAAAAAATCTAACCCTGGGACTTTTATCAACAATGTCACATCTTTAAAATGAAGGTAAAATCCTTATCTTTTTACGACCCTGCTCCTCCGTGCTATTCATTATAGTTTCCTGTCTCGACAGGCAATCTGTAGTGAGAAGCCTCCAGTCCATTACGCACATATGAGGTCCATCACTCCTGCAGTATTGACAAATTCATCAGCCATTTTTCTCTCTGCTCCATGAGCAGAATTTAGATTTGATTATTATTCCCAGCCTGGGACGGCCCTGTTGGAATACCAACGTGGAATGGCTCCAGTCTGCAGCTGTGGCTGGGAGTCCTTACAGTGGAGAGATATTACCTGTCACTTGTAAGAGCGTGTCCTTGATTTAACACTGATTTGTACATTTTGTCAAGTAGAAATGCATTGCTGTGTGCCATTCAGAGTGAGCAGTGAAATATTTACAGTAATGAGTGCTTCTAATGGACCAAGAATTGAGAGGTGTCTAATTTTGATGGCCTATAATCCCTTCCTGACACTAACTATTTATTTTGTGGATTTCCGCACATTCAAAAAATGCAATAAATCTAAAATAATACATTTTAATGTAATTGTATTTCTATAATTAACTTAGACTTGGACCAAAATAGTTTGAGCGAAAAAAAAAGTTAAAAAAAAAAAATTAAAAAACTGAAAAAGTGAGACCAGCAGAGTCATAAACCAGTCACTTTTGAGATGAAGCCATCTTAGTAGGTTAGTTAGTGACAGGTTCAACTATTAGGATAATGTATGGGACGCTTTGGGAAAGTGTCCATCTACTGTTTCATTCCAATCTTTTCTGTCTCTTTCCCTTTACAAACTCTTGAGGGATGTATGAGATTTTAGCTTAGCTTTCGTCCTTCGCTTCGTTGTCACCTGATTTGTTTTAGGCCCAAGGCAAACAGTGGGTTTACTGGAGCCATTCGTGGAAAACATAGTGTTTGTGGGGGTGCAAAATAGTTTTGTTGCAATGTGACGAATTCAGAATGCTTTGCCTTCTTTTAAAAAATATTTTGATAAATATCTTTTCTATATCTATCAAATTAATGTAAGACATTATTAATAATCAGTCATGTCTGCAGTTGGCAGAAATATAACTCTAAAATAAAAACCTCATACTAACTTAAAACTGCCAAGAGTGCAGTTGCATTGTACCATTACCATATCATCAAAAGTTTTGTGTCACAAAGACAATTTTGTTTTCCATGAAAAGTCACACTTTTATTCATCACCTTGATTTCAATCAATTAGAAAATATAGTCATTGTATATGTATATGTATATAATATGTATATATATATATACTATACTATAAACTATTTTCTATATATGTATATACCTATATGTGTATATATATATATGTATATATATATATATATATATATATATATATATTTTTTTTTTTTTTTCTTTGAGG
>JAFBJS010001070.1:237107-261464 GCA_016785265.1 Paraplagusia blochii | reverse complement strand
TAGGGTCAGTATTGTGCCTTAAACTGTCAGCCCTGTCTCTTATACACATCTAGATGTGTATAAGAGACAGGTTTGTGGGGGAGCAAAATAGTTTTGTTGCAATATGACAAATTCAGAATGCTTTGCCTTCTTTTAAAAAATATTTTGATAAATATCTTTTCTATATCTATCAAATGAATGTAAGACATTATTAATAATCAGTCATGTCTGCAGTTGGCAGAAATATAACTATAAAATAAAAACCTCATACTAACTTAAAACTGCCAAGAGTGCAGTTGCATTGTACCATTACCATATCATCAAAAGTTTTGTGTCACAAAGACAATTTGGTTTTCCATGAAAAGTCACACTTTTATTCATCACCATGATTTCAATCAATTAGAAAATATAGTCATTGTATATGTATATGTATATAATATGTATATATATATATATATATACTATACTATAAACTATTTTCTATACATGTATATACCTATATATGTATATATATATATATATATTATATTTTTTTTTTTTTTTTTTTTCTTCCTTGGAGGGCCATGGTACCCTAGTGATTAAGGAAGTGGACTTGGGTCAGCAATGCTTTAAGTTTGAATCCACCAGCTGCAGGGTTTTCAAAGAAGTACACATGACTACCAGTTGGTTTACAACCCACAGGAAGGCTCACTGTGTGGAGCAGTGTGATTTGGGTGGCAGTGGTGGAGACTACTTCCCCTGAGACTCATCCATAGATATAAGGATGATGAATTCATGTTTTTGGCATTTACTTTGGCCCACAATCTATGTCTGTCATTGTGGAATCAACGACCAATTGCAGCTGCAGGAGGGTGCAGTGTTGTGTCATTTGGGTGGCTTTTGTGGGGACTTCTTCCCTTGGACCTCACTAATTGATTAGATGGTGGTGATGGACAGGGTGGATTTCCTCCGTCAAAATCTGCTTTTGTCAATCCTTCATTTGCAGCAAACACTGGGAATTCATCCCCCAGTTTTTTTTTCATCAGTAATTGAACTTTTTTCATTTTTTTTCAGTGTCCAAAACAGACCTCCTTCAGATGCACTTTTTGTAAATCACTGTCAAATCAGAGTCCTTATTCCTCTCTCTCTTCTTTCTCACACACATACACAGACGTAACGTGTAGCAGTGAAGCCTGGATGGACACCAAGTGATATCCAATCTGACAAGTGATAAAAAAGTGTGTTGGCATGTTTCTGGCCTTGTGGACTGGCCTTAGTAACCCACGGTCACAGGTTGAGGACATCCGCCCTGAAATGCATGCAAATTAATGGCCGGCATGACTGACGTTTCCAGCAATGAGCCCAAAGTGTCCACCCGTTGTCAGGAGGAGTTTATCAATAGACACGTCTGCATACGCGGTCGTCCATCGATCCATCCATCTCTGTCCGCCTGTCTCTGCGTCACTGTAGCTGTCTGTTGTCATTCCGAGGGTCGGCTGTGAAAAGAGATGGCTGCGGGGACATCAATTTGCAACCTCTGCACCCCTGCGAAATGGATTTAAAATAATAGGATGCTGTCTCGCAACCTTATGGCAAAAGGTCCAACATGATGTGGATGTAAAAAAAAAAATCGCAGCTTTATTTGCATTAAGGCAAGAATTTACCTGCGACTCTTAGGGGCTTGTGTGGTGTCATCACTGATAACATCATTAATGATGCGAGCTACCCAGGCTTCGTTTGCACTATTGTCCATGGAGACCGAGTCGTGTTACTTTCAGTAACAAGGCCCCAGGTTAATTGTGGCGAGTACTGGAGGCCTTGCCCCTCCAGATAAGGTAGAGCTTGGAGTGGCGAGACACGCTGTGATTAGTGAAGGGGACCAGCTAGGTGACTGGGGCGAGGATAAAGAAGCCAGATCAGGTCTCCGGGGAGAGAAAAAGGTGCAATTCTGCAGAGGATTGAAGTAAACAAGATTGTGCCCATAAGGGAGATGGAAGCTTCAGCCCCTCAGGTCATTATTGCCTTTAGAGCAAGAAGCAGAAGGCACACATGCACACGCACGCATACATCTCGAGGCTTATCAATGTCCAACGGATAATAGGGTTAGTATTGTGCCTTAAACTGTCAGCCAGTCAAAGCAATCTCTCACAACGAGCAGACAGTCAGGGGGCGACAAGGAGCCAGGGAAAATTGAATTAATGAAAGAACGGCTTCATGGCAGACAAACAATACCTTCATCGTCATTTGGCTAATCACCACATTTCGACGCGCATGTATGTAAATCATTCCCACAAATGAATTGTAATGACAGGCTCAGCGCCGACGTATTATTATTACACCTATAGCATTAAACCTGGCTGGGGCCGCGACTCCCTCAGCACTGAATTTAGCTGATTAAATCAATGGGTGCACACAGCGGTGGTGACACGAAAACAACAATTAATAAGCCAACCCCCAGTGCACAGCGGCTCCAGTTTATCCAGCCTGCTAATAACATTACGTGGCGAAAAAATATCTTATTCAGACAAGTGAAAACCTGGACGTTTTTTTTTCTTTTAGCTGTAAAATCTTTTCTGGGTTTATGGAGAACATTCAGCATGCGAGGCTGAGCGTTGTATTAGCTGTGGAGTTAAAGAGTCTTTAAGGTTTATTTACACCACAGATAGAGGTGTGCTTCTACTGTCTGTATTGTTTATCTTGACAGCTCTGTCTTTATCTCATTTGTATCCTCACCCCCCACGCCAACCCCTTCCCCTCACTCCTCCGTCCTCCTCCGTCCTCCTCCTCCCCGCGGTAGGGATAGCCCATCCCTCACTGACGCGTACGCGCACAATCACTCACAAAGAATGCACATTAAACAGGATTTGTTCCCCCAAAGAAGGTCGGCATTTGTAAGGCGACTGACAGATTTAAGTGTCAATTAAGTTGATGTACAGTGGGCACATTATCATACAAGGTTGTCAGCTGTGGCCATTTGAGGGAAACAAATACCCGGAGCTTTACACCTTCCATGGCTTGAACTTTGTATGGACCCGCAGTTGCAATGAATGTCACAGTCAATCATTTATCCAGTTGGCAAGCTCTCTGGTGGGAAGTGTTAGATCAAGCCATTTTATAGAAATAATATGCACACACACAAAAAACAACAACAACAACAACAAAAACAAATCTGCATTCTGGATTGCTTTGTCATGTTCAGAAGCAGGGCCTAACCCTGGCCTGTGCGCAGGTCTAAAACTCATTACTGAGAGAGAGGGATGACTGGAGGGGGGTTTACACCTCAGCACAAGGATGATGGATGACAAGTTAAATTTGTGTCCAGGGACTGAAGGTGAATGGTGACAGAGGTATTTATCTTGAGAATGGAGGTTGGGGTCAGGCGAGGCTGGGTGCCTTAAGGCACAAGACATTGACAAATTTATCCAGTGGACCCCATTGCTTGGGTCTTTTCTTTGTTTTGAATCCTGGCCACTCGCTAAGTGACCCACATCGCTCATGCTGCCAGCGTGTGAAGAATGCCCTGCCATGCCAGCCGTCCGGGCTCTGCTGATGCTTGTAGTTCATTCTTCTGCAAGGCCCGACTGTTTGACTTATTTTGAACCATGTTTGTTTGGGGCAAAATTCTGGGTCACTGGGTTAATGCGACTCTTTTAAAAGATACACCATTATGTTAAATATTAGGAAACGTTTTGGAAGGAGTTCTTAGGTAAACATTGTCTCCAGGGTCAGTGGCGATGCAGTTGTGAAGTGTTTTTTTTTCTGCCTAAAAGCTGTTTTCACCTTTTTGAGAATGTAATGAATGGCCACTAATTTCTTGAAATTTTTGCACTGTGGGTACTGTATACTGTGTGTACTGCGACTGCATGGGACTATGATATAGACTGGAGAGGGTGAGCAACAGGGACCTCTAGTGGAGGCTGCAGCTGGATGACGAAGCCTGGGACCAAATACTCTTTAATACAGTTCTACAGTAAGGGGATTTTATTGTGACATTATATATTATATTATACATATTATATATATTAAATATAGCTACAACACAGCTGTTTACCACCTGAAACCGGTGATTTAGCAACATTTACAGCAAAATCACAGTCATTACTTTAAATTACAGTCTTATTGAGTTAAAATATTAACTAAATAACTAATAACTAAATAACAAAATAACTAATAAAATAATAATGTTAAAATATAACAATATTTTTTTTCTCAATTTTTAAATACAGGGCTGTTTAAAATGTAGCACACATCTATAAATAAAATACATAATAAATGGGTTGTACTGGTGATTACAGAGGCACTAAAAATAAAATAATATATACAATTATATACTTGATACAACAAATACTGTGTATACCTAAAAATACAGCATAAACTAGCAATTAAATAATGAGATATATTGGATATATATATTAGATCAATTACTATTAATATATTATATTTATGTAATGTGCATATATACACATTTATATGCAATCAACATACAAGTATATATATTTTTTTCCTGAACGACACTTGCACATCAGTTGAGTCTTATCTCAAATCAATTTTCCCATTTTAAATAAAAAAAACATAGTTTTTTCATGTCTCCCTTTAAAAAACACCCAAAACTATTATTTTAACAAGGAGGATAAAGGACACAAAATGATATGTAACATATGATCCATTTATTGTAAACATGGTTTATTGTGATGTATGACCTTTTTGCCATTTACCTTTGTTGTAAATGTTAATTATTTTTCCTACCTACCACAACGACATCCAAAACAATGACGATGAAGAAGCACATATGGCGGTACAGTAAATATAAAAGTGTAAATGTGCCTTCATCATGAGTTCTTTCAGATAAGAGCAGCATAATGTCTTTGCTCGTCTCTCAGAATTCCTGTCTTTTAGCCTCTCGTATCTGAAGGTATCAGTGTAGATCGTGAGAGAGTAAAAAAAAAATAAAAAATAGAGAGGTTTTATTAACTTTGCTATGGATTAAAAGACAAACTGATGTTAAACGTGCCTTGAGGTTTAATTGGAGTGTTAATTCCTCCAAGGGGGAATTTGTAACTGCACTCATTGTATTTGGTGTTTTCATAGTGAGGGTCTCTACTTTCCAATCAGGCCGGTGTATCAGTGATGGATGCAATGTGAAACGGTCATTTGTTTGTGCTTTGGAAGAAGTTTTCGCTGCCTTTACAACCGCAAACCACTTTACCGTGCTTCATCCATCATTTTGTCAACACCCCTAATGCCACAGACCTTTACACCCTGGGCCAGTGAGGAAAGTAACACAGACAGAGCAGTTGGCTGCTTTTGAAATACGCCAACTCTTCCAGCAATGTCGTTCCTCCCTCTCTCTCTCTCTCTCTCTCTCTGTCTCCACATGGCCACCTTTTGGTGGATTTGATCATTATGAATGGCAGGAAGTGGGGAATGGGCTGAACAATGAGTCGATGAAGTCGATTGTTATTTTTGGTTATTGTATCATATGTTAAGCCACCTCGGAGACCATTCCTGCTGTTTCTCCTCCTTTGTTCTGCCCATAGCCCACCATGTCACATGACAGTGTTATTACATTGACGTTGTGTCATACAGTTTGATGCACTCGCGGCTCCATGTAAGCTGATGCTTGACCAAACTGCTAAATCAGCAATCAAGGCGTTCTGTGTGACTGTCTGACATGTATTTCCTGTTTCTTTGTGAAGGAATATTGATTTCCTGCCCGAAATGGTGATGTTAAAGGTAAATTAACGGATACACCCAAGGCATTGATCCGGTTCAAAACTCAAACACGGAATGTTTTGCCCTTCAAGCACTTATTGTAGTTAAAAATAAAAATAAAATCAATAACAGCCCGGTGAATACATTAAAGAGAGACACTGTCTTTTTAAAAAAAATGAAAAATGACTGCGCTGTCACGATAATTAGCCTCTTAAAGTTCCTTAAGGACGTTGGACAGATCTTTTCAAACAAAGCTACTCCTGTGCCCTACGTATCCATTAACAACCCGGAGCATTAATATGCTCTTAGACAGCCCCGGCTTTTGCACCGTGACTTATATTTACCTTAACCAGCCCCCCTGTCCCCACGACCGTCCTTAAGTGCTGTTTTTAACCAAGCAGCCAAGCAATGAATCATTTACCATACAGGAATAACTTATAAGAATTATTTGCTTTGTGGTTGGTTTGATGCTGACGAAAGGCATTATCTCATGTATGACAGTGTCGCCCGCTCCTCTGATGCAATATTTATTAAATGTCTCATTGCCACGCATTAGGGCCAAGAATGGACCATTGTTTTCATGTTCTGCACATTGGGCTGACAAAGCGTGGGCAGAGGTGGGTCAGATACTGAGAGGCCAAGACAAATATTAACCATTCTACATTGAAAACACACTCATGTGTGTGTTCTGAATGTGCAGAATAAAAAGAGCTGAAAGATTGGTTGTCTAAAAGTAGATCTAAAGGAAACAAAACACACAGAGTGTAAGTTAGAGAGAGAATTTTTGCGAGAACCCACACAAACAAAAGAAAAAAAAGAGGTTGACACTGGCTGAAAATATGACAAGTAAAAGACCCTGATAGTGCCAGTGTGGTATGTTCAGGAACCCATGGAAGTTTCACAGAGCCCATCATTAACATGGACCTTTGAGATGTGACAGTAGTTGGTAGTCAGTCCTCCCCATATAGTCTATAGACTAGACTAGGAGACCAATGACTTTGATTGTAGGATACACAGGATTTTTAAAGAACAAAGAAAAAAAAATTAACCAGTTACCATCATTTTTTTTTGTACCATTTCCGTTACAATACAAAAAAAACCCTATAATGTCTCTGGTTTCGTTCGTTTCCAGCTTTGGGTTTTATGTTCCTTGAACTGGTATAAAACCCCTTGGAGAAGTAATTTTTTTTTTTTCGACTCTCTTTTTGACTTGTCTCAACTTGTCTGTCTTCAGGACCCATTATCAGGACACAAGAAAAAAATATATTTTCTCCATTTGCTTTACATTCAGTAACACTTTAATAATTATGCTCTTAAAGTTTATTCAAGAAATTTGTTCTGGCAATTAAATTTTTTTTTTTTTTTTTTTTTTTAAAGTCATTTTTATTGCCCCAACAAGGGTGTGCAACCCACTTAAATCTGGCCACTTTTGGGATGCAACCCAGTAGTTGAGAACCATGGAGGACAGATGTGGACATACAACCACTGTTAAAAGGAATGGAATTTCTCGATGGTAAAAACACTGCTATCGTTAGGATTTTTTTCTTTATCATGCACTGAAAATAAGATATCATTTTTATTACTCAGCTTATTTTGGTACTCTCGGTCGATGCTGACTTATTTTATTCCACTTATGTAACAGCTTTGTGTTTTTATTGGACTGCAGTCAGCTGACAGCAGAGGGGAGACCGTTAAAAATGGAACTAGATATGAGCTAAAGTTCACATATACCTAGAGGGAGAAAACCCTAGCGCTAACTGTCTGAACTGGTGATCCTGTCCTGCTCAGACAAATGATCCTTGTAACGTCCAACACTCTCCTCACACAGAGTAATTGAGACGTGTAATAACTGTGACAGAGGGCATTATGTGACCCATTTTCCCTTTCTTCTCACTTGGCTTTGTTTATACATGCCTTCCTGTCATAAACCCTTAAAAATCTCCAAAGTAGACGCCCTTTGAAGACATTAGCCCTGGTCGTGTGATATGGCGTGTAAAGGAGTTCTTTTTAATGACCAGGATCTGACCTCATTTCATATGCATAAACCCACATCAAAGTAGACAGCGTCGGTCCAATCTGCGCAGCCTTCTTCCACTTGACAGGCTTTCACATTGGAGCGACAGCGCGTATACATGGTGCTTGTAATTGCTTAATTAGTTTCAGGTCTTACAGTTGTACCTTGGGCTGACCTTGTAGGAGGAGGACGCCAGCTCCTCAGAGATACTCCGGCGCTGGATTGATTTGAATCGTTTCCTTTTTCATCAGTCATTATTAGATGCTAAAGGCCACCTCAGGGACCTGAGGTCTACGTCTTAGTTAGTTCATTGAATTGTCCATCTGCAAAGATTATATTGACGTAACCATTCATCAATTGTGGATAAGGGACCGAATCCACTTCCTAAATCTGAATTGTCCCCATACGATGTATTTGAATCCATGCTCTGACCCCTGGAAAACTGAATGTGATGAAAATTCAATTTGGTCACTGAGTGAGATGGAACCATGAAAAGATTCTGCTGGAAATATTTTTTTTTCTGTTCCATCAATGGAACTTCTCTCAATCCCACCTTCAATCTTCTTCTTCTCTACTTCTTTGCCTTTCTGGCTTGTCCGTTTTTCAGGGGTTGCCACAGCAAACAAGTTTTTTTTTTTTCCATTTCCATTTCCTCTACCAGCTACCCTATGTCCTCCTTCACTGCATCAGTCAATCTCCTCTTTGTCTCCTACCTGGTAGCTCCATCTCTGGGATCATTCGTCTACCAATGTATCAACTGTCCCTCCTCTAAACCAGGGTTATAATAGTTTTGGATTTTTCAGTGTAGTTTCGTTTTAGTTAGTTTTGCCTTTTAGCACATTAGTTTTGGTTTTTCTTAAAAGCAACTAATTTAGTCTTAGTTAGTTTTAGTTTTGTCCAAAATGTTTAGTTTTTGTTTAGTTTTAATTAGTTTTAGTTTTTGTTATAGTTTTTGCAAGGTTCGAACAAAGACGAAAACGAAGGGTAGTTCATTTCTAATTTCAGTTAGTTTCAGTTAGGACACATTTTCGTTTTAGTTAGTTATAGTTTTTTTAATCTAATGATCGTTTTAGTTAATTTCAGTTAACGAAGAGTTTTTTTTCAGTGATCGTTTTCGTTTTTCCGTTAGTTTTCGTTAACGATGATAACCCTGCTCTGAACTTGTCCAAACCATCTCAATCTAGCTTTTTCTCCAAACCTTTTTGTCAGTGCTGTCCCTCTCCTCATTCCTGATCCTGTCCATCCTTGTCTCTCCTAAAGAGAACCTCAGCATCTCTAACTCCTCCAACTCCTGCTCTGTCTCCTGTCTTCTACCTATTCCTAGTGTCTCTAGTCCATCCATCATGGCTGGTCTCACCACTGTCCTGTAAACCTTTCCCTTCACCTTAGCCGACTCTCTTCTATCACAGATCACTCCAGACTCTTTTCTCCAGTTGTTCCATCCTGTCTGTCCTCTATTCTTCTCCTCTCTTCCACAGTCTCCACTGCTCTCATCCTCAGTAAACTCCTGCTTACCCCCCTTGTAACCTCACCACTCCACTGTTCTCTCTTTCATTCTCACACATGTTCTCTGTTTTGCTACGACTGACCTTCATTCTTAATCTCTCCCTAACCCTAACCTCCACCTCTTTTGTCAACCCCACCTTCAGACAAACATGCTAGAATGCCAGTAGGGTCTTACAATTTTTCTACTCTACCTGCTTAGAAATATAATATAATATAATTACAAGTGCAGCGCAACATTCACTTGTTGTTAAAGGGCAGTAGGTAGTAAATACATGTATTTATGTTTCCTGCTGTAAAGATATAAAATACATAGAGTCAGTTGTTTTCTTTTCCTCTTGGTGTTGGCACTATAGCTGATAATAATTTAATGACAAGGTCTGGATCACAGTGTGGAGAGCTAACATGCACATTGTTCAGCTATTTGAAGTTAGCGGGTGACCTCACCCTGCTCTGTGTTCTAACAACCAGCCCACCAGTTCCAGATCCTCCGTCCTCGTGGCAGGTCTTTGAAGCCTAATCTAAACACTGATGTTTATGTGACGCGACCTGTGTGAGATCACCACGGCATGAGCGTCCAGTTGTTTTGTTTCTGATAACAGCTGGGTGTTAGCCATGTTCACAGTCATCTCCATGCTCTCTCGCCCGGCCCGCAAGATTTTCTTTTCTGTGCCGTGGCTCTCGTCAAAGTGCTTACACTTGTTTTCCTGTGTATCGTCTCTGAGATAAACGTTGTCCACGAGCTAACTTCCTCCTACATAACAGTTTAGACAAGTTTAAATACAAATGTGTGTTCCTGTTTATTTAAGCCCCTGTTGAACTGTGAAAATATGCCACATCATTTTGCAGGGGTTGCAGGTTTAAATGGTTGTCACACGTATGTTAGTGCAGTGTGATCTGTCAAAACTGTTGGGCCGAGGTGCAGTTTACACAGTTTTTCAAATTTGAGTATGAAAATAAAGTGCAGTTTATGTCTTCTTATTTATTTTAGATTTCGGTATTAAATTATTCAGTTGGTGTTACACATAATCGATTGAGTTTTTTGACAGCATAAGTTGGTTGATTTGTACATCTGTTCTTTTTTTAGCATGAATATTTTCTTTTCTTTAGAATATCATGGACAACTTCCTTTAGTTTTACATTTTCGCATTTTGCATGTGCCTTATTTCTAAACCAATTATGTTTGAGGGTATTTGGTTATTTTGATTGACTTCAATCAGTGACTCCAATCAATGACTACCGTTTGTTGTCCATTATGGATGATGGTGGCCTAGTGGTTACGGAACCGGACTGGGGTCCAAGTTTGAAACCACCAACCGCCAGGGGTCCACTGAGCATGACACCATCCTTACACAATGCTGCCCAGGAGTTCAAAGCACTGTTCATTTTGGTGATGGGTTAAATGCAGATGTTACATTTAATTGTGCAGTGCTGTAAATCACAATGTCGCAATGACAAGGATTTTGCGTTCTTTTCCTTCCTTAGTGATGTATAATTATTTGCTACAACAGTTCTACAACTTGCATTTCCTAAGGTTAAATGAATTATAGATTTCATGTCATGTTAATGTGTTTTAAGTTTGAAAAAAGTCTCTGTTGGCCAAAAAGAAGGTAAAAGAACGAAAGCAAACTCCTTGTCATTGTGACATTGTTATATTGTTTGACTTTGTGAAAGCAGTTGGTGAATTAGACTTAGCAAGGTACATAATATTATAAGATTTCCATGATCAGGATTGCACTAATATTCACCACTTATACAGTTCAATGCCAGCTCTTAACATGGTAATGAAAAAGAAAAAAAAAAAAAAAAAAGATTTATCCTGAATTTATTCTCGACTAGTTAGTTAGGACAACGCGTCCAACATACCATTTGTTAGTCCATATAAAACTGGAGTCGGAAAAAAAAAATACTCTAAACTTCCAAGCGTGTTGAATTCCTCATAATCACTCCAGGAATTGATTTATTAGCTGGGTTGCGAGGCTGAGCCCCATCTGACCTCCAGCTGAATGAATAATCAACAGGCTCCGAGAGCAGGCAGATGTTTCAGAGTGTTGCTGTTTTATCAGGCCTGTAATGTGAACAGGCATGGAACCAGATTAAATTAAACGACGTGAGGACAGACAGCTGTGACACATTTGGTACTTGGTGCTGTTTTCCTGTCTTTTGTGCTGGTGTTCCTGAGTGGGAGAGGGTCTACCCTGACACTGTTTTCAATCAGTGCAGGATTGGATGCCAGGAGAAGCTGTGAACGTGGTTCTCCTCCAGTTTTCTGTCTCTGGAAATGCATCTTGGGAAGTGAACTGATGGGTGGAAACAACAGCTTCATAGACAATGGTGAATCCAGAGCTGTTTTTCTTGCCTGGTGTTGTTGTAAGCCACGGTAATTCCTTTGGGATGGTAATGATAATCCCTGCGCTTCAACCTCTTTTCTCTAATTGCTGTTTAATTTCTTGCTGTGATTATGAGGTGTAGCCGTCTTAATGAAACGCAGATGAGTCGTTTATGAACTCTCTGCACTTTCTCTTGTTAGCATGCAGGAAAACACGTCGCAGGAAATACCCAGCGCACACTGTTTATTATCGTGCATTAGCCTGATTCTGTCTCTGCCTTTAAATAAACAGGGAAAGAAAATCATTTAAGGTATCAGTAACTGCAGCTGTAGAGAGCGCCCTTATCTTTTGCTCTTTTCTGTAAATTATACTTTCAGACGAATAAGTGTATTTTGAAGTGTCGGCCGTTGTGTGTTGTTGTGTTCTGCCCCGAGGATTTCTCGACTTGAGTGTGTGTTTTTTTTTTTTTTTTTTTTTTCCCGAACCTGTCACACTTTTCAGGAACAATTAGAGAAGGGAAAGTAAATTGTTCCCAGGCACTTGGATTGCCGTCCTCGCGACATCTGCCACCACAGTGCAGATGATAGATTCCTCCTTCATTAGCCAGGGGTGTGGGATTACCCAGTGAGAACACATTAATCACCACTTTCTGTGGCAGCCTGAATGCACTTTGTAAGGAAAAAAAAACTTTTTTTCTTTTTTTTTCCCCCTGCCATGTCACTCTTCTCCTTTGACAGGCCACAATCAATCATCTTGATTGACAACACTGATAGATTACACTGTTTACACAATGTGTAATGAAAGATCATGTTACCCACCATTGTTGTTTCTGAGACATCTCTTTTGGGTTGGATGTGAATAGAGTGGCTGCTTTGGTGCAAACTTACTCAAGCACACACTCATGGGCTTTCCCTTTCTTTTTTTTTTTTTTTTTTTACCCCGACCCCCTACCCAACACCATCCCACACATCCTTCACTCTCTGTGCCTGTTCAGACACGTTGGGGGGGCAAAATACACCTCGTTCATCTCTCTTTGTGTTTGATCCAAAAATCATACTGTTGTGAGTATTTAAATCAGGCCTGGGCAAATATTTTGACTTGCGGGTGACAATGGATCTTCAAATTTAATTGTATCCAGATAGACTGAGAATTTGTAAATGACATGTAAAAGTCATGCAATAAAAGTCGACACATGTTAAAATGTGTTTAGCCTTTCCTATGTCATAGCAGAAGTATAGTTTGTCATTAAATACTGTAAGTACGGGGCAGTGGTGGAAGAATAGTTAAGGTATTGGATTGGGATTCGGAGGATTCCAATCCGGGTTCCTGCACTGAGCAGAGCACAGTTCCCACCTACTGCTCCCCAGGTGTTCAAGGTTGTCCACTGTTCACTTTGGTGATGGGTTAAATGCAAGGCTCAATGTCCATTGTGAGCAAGGGTGTGGCTGATAATGACAAGAGTTTGCTTTCCTTCCTGACAATGAAAATAGAGAAATTTTTGGCCCCATTAAGCCCTCAAGCCATAGTTTGACCATGCTGGTGAGGATTGCTGTACCTTTCTGACCTGAGGGAAACATATTCAACTAATATATCAACAAGGTGTTTGTACAGATTACCATCTTAAACCGGTTTCAAATAGGCAGCTGTAGCTGCAGGATGTTGGTTCAACCAACCAGCACACCTGCTTTGTGTTGCAGCTTAGGAAGCAGGTAGCTCTCAAAATGCAGTAACTGGCAGCTCTCTCCTTCAGTGGTGACAGCAGGGTTTTATTAACAAAGGAAACTTGAGGAACATAAACTCACTGGGAAAGTGTCACACAGACACTAGGATCAACTGACAAAAGAACCGAGGGAAGGTCCGGGCAAAAATAGACAACAAAACAAGACTTTGCAAAACACAAACAGGACTTCAGGCAACAACACACACACACACCATCAACAAACAACAATCCAACAAAGTGAGGGGAACCAGGTGACACGAGTGAGACTAATTGACAAAAACGCAGGTGAGTGTGATCACACTGATTACCAGCAGACAAGACACAGCAGGAACAGGCGGCAGATAGACCTGACACGCACTCTGAGTCTCCAGAAAGCTGATTGGCCAGTCACTGGGCTCTGGATTTCCTCCAGCCAGTCAAGAACCCTGTGAGGAACAGATAACTGGTCTGAATGTTTTGTTGTTTTGCAAGATCAAAAGACTATAAAGGTTAATTCCAAAAGGTTTTTGCCTTTTCTAGCTATGTTTTGAGAAGATTTGCCTAACACAGCTCTTTAACAGGGTCCATGACCTGAATGACAGATAGATAGATAGACAGACAGACAGACAGACAGACAGACAGACAGACAGATAGACAGATAGATAGATAGACAGATAGACAGATAGATAAACAGATAAACAGATAGATAGATAGATAGATAGATAGATAGACACATAAATAGATAGATAGATAGAACTTTATTAATCCCACAGGAGAGCAAGAATATGATTTTGAAAAGTTTGGCAGGCCGGATTAAAATGCCAAATGGGCTACATCCAGCCCACGGGCCATAGTTTGATGTGTGATTGAAATAGCTATGGCTAAAGGTGTAGCTCTGACCCAAACACCTTGACAGACCAACACTGACATATGTTATTTTTTGGACACTAATTTGACCTGTTGGGTTTTCTTTTGCTTGACCGACTTTACGAGGAACAATTAGTGTAAATTGTCTCGGAGTTGTATGAAAGTCATTCCGAGATCAGCGTCACACGTCCTTTCCTCAAGGTTGTCCTAACAACGCAGCTGCGCATCATCGCATGATGATTCTTTACCTGTCAGACGGGATGTCGAATCCTCTCCCACCTTCACGGTGACAGGGCAGGGATGACCTTAAGTCTTTCTCTGCGGCGTACAAAACAAGGGCACGTCCCGCGGTGGGCGTGGATTTCATTATGCCGTCTCACTCTCGTGTCACCTACACTGTACGACGCTGTGTTCTAATGAGGGATGTATTAAACTTGCAGGAGCTGTAATACCTAAAACACTCATACATCAGGTTAATGTGGACAGGTTGGTAATTGTGCTCTCCTGCCATCAATCAACATCAGGCCCCGAGTTATAATTAGCCCCTCAGATTGATGTATTGACCATTTGTATTGGAGCTCTTTGTTATTGGACATTTTCCATCGTTCACGTGTCTCTCACCTCATCATTCACGTGGACCTGCCACCTGGATGAACGTTCATTCACAGATTCACACCCAAAGATCTCTGCCTGGGGTTGTGTTAAAAAAAAAAAAAAAAAAATTGTCAGGTGTTGGTGTGGTCACTTTTTATCAGAAGGTCATTCTAAAAATATCTTGGCTGTAGTTCTCCCCTAAAAACCCAAACTGTTGTTTCTCCTTGCTGCAAAAAGAAGACAAACTTTTATTTGAGGTCTTTTTAACTTCTAACTATCCTTTTACAGGGTAAAATTACTCTCAATTGAATTTGGTCTTACATGCATTTATTTACTAGTTGTGTAGCTATAAAAAGTGCCAGAATTTTTATAACTCTATATTGTGCAGACGCAATAACACACAGCTTATTTTTCTTGTTATTTATATAGTAGGTATGTAACACCAGTCAAATCAATATCAGCAAATTTACTTTTGTTTGCATCCTGTGGTGCAGATGAAGTTTTTTTCACCACAACCTTAGGTCGACTGTTAGAATTAAGGCAGTCAAACAATGAAATCAGTTTTAATATGATAAAGATATTGATAGATTATAAATAATCACGATCGTAATGCTGCATTATTATCTTTTTCACCAATAATGAAAACTTATTTGTCCTAGGAGGTTTACCTCAGTTTGTAAGTCAAATAAAATAATTATTTTAATTAATGAATATCAAGGAAATTTGATGTAATACAAATGAATACTTTGCTTCATAGACTTGGTTGATTTTAGTCGCATCATGACGTTAGTTCCTACATAGCTTAGTGAAGCCATTGTTCTCATGAACAATATTCCGTCCACTTTCCCTTGCAAATCTATTTGACTGTGGTGTCGGTCCCTCTTTCAGCCCTGGACTTTCTGCTCTCCTTGTGAGACTCAACTGACAAATGCATGCTGGGAATTGAGATGGTTATAATGCTAATAGTACAGGTTTATATGAACAAAACTACAAGTTCAAATCATCTAAATCCAGAACCAGTGACGTATTAAGCTTCAACAGTCAGGTTGAATGACTTGTAAGGAAATTACTTGGCAACAGTGGATCTCTACCTTCTGGGCATCAGGGACAGGCTGTATTATTTTACATCTCCTGTGCAACAGTACTGTCTTTCCTATTCTGGTATCACAGCTCTATGCAGAGAATTCTATACTCCCAATCATTTGATACAGCAAAGTACCTGACTGGCCCAGTGGAAGGTGTGATGTTTTATATCCTGCTCAACACCGGACAGCCATAGGGATTGGTTTGCAGAAATATGATGAGCTCATGAACCAGTCGAATTCACTCTTGACACTTCACTCAAAAAGTGCTTTGTGTTTTTCACTCATTTTTACGCATGAATGTGTATTTTTGAACCAAACGTTTATATAACAATATATAATAATATATATGTTTATATTAAAAAGAACTGTCTGATAACATTGTTCAGCTGATATAGATGTATAATATTGGTAGATCGTCATCATTTTTTACTTTGAAAATCCCATAACACAATGCATGGGTTTTGCCAAATTAGTTTTTTGTGTAAATTCACACATAGAGTCCTGAGACGTCGACCTCAGTTCTGGGTGCAGAGAGCCACATATACTGTATTTTGGTAGTGGTGGTTAGCAAAACTGCATTTAAAAAGCAGCAGCATACAATTGGATATTGGCAAATGTTAATATTTGTCCTTGGAAATAATAATCAACAAATATATTAAAGCATATAAGTAAATAAGTATCAAATTCTCCCGCTGTGGAATGATTTGTTTTTCAATTTATAGTGATATTAATTGGTCTCAATGCACCACCATGGGGGCTCACCCCCTACTTTGAAAACCACTGCATTAAAACAATGCCACATGAACAGTGACAATCTGTCCCAGAGTGAGCACAGACACTGGCACTTTCTTCATTTTTTTTTTCCCCCCAGACAGCTCTGAGCAGAAGGTTGGCTTTCGCTTTCCCAACATAATGTTGAGCACATCCACCTTGTTAGAGCCGAGTCAACAAGATAGAAAGCAACAGTGACGGGTGGAGATAAGAGCTGCAGCGCCACCTGAAATAAAGCCAAGCCACCCACATGGCTGCAGGAAGAGACAACATTTTTACTTGTCATCTTTACCACAGTACACCGCCTCATTACAGTCATCTCCCGGATACACGGCACGAACAAAGGCTCCGTAGTGAACAGGTTAGGCTGAAAACGTCTGATGATACAAATGTTACATTGAATCCTGATTAGGATGAAGCTTATTACAGTCGTACAGCGTTTTCAGCAAAGGCCCCTGTCTCTCTTTCTTCTTGGGTGGTCCGACAGGACAACTTTCTTTTTCGTCCGCCGTCTCCTTGACGGCCTTTGTGTTGTGCCGACGGAGCACATCAGGAAGACACACACTCCAGAGGACAGCCACTAAAGCCTCTCCTAGGCTCGGAGCTCTTTGCATCTGGCTCACTCCTTTAAATATGAGTCAGCTGTTGTGCTTGCAAGTCCGACAACAGCTTTAATTCCTCTGCCTCCCTCCTCCCTTTGCTTAAAAAGCGGGCTTTATGCCTGTAGGGCCCCCATCAGTTACCTGCTGACAGGCCGAGCATGACTGATGAGCTGCCCGAGGCGCCCCAGTATACTTTGTCAGCTGCTCATAAT
The DNA here is from genome assembly GCA_016785265.1 of Paraplagusia blochii. Taxonomy (NCBI): domain Eukaryota; kingdom Metazoa; phylum Chordata; class Actinopteri; order Pleuronectiformes; family Cynoglossidae; genus Paraplagusia; species Paraplagusia blochii. The sequence goes on along the minus strand of JAFBJS010001070.1, from coordinate 244,117 downwards.
TTATACATCTTATCTCTGTCAGAACAAAAGACAGAGCGTGGCTTCATGGAAATGAAAACAGAGACTTGTTTAGACTCCAGCATGTGGAGTGAAGTGGAGTGATCCTACTGATAGTTGTTTCTCTCTGAGAGCAAGACGAGCCGCCTTGTCTGGATCTGAGCACTCCACACCCTTTCTGTCTGCCCACACCTTGACTCTGTGTGTGTGTGTGTGTCTCTGTCTGTCTGTCTGTCTATGTGGCAGGTGATAAAGACGTTTAACATGTTTTTCTTACGGAAAATATCAGCTGGCGATTGTGGTACTTTCTTGTTCTGCATAGCCTCCAGGTATGGACTTAAAATATTCAGAAAAGTAATCAGATTACATGGTAGCCATACAGCAACCTAGAGTAACAAAAGAAAACTTAATCTTGTCCCTGAATTTGCTTTACATTTACGCCTTTGTAGAATTATAATTACTTACTAAAATAATAACAATAACAATAAAGTCCGAAATTTTATAGTGGTTTCCAAAATGTGTCCTAAAATGTTCAAAAATGAATCAAAGTTATAATTGTTTGGCGGACCCATATTTTAAAGTCCACCGTTCGGGAGACATTATTCTTAAATCTTTGACCATTGTTGAACAATAATGAGGAAAATTCAGTGTTCAGTTACTTAGGTTTGAACAGTAACAAAAATGGCCGTCACCATCTAGGAAACATTAAGCAAGATGACCCAAAAGATATATAAGTCATGACACAACCGATGGTCAAATCCAATCTTTGGAAACAATGCTTTTATGTAGTTCTTAGATATAATAAAATACTTCAAGATACTCCATCACTCTATTGTAAAACTCCTTTAGTATGTTTAAACACATCTTTAGTATTCAGTATTTAGGTCTTTCAATATGTGAAGATACTCCTAGTATATCAAGTTACCCCTACGGTACATTAAGATACACTACTCCTCCAATGTATTAGGATACTCTTTTAGTATATCAAGTCAATTCTTTAATATGTAAAGGTACTCCTAAGATACTCATGTTAAATCACTCCATTAATATAAAGACACCCCTTCAATGTTAAGATACTTGTGAAGTATATTATTATACTTCATTGATATATTAACCTGCAGTACATTAGGATATTTTATAATAACTTTTGTAAGGTAAGACCTCAGTGACAGTACCAGCATCATAGTTTTCCAGGCGTAAAAATAAACATTTCCAAGATTGTAATTCATGCGTTGACACGGCTGATAAACCTCACTAAATTACAGCTGTGTCCTCAAAGACACACATCACATTCAGATATATCGTTTTTAATGTACAGTCCAAACACAAGCCTGCGTCCTTTGAGTTCTTTCCGCTTTCTGGATTAGAGAGTGTAAATTGACAGCGACTGTCCTGAAATGTGTAGCATCTAAACCTGTGAGTGGGAGAGCACATCATAATGAAGAGGATATTGATGTAAACCGTGTTGACGACACTGCAGAGAAAAGCAATTCATCACTGCCACTGGAGCACTTCCCTGGTCGGGGAGGAAATCTCTCCTAACTCTGTGCTTTGGCGCGTGCTGTTGAGAGTGATTCATTTACTGACTCATCCTCAACTACTTTGTCAGATTCAAATTGTCCTGCCAGATTTTTTTTTTTTTTTTTGGTTTTGTTTTTTTGTCGGCCTTGAACAAAACAAGGGATATGTGTGCACACGCAGCAGCCGACAGGGCTGCCACAACACTAGGCGCAAACTGTCTTGTTATTTTTTTTTTTAAATTACATATTTTTAGTAATGAGTTACCACTTTCATTTTTGTTGTTTTATGCCTCAAAAGTGTTGTCTCTTTTCAAACTGCAGCTTTAGTTTTAAGTCATTTCTTAACAAAATAATTGTGCGAGTGACCAAAACAATACTCCAGATAGAATGGACTCTTGTGTGAAATAAGAGAATGATAATCCAGAGCAAACAGTGTCTTTGAGAAGCCCTCTCCCAGACAGGTGTGTCTGCGGGGCTGATGAGGGATTGTATTATTCAACTTCCGCTCCTAACGTCCGAACGTTTTCATCTCAGACAGCTCATCATACACGACCGTAGACTCTACTTTTGGAGGAGTGTAACAAACAAACCGGCTGCAACTATCAGGCTGAGTAGCGAGCAGATATCTTAACCATCGGGGTTGATATGTCCCATGTCTATGAGTGCGGATTCTATCTGTTGCACTCAGAGCTGGCCGGGCAGGAGATCATTTGCACCCGTGTGACAAGTACATCATCATCCGCCTGTAACCTTAGCTCTGAGAGACGATGCAGGCTTTGTTCTCTGCCAGGCTCACTTGGGGATGTTTGGCAATGTGCTGATAGATATGATTATCCTTAATGTCAGTGCATAACACCGTCCCTGATAACAGATTCTCTCAGTAGAATCCACAGAGCTTATCTCGCTGCTGTGTTGTTAGGCCGCCGTCTCTGCCTTTATGTGTGGGGAGATGCAGTGCAGGCATTTTTTTTTTTTTTTTTTTTGCATTTGTAATGGGATTCAATGCATAATTAAAATACATTTATACGTATATATTTTTTTTCTAATTGTGCAGACAACGTTTTAAGGCAGAACATTAGCAATCGGTCGGCGTATAAAATCCTTTTTGATGAAGCGGCAGGCTCGAAGCAGAGGAGTTCTTGTTTCGCATTCCCAGCTGTGCGTGTTTATGTCATCGTCGTACAGTTGCAGCAGAACACAAAACACAAAAACTTTTCTTCAGAGCTGTTGTATTTTTTTTTGTTGTTGTTGTGTAACTCAGTAAAATAAAGCAGCCAGCGGCATAATTTTGCCGAGTGCTGTCAACCAACTATTGGCTGGTGTAAAGTTAATTTGGGTGCTAAGTTAAAACTGCACTCATTCTGATGCCCCCTGTGGACGTTTGATGGAATTGAATAAAAATCTGACTTATCTCGACAATCATGTTCAGCAATGTTATCACAGTAATTAATGAGTTCAGGAGTAAAGCTATTGAAATACTGGACGTAGAGGTTAGTTAACCCTTTAACAACCACACATTTTCATGGCATAGGTTCAACAAACGCACACTGTGAAATGACGAAATGTGCCCTGCAGTGAAGGAGGAGGTGATACCTCAAAGTTAAAGAAGAACAGATGAAATCTAATGGGGAACTTGATACATTAGCGTGGAGTGGGCTCAACCTGTGGATCAAGAGCTTTAAGGGCTGCAAGCAGGACACCACTACCTCTGGGGCTCCATCAAAAACCTGGGAAGAACAACCTGGGTAATGCTGGGAAGATCATTAATCGCAGTTATCTTGAAAGTCAAGCCAGGATTATAGGAAACAAAAAAAGAGACAAATTGTTTTGTTCCACGGAAGCCGATGAAAGCCTCAGATTCTGAATGTTTTGGGCTGTGTTAAGAAGAGACGGTAGACAACCTCACCTGACACTTGTGACAGGGTGGAGTGTGGGTGTTGACATTGCAGTGACGGTGAAGAGGACATGGAGGAGGCCTGAGGGGGAGCAGAGGATTGTGTTCCGTTCCACTCAGCAGCCTGATGATGAGCCTGCAGGAGAGGACTGTGTCTACAGATTAGAGCCAGGAGATGAGACAGGGGCCTGGAAGGGGGGGTTGGGGGTGGGGGGGTGGTCTGGTGGAGTGACGGGTCTGGGGGAAGGGTGCAGACCTGGGAATACCAGCTGCCAGACAGTTCACTATGTGCAACACATGTCTCTCGGCACCTACTGTTCCACTATGCAAAGCCCCCTTCACCATTAAGATGACAGAACAGTTCATATCCTGTGCCGGGATGATAGATATGTCATATCTCTGAGAACTCTGTTTGTCTTCCACAGGTGTATGAGCTCTTTTTTCCCCTCGGCAGACAGCGCACATGGCACTTTTCGACACTTTTCACCTGATAGTGATTTGGCATGCAGACAGTATCAAAGGGGAGATCTTTCCCATGCAATTATGGCAGAACATAATGGCGATGAGGTGTGTGGCACAAAAGATAGTGCAGGATCAAAAGAGCTGGAATAAAAGCTGATTAAATAAAAGAAGAGTCTCCTCTCCACTCAGTGACAAAATGCAAAATAGACAGTAAATGAGCCATGCTGAAATGGAAAAGGTTGAACTGTTATAAATGACCTTGTGTGGAAAGGGTTCATGTGTTTTTAAATGTGATGAGAATACTCTAACAAACCTTAAGGTTCTACACCTTCATTGTGCCAAGCTGGGAGCTGAGAGATGGAATGTTGGTGTGAACTAAGCCTTCACTCTGACTAGCCTGATATATAGTATTCATTAGAAACAGCAAGGATTTTTTTGGCCTGTCACGGATGTTGATCTAACTTGTGTTGACTAAAAAAATTTTAAGACTTTTTTTAGGATCTTTTTATTACAGTTTGTTGGATTAATTCAATAGTAGACATTATTTTTTTTCTTAAATTGCACCGACACGGTTGAATGGTTATTACTAAGTATTTCAAGGCAAATAAGTTCATTTTTGAGGTAGTTTTATTTATTATTTTTCTAGAAGCTTATTATTATGGTCTAAAATGAGTATTTGTGGTGAAGCTTCAACCAAGACTCGTTTTTTTTTTTACTATTGGTGTGAAACACCAATGATATTGTTCCCCTCCTTGGCAAGATCAAATCTCATTAAGGATGGTTGGCTCCTTCCAGTGTGCTCACCACCTTCAGAAAGGTTCGTGTGTAGTGTGATTTGGGTGGTAGTTGTGGAGACCGCTGCCCACATGACCCACTAATGCATAAGCAGATGGGGATGGGTTGGTTGGATGGTTAGTGGTGGTTGATGTACCAAAAATGTTGGTTTTATTCTCAATCTTAACCATATAAAATGTCCCTGCTACTTCTCTCTTCTTCTTCTTTCAACTTATCCCGTTTTTCAGTGGTTGCCACAGTGAGTCAACGATTTCCATCTCACCCTGTCCTCCGCATTCTCAACTCCAACTCCAACCACCTCCATGTCCTCCCTCACCGCATCCATAAATCTCATCTTTGGCCTTCCTCTTCGTCTCTTACCTGGTAGCTCCATGTCTAGCATTCTTCTCCCAATATAACCACTGTCCCTCCTCTGAACATGAACAACATGTCCAAACCATGTAACCATATATATATATACATATATATATATACACAGTATATACATATATATAAATATATATATATAAATAATAAATAATAAAAATGTCCCTGCTACACTATGTCTTTAAGGCAAATTAGTGCATTTTTATTTATTTTTGAGAAACTTATTTTTACAATCTTTGTATAAATGAATACTGTTGCCTTTTGGGAGCAATAACAAGTAACTACAATTAATTACGTTTCAAAAGTAACGAGCCCAACACCGATATATGCATACTTATAAATTGCAGTTGTTGTCTGCAGTCGTCAGCCCTGAGGTTCTTTTCCATCAGAGATTAGCTGCCCACTCTGTGCGTAGACAGCTCGACCCCCTCGAAGGAAACCATCCACTCATGTTATGACTTATACTCTAAATTACAAGTTAGCCAGAGGTCACCTATCACTTCCACTTCCTGCAAACAAGACTCATGGCTCTTCGGTAAATTCCACTGCTGCAACCCCGAAAAATTTGCCAACTTGTCAACATGATAAATGGAAAGGCCGAGGTTACAGACTCGGGACCATTTGCCAAAGTCTGACTTGAAAGTTTCCTCCTCTGAAGTGAACTTAAACCGTGTCACTTCCTCTAATTTGGAGCTGAGGTGTGCAGCTGTTAAAATAATGAATTAAGTTGATGGACTGACTTATAACAGGCTGGCCACCCAGCCATCCACTGACACCCTGCTGCTCCTGAATGCTGCCAGTGATTTAGCCGCCCCGTCTAGGAAAATGAATTTATTCACAACATGCTGGCTAACACTGACTCATAGCGTCTCCGCTCTTGATGAAAATATCATAATTTATTACCTGGCATGTGTTTCCAAAAAAGTATCAGGGGTAGAACAAAGACATAAAACAATTACTTTCTTTTAAATTATGGTCCCCAGTTTGAAGACTTTCGTCGATAACCGGCTCGGAAGGATAATGATGACGTCTGAGGGGATTGTTCTAAGGTTTTTAAACAAATTCCAACACAGTTGCAGCTGCATATTTGGCCTCTTGTAACCTTCTGAGGGAAGCGAAGTCCTAGTGAAGAGGTTGATAGGTTTTTGGACTGATGCTTAGCAACAGCATTCCTGTTCTTTAAGCAGCAGTAAGCCCCTCACTGCACCCTTTGATGTGGCTGTCAAGGCAGATTTATTTCCTCTTAACACATTGTCTCTTTGTCCGCTAACACGAGGGGATGAAAAGAGAGCGATGTTTACACTTTTTTGGTGGTAATTAAATTGTGTTGCTTGTAATTTCTCAGTTGAGGTGAGACATACTGTAGGTATCGGTGGATCACGACACCAGGGCCCTCGGAGAGCAGCCCATTTCCTCAGCTGACATTTGAAACCTTTGTCAGGTTTGTCTAAGACCAAGGCTCGTCAGACGGTTGTGACAACATTAAATGTACACCTGACACAATTGATGTATTTGCTTGGTTGGGAAGCGAAGCCTCAGAGATTGTTACAAAGTAGAGCCAAAGAAGACCTGGCACCATTGACGCAGACTATAATTTCTAGTAAGCACTTTTAATTAAGTAAAACCTTTAATGGTTTGTCTCTTATGGATTAAAACCAAAGTGAGAAAATAAGTTGAATCCAAAGTGCAAATAATTGCTATAAAAACGCGATGATCCGCATTGCAATACGCATGGATTATGTTAATCTAAAAAAATAGTTACCCTGAGAGCAACTTGACATAGTAGGTTTCTTGAAGATCCAAAATATTTCCAAAATATATAATAATTCAAGAGCAGCTGGGCATTGTAGGTTCCTTAAATGTGTCTCAACTCAAATCCAAGAGGCTTCTTCAGTTCTAAAATTCTGAACTGAAGAAGCCTCTAGGACAGGGGTGTCCAAACTGTTCCACAAAGGGCCGGTGTGGCTGCTGATTTT
>JAFBJS010001070.1:212730-236861 GCA_016785265.1 Paraplagusia blochii | reverse complement strand
TTTCTTGAAGATCCAAATTATTTCCAAAATATATAATCCAAATATATCCAAAATATATAATAATTCAAGAGCAGCTGGGCATTGTAGGTTCCTTAAATGTGTTTCAACTCTAATCCAAGAGGCTTCTTCAGTTCTAAAATTCTGAACTGAAGAAGCCTCTAGGACAGGGGTGTCCAAACTGTTCCACAAAGGGTCACTGTGGCTGCTGATTTTTGTTCCAACCAAGCAAGAGCACACAGCTTGACCAATCAGCTGTCTGATGACTGTGATCAGTTGATTAAACCTGTCAACTCAGGTGTGCTGCTGCTTGGTTGGAACAAAAACCTGTAGCCACAGTGGCCCTTTGTGGAACAGTTTGGACATGTCTGCTCTAGGATGAAGACCAGGAAGACTGAGACATGACACACATACACAGACATGTTCCTTGAAGTTGTTCCCCCTCTTCAGCCAAGAGGCTTCTTCAGTTCTAACTGATTACAAGGGGAGTTCTGGTATTTAACCTCAAAGTGGCTGCATACCTGTGAAAGGAGGTTGTTGTAGAAAACAAAAGGCTAATGAGGGAGGTGGGGTCAGATGTGTGATGGATCACACCCTGTTCCAGGTGAGTGGAAGCACAGCTACCACTCTAGAGGTGTGAAGGGGGTTGTTATTGAGCTATACTATGTTTTGTTGTTTGTTAGAATAAATTCCTTGCGATGCAAACACAGCCTGATAGTCAGGGATCAGGGTGAAAAAAATTCCCCCAAATCCCAATCAGACAATCAGTCTAAATCATGAGAGTTAGAATTTCTTCAAGAAACCTACTATGTCCAGTTGCCCTAGAAGTAACTTTTTTGTGGTAAAATGATGGATTCTGTTTTTTTTTAAAAAATGTATTAATCCCTCTGGAGTATCCTTTAGAACAGGGGTGGGCAAACTTTTTGACCTGCGGGCCACAATTTCTCCTAAAATTGGACACGGGGCCAAGTCAAGAGCGGAGAGATGGAGCGTTCGTGTAAGCTAAGATAAATGGCAAGTAAAAGTTACGTATCAAACCCAAAATACTAAATTTCTAATAGCCTATTATGTCATCTACTGGGAAAATGCAGGCATTGTAGGGAAAAGTCGGAAGTTTAATTATAATATAAATAAATCATTTAATTTGGACAGGGATGGCGAGCCGCATTAAAGGCTCAACGGGCCATATGTGGCCCCCGGGCCTTAGTTTGCCCGCCCCTGCTTTAGAATATCATGCCTGTGCATTCAGCCCATCACCGTGGTGCCAGGCCAGATGACCTAGCGCCTGGGGAGCAGTGTGTAGGGTTGATACCATGCTCACGGCTAGCCCCAGCAGTAACTTGGCTAGGGAGATCCGAATTGGGGGACTTGTGGACCCAAGTCCATTTCCTCAACCACTTGGCCACCAACTTGGATGTGGAGATTGTTTCCTCAGAGCAGCACTGAGTGGAAATTCTTCTACATTGACAAACACATGTTAAGAAAACAATACAGCACCGAGGTGAAGTGACCAACTCCAACGCAACATACGTTCGTATAAACGTTGATTTCATGGTTAATCTTGATCAATTACAATCCTGATTAATTATGATTAATCCTAATTAAACCACACCTGCTGCAATTAATCAGATTAAGAACTGTCTCTTATACACATCTAGATGTGTATAAGAGACAGGTGTATGGGTGCGGGGGTGTTGGTGTAGGTGTGTCTGAGTTGATGAAATTAACATACACAGAGGTTACCCAGTTGAGTATGTGTCTCTGGATGTCAGTACCTATACGTGAGCGTAAGTGGAGGGCTCTTGTCATTTAATAAGAATAGCGGATACGCAGGACACCAAGTTGTGAGGCCTGCTGTAGTAGGACAAGGATGACGGACGATGAGGTGATTTCTGGGATTGTCAATGCGTCACGAACAAGGCAGGAACGTTGTTGCAAGGCTGCCATTAAAAAAAAATCATCCTTAAGGGACATGCAGAAGACAATGCAAAATCATAGCACAGATAAGTCACAATAACTGCTGTCTCTTATACACATCTAGATGTGTATAAGAGACAGCCGTGGTGCCAGGCCAGATGACCTAGCGCCTGGGGAGCAGTGTGTAGGGTTGATACCATGCTCATAGCTAGCCCCAGCAGTAACTTGGCTAGGGGGATCGGAATTGGGGGACTTGTGGACCCAAGTCCATTTCCTCAACCACTTGGCCACCAACTTGGATGTGGAGATTGTTTTCTTAGAGCAGCACTGAGTGGAAATTCTTCTACATTGACAAACACATGTTAAGAATACAATACAGCACCGAGGTGAAGTGACCAACTCCAACGCAACATACGTTTGCATAAACGTTGATTTCATGGTTAATCTTGGTCAATTACAATCCTGATTAATTATGATTAATCCTAATTAAACCACACCTGCTGCAATTAATAAGATTAAGAATGTCATTTATTTGATAGCCCCCTGTCTCACCTCTCTGATTCCATCTCCTTCTACATTGACATACACATAGCACATAACAACAGACACCGAACACAACACTCATAATTTCAGGCCGCTCTGGGTAACTCTCTATAAGAAGCATGTGACATATTCTTGGCCTCACTCCTTGCTGCTCGACTGGAGTCGACTCTGACACGGTTCTCTCTTTCACCCTTGATATTTTAACGTTCACTTCAGTTCTTGCGACACAGAAAGTGACAGGACATGAAAGATTTTCTTGTAAGAGGGTAACTTAAATGAATCAAAAATAGATCTCTGTTAAATATATTTTTGAGGGGGGTTTATTCTCATAGGAATAAAGAGCACAAATCACTTAAACTCAAATTAGTTGACTGATCAAGGGAGTTGAAGACAGACAATGTCATCCTTCTGACTACTCTATCCATGCGTCAGCGCCCCTGATCCAGTGGGGGAACTGTTTTTATATCATCGATGGTACTTGCTTGGATGATTGTTAGAGGGAAAGCCCTGAATGATTCAGAGATGCTGCTGCACTGAGGCCCTGAGGCATGCCAGACGTAGATATTTATTGAGTCAGGGTGCTTTTGTGCGCCAGCGCCCCTGCTGCCAGCTTATTAATCAACGTTAACAAGTCATCCACAGGTCTGAACAAAGCATGCATCGGCATTTTTTTTCCCCTACCACCGAAAGGTAGATTCTGGTTCACGGTGATCACAGGCAGCTCATCTTTAAGCTGATAGATGATAACATGCCTCCAACCACCTTCGTGTCTTCTTCTGCCAACTAAGCTTCCAGTGGATTCAGGACTTTAAATTATCTGAGAGTTTCGCTTAATGTTAAATATTTTTGTTTTATTATATATGGCGCTGGCATGCTGATGGAAATTTAGACTCTGACTTAGGTAACATTGAGGAATAACAAGTATGAATAATAATAAACAAGTAACAAATCCATTGAGGTTAAACAGGGTGTCCTCAGTGTCATAGACTGAAGTTACTGTCAGCTGATCACTCTATGCTTGGCCGTCACTGTCAGCAGACCTCCTTGTGATACCATCGTATGACCTACTGTGGGTGTTGTTGTTTTTTGGATGGGCTGTACTGTAGCCTTTCTATATCATAGAGTTCATTCAACAAAGACATTTTTTTTTAAATATGATTATTTTTGGTTTTCCAATTGGACATGTCCTTAAGTTTAAACTCTTATTTCCTTTGGCGCCGCCCTGTGACTCTGCTGTCACAGCACCCTCTGGCTCAGAGAAACGTTTGCTTCACCACATCATTAATCTGTGACATTTCACTGCTTCATCTTCAAACACGCGGCAGCGGCGGCAGACAGCCTTGTGTCTCTCAATGCGCTGCTTTGGTAAACAACCCGTCGTATCTCAGCAGGGCCGTCTTCACACTGGGTCCTGGTCGTAGGCCCCGGCACAATCAAAGCTCTTGTTTGAGATGAGAACGCCTCGTTTTCAGTTTGGACATCCCCAGTAATTTCTCACCACTAACAAAGCTGCCCGCTGCCTTCTGTTCTGAGTGGAGGCTGAGATTTAGATCTAAAGACCTTATTTGAAAGTGCTGGTCATGCATGCAAACAAGGGGGTGCTATGAAAACCATAGCCTTTGTCTGACACACAATAGCATTTCAACCACTGGGGAACAGCTTGGATCTCCATAGAACTGGCATTACTTTCATGTTAAGTGACACTGAAGGCAATAGAGTGACCAACTTCTCAGAAAGCCTCCACACATTCAACTCTTTCACTCTCCTTTTCACTCCTCTGCTCTTTCAGAGTCACTGGATTGGGACATTATTTCATATTCTTTTAAAGCGGTGCCAAGCCATTCTTACAGCAGCAGCTTTGATCAGGGCCACGATTTGTGGAGTCTATGCTAACGGCTATGAGTTGACTGGTGGTGGCGCTCACCCTAGGTGGCTGCAGCTATCGCATGTCTTATACATGAGACAAACAACAGTGGGACATTGTTTTTGCCCCCAACCGTTCAACTCCCGTGTAATCAAATGACACAGTTTTAACTCTGTCGAAACTAAAGCTCTTGTTCCTGTTATACTTAAGTGAACTCTTAGTATCAGGGAGGACATTTTAGTTGAAACAAGTTCACTGTATTACTAGTCTGACTTCAGCTACTCTGTTTAGTGTTGTTACATTTAGATTAGCATAGAATAGAATAGTCCTGCATTGTTATTGTACCAAAGGGGCTACATTGATATTGAGGGAACAAGCAACTATAGCAACATCCATCTTGTTGGCTAGAGAACTAACATTGGTAATGAACATGGATGAAGGTGGTGGCCTGTTTGTTTTGTTTTTTTTTTTTCCCTTAGTTGAGCTACCGGGCATCACATGCCCAGTATTCACGTACCTGAAGCAGAGGAATGTTGTGAGTACTTGAAAAGTAGCTTGTAATTTTTATTTATCAGTTTCTATCAGCAGCATATTTGGTTGCTGTGGCATAAGTGTACAAGAAAAAAAGCTAATGCAAATTAGCAGCATGAGCTACATGGTGCGCCATCTTCCAATCCCAAGATGGTGGTGTGTACAGACATAGCGGGATAATTCAGCTAATAAAATCTGAATACTGCTTTCTTAGCTTTCTTTCTGTGACGTACCGTGTGTTAAAAATATAGGATTGACATTTTGTAGAAGATATTGTATTATATAGGTGAGTTTTTGTATCCCATGTTAAGACGAGTACTTCTCCTAAGTGTTTCTCAAAATACTTGTCGCCCAGAATTGCCCTTATTTCGAGGAAAAATAGTTTCAAGACAACTTTTTACAGTTACTGACGGACATAATGTTGAGTTTAATTTCAGGATTGATATCTTACCATTTTCATCGTTTTCTTAATAGTAACCTTTTTCTTTTTTAGTTTTCACATCAATATCTATTGCACTGTACTGACAAAAACATGGATTTTATGCTTTTCTGTTTATTGTGTTCATCAGCTAATATATCTTTATTGGAACCAGGCATTTAAATGAACTAAAAACTAAAGAAAAGAAGGGTGGTCCAATAATTATTTCTATTATTGAATAAATAAATGAAAATTGATTATAAAAGTCAAGTTTAGTGATAATGCAGTAATATGGAGAAAAAGTATTAAAAAAGGTAATTCGATTATAATTTATTTTTATTAATGAAGAAGGATCTAAGTCTAATTTTTACCTTACAACTTTTGTTGCCATATCTTTCAGGGATCAGATAGTTTTCTGCTGTCGAAGCATAGGAAAAACAAAAGTATCAATGAAATAAGTTAAACCTTTTATGTGTGGGGGGCGGTGGGAGGCCCAGGGAGTGTGTGTGGGGGGCATACTGTTTGATCAGTGACCAGGGAGGAGCACTTGATGCTGATAGCGGCCCACAGTTTAAACTCTCCTGAGGGATCGACACTTCTGCCACAATTGTGCGCGAGTGTGTGTGTGTTGGTGAAAGGGGTGGGGCGAGGGTCAGGTGGGGGGCACACACAGAGAGGCCTGTTCTCGGCTTTGCATTTGCATCCTGTGCCCATGGGTGGCTGTGTTAATAGTGTGGCAACCGGGAAGATTAATTGTGGACAAGCAGCAGGATTACGAGGGTCTTTGTGAGAGCAAAGGGAGCGCTGGGTGGGAAAGGCCTGTGATCTGTGAGCCTGAGAGGAAATTAGTCAGGGCAGGCTGGGCTGCCTTTTAACACGGCACCCAAGGAAATGAAAAGCCCTGCGCAGAGAGGATATTGAAATAAGTAGCCAGAAAATTGTTGACATTCTTGAGAGGCCAATATCGTTTCCATTCATTTGGACGTGTGACGAAGATGAGCACTTTTGAAGGGTAAACTGGTAATAAGTTGAAGGAAGGCACCAATTAGGTAAATATAATGCATGTGTTTTACTGGATTGGAAAGTATTAATCCTTATCAACATCAGATTACGGTAATTAAAAAAACCTTTTTCAGTAGTTTAGATGGTGATTCTGAAGAACAGGAGCAGAAGAGATAACTCCCTGCAGCAAAGTCTGCTATCTACAACTGAAGAAAGGAAGAAAAGGAGCAAAGCAGTGGTCTTATGCCACCTGTTGGATTGTTCTCACATAGCAACACAAACTCACGCACTCATCTGTTTACTTAGTGATGTGTCCAAGTGCTAAGGACGTGAGTAGGAACCGGTTTGGAACCAGTGTCAATTCAGGTTTCACATCTCTGCTGCTAACAGACCCTTCCAACATTCAATCAACGCAACATAACATGGGAGTAATTTTTTTGCAGATTACATTCATTCATTCATCTCCATCCTCAGAGGCAGCAGTCTCCACCACTGCCACCCAAATCACACTGCTGGACATACTGTCAGCCTTTCTGTTGGTGGTGAACCCACTGGAAGTTATGTGGGGCAGGTGATCGGAGCACCTTTATAGGGACCTGGCACCTGGTGGATTAGAACCTGAAGCCTTGCAGACCCAAGTCCTAGACTTGTTGCAGATGACAATGGATCAAAATGAAGTCCACATATACTTAAAAAATATTATTTCATGTTTTTCCCTGCTGATACAGTAACACCAAAACTCCCTTGTCACTGATTAAAGCGGATTAAGATTAGTAGTTAATAGAAAAAGTATTTTTCTACAAATGTCTACTAATTATCTCTCTAACTGGACATCCATCTTACCCAGGAGTTGAACCCTGGTGTTTAGCATCAATGAGTGAGACATTGCCTCAGTCAGCGCCACCTTCCTGTGTGACTAAATATGACTAAATTAGCAGAAAGTGAGCGGAGCTTTTACACCCTTTTCAATTTTGATTCGATTTTGGCCTCCCAGTATGGGAAAGGACTTTATTTGTGTGCAATTGGTGGCCTAGTGGTTAAGGAGATGGCCTTGGGTCGGCATGCCCCCTGGTTCGGATCCCCCTACCGCCAAGTTACCGCTGAGCATGGTATCGACCCCACACACTGCTCCCTGGGCACTGGCGCCCTGCTCACTACAGAGAAAAAAACATGTACAAAAATATACAAACAAGTGAGTTAAATGTCTTTTTGCTAGAAATCATTAATAAAAGTACACTTACAAGCTACAGTAGGAAACTACTGTACTGGATATTTCTATAGAATATTTTATTTTTCTAACTTTCATTCTACATCCACTTTTATACTTGATTGTTCTGACAACTTTTTACTCTAAAAATCACTGCACTTTAGAAATAACCATCAGCAGCCGCTGCTGTAAAGAGCCGTTAACACAGTTTTTTTTCTTTTTTTTAACACACACAGGAGAATTCTCTCTTCGTATGCTGTTTACTTCTTTTAATGTTTGGCTGCTGAGCTTGTGGCTCTCGCATCAGTAATCATTTAAAAAAATAAATAGGTAAGCATCTGGACATTTAGTCCTCTTAATTAAAATAATGGTGTTTTTCTATTAGTGGAGAAATCATGAAAAATAGCCTGTCATGGCGAGTTTTAAAACCAGATGACAAACCTGGACCATGGGGTGTGCAAGACTTTCGAACAAAAACACTGAGGCGTAATAGTTGATAATTGAATGTAATTGTTCAAAGCTACGTCGCTGCGCGCAAACAACAGTAATTTAAAGACAGATTGCTGTTACCTCCTTATTCTTGATTCAATTACATGCGTATAGGCTATTGACTGGTCTCATGGGTTGAAAATGATCTGCAGATTAGTTTCCTTCACTCACCAGGGGAAAAAACCAGACTCCTAAGGAACAGAGCAGCGGTTTAATAACAATAAACTTGGCAGCGGTCCATGCAAACACAAGATGTGCTGTTGCAGGGTAAGCTACTCCACTCGCACACCTACGTATGAGCATAACCAGACTTCTCCCAGCCTCACTCGCCAGTATCTGGAAAGATATACGGTTGCAGATGCACGTGTGACATGATGGGCTTTGAAATGAATTCCTGGTCCACAGAGTCTCCTGTGATTTGCAGTCTCGGGGCAGAGCATCTGAGACGCAGTCTTGTGTTTCAAGTATGTTTTTGAGCCGTGCCAAGATGTTGCACCAGTCATTATTTTCCACAGATTTCTGCAGCGCCATCATTTATCAAGAAGATTTATTGGCAGATGGACTCCCAGATGTTTCCAGTGTCTTTTGTAAGAAGAGGGTAGAACAGGTTTTCAATGTTAGTTAGATGCACTGTGACACTGGACTCCTTTGTTGAAGAGGAAGCACATGATGCAGATTAGATCTTGTTAATTTAGATCTAAATGATGTGCTGATTATGATGATGTCTGAGGTCTGTGGTTGAAAACAAAACATAAAAACAGACAGAAATTGGAATTATTGACAGTTGTGCTTCAGTTTTTGTGCATGTTTTCTCAGGACCAATCTTTAATTTTTTTTTTTTTTATTATTTAGTTGTGCACTCTCCAATTATTTTTGTAGTTACGCTTATCACCAATAGGGGGAGACAGAAATCACCCGCTTCAGGCTCTTAAGGCATTTTCTCATTATTCTTTACTAGTTGATCATCCTGAGGATTCTTTTCGTTTTTGCAATTAGTCACAGCTTAAGTAATATTTTTTTGAAAATAAAATCTAATAATGTGTTTTTGCATTTTAAACTGAATATTCAAATGTTAATTCCAGTAGTTTTATATCCTTCTTGAATATGAAGATTTTTTTTATGAAACTTTTACAGTAATGTACCAATGACAGTGATAAGAAGGGATATCCCCTGATGTGAGGAGATTATGAAGTCAGTAGCGATTGCCTGTAACACTGTGGGGCTGATTTTATTTTTCATTGCCTCATTTGGGTTTGGGCCAAACTCGTCTGTCACTGTCTGGAGCTAAATGGCTGATTTGAAAGCGGCAACAAAGAGTTTAGTTATTTAAGGGAGAGACGGGCAGAAGCAGTTGTTTGTGTGTGATTATGGAGAAATAACCTTGGGAGCAGAGATAAGAATCCACGGGGCCACTGTTGTTGTCGCTAACAACATGTGACATTTGGGTATTAGAGCTGTTTCAAGTCAGGGAGCATAAGAAATTTGTGTTTGAACAAGCAGCTCTCTCCATCCCGTGCTGCGTGATCAAATAGGAACAGGTTTGGCGCGGTGCTTATAGCGGATGTATCCATAAATTATCATCAAAGAGCTCGCCGCGGTTATTGTACGGCTCCGGCCTCCTCTGGTTGAGCTTCAGCTCACGTCCTCCTCCTCCTCCTCTGGTTCGCTCTCCTCATATCTCAGCTGCGACTTTGTCATGCAGCCAAGCACGTAATATGCTCTGAGCTCTGTATCATGTCCAATTATAATTAGCTTTGTCAGGCCTGAGCCCTACAACCCCCATGCAGATAATATGATAATATGTCTTCATAACCAAGTGACCTTACATGTGCAATATTTCTCTCCTTCTCAGGATTGCATGTCAATAAAGTAATGGACTCTGGGAGCTAGTGGCAGGGGAAGATTTAGATGATTGGGCTCTCAGGTGCACTGATGTATAACCGTTATTATTCTACCTGTCGGAGTTGTATACACAGCTGGGCACCGCGAGGCTGCGGCCCAGTCTGGGCAGAGAGCCTGCTTTGGAAGGAAGAAGTGAGTTTCTGTTCACAGACTTTTATTATTTCATTCCACCCACCAGGAACATTGCGACTCTTTAAAAACAGATTCAACTGGGAGTCATTTTTGGCACTGTTGGGCCTCACAGTAGAGGAGCGGGTGTTCCTCCTGCCTATCCAACAGAGGTCGCAGGTCTGAGCCCCTGTAGTCACTGTAGGACATTCTTTATGGACTTTGACTGGCTGACTCCTGACTGTCCTGTCCTGACATACAGTCATGGAAAAGATTATTAGACCACTCTTTCTTTAATTTCTTGTCCATTTAAAAGTCTGCTTCCACTTAATCTACATTAATCTGGACAAATATAATAACAACAAAAAAGGCTCATAATTCAGTTTAATTTCAGAGCTGATTTCTGGCCATTTTGCATGGTTTTATTGACAGTGACAAAAATCACTTCCGTTCCTACATCACTAGCAATAATATTGTACCGACAAATACAGTGCTTTTAGTCATTGCATGGTTTTGTGTTCATTGTTTCCCCCAGGTGATAAACCTTTAGTGGAACAAAGCATTAAGATGAACAAGGAATGGAACAAGGCAGTAAGATGAACAAGGAATTGAAGAAAACAACAGAGTGGTCTAATAATTTTTTCCATGACTGTATATCAGATGTAAAAAAGCACACATTGATCCAGGGAAAAAATGTAGAAATAATACTGAGAATTTTGCAGGTCTTGATTTCTATTGCAGCGCAGCAGCATTTTCTCACAAGTGGTTTTGTAAAATTAATTAAAAAGTGTTACTGAAACCTCAGTAGCCTTTATTTAATTAAACCAATGCATCTTACTGTACTGTAATTACAGGATCAAGTATCACAGGAGTACTCAGCCTGGTGGTTCTATTATCCCTGGGATAAGTCTATAACACATGTGGGAAAGCATTTTGAATCATGATCCACAATTGGTCCGAAAATTGAACAGGGGACCATTCATGTGTACTAAGATAAATGACATTTATAAATACTAAAATGCTAAATTGCTCTTCGCCTTTTCTAATCCATCTATTGAGGAAAGACATGCACTGCAGGGAAAAGGCAGAAGTATAATGATTATATAAATCAGGAGCTCAATCTCGCGGCCCGTGGGCCATTTGTGGCCCATGAAAGGATATTTTGCGGCCCCCACCTTGATGTGAAAGTCAAATTATTAATTATCATTATACTGATGTTTTATAGATTTGTTCTCCACATTTTATGGTAAATCCTATAGTTCTGAAAACCATGATCACAGTCTCCTACTGGCTCAGTGTTGTATTACACAGAATCTACGGAATTTTTTTTTTTTCTTTTGTATTGAAACAGTGAAAGCTGACATGGGCCTTTGGTGAAATGACAGTGTGGATGGTGGCCCTCAACTTATTTGAGTTTGAGACCCCTGATTTGAACATTTTATTTTATTTATTTTTATCACTCCACGAGTCTCACCCTAATCACACTGCTCCATATTATGAACCTTCCTGTGGGTGATGAGTCCACTGGAAGTGATGTGGGTCGGGTCATTGTTATGGTCAGAGCAGGACCTTGGTTTGCCTATGCCTGGTCTATAATATCAGAGGAAGTGACTTGAGGTGTTATATGTAACCTGAATAGCTTAAGTCAGTGGTTCTCAGCTGGTGGGTCCCGACCCAAAAGTGGGTTGCGGAACCGTCCTGAATAGGGTCGCAAACAGCTGGTCAAAAATCAGCTCATGTGTTTTATTTTAGAAGATCTCTTATTTTGAAAGGCACTCTCTGCTGAATATAATTAGTCAATTAATCAAAGGCTTTTTTAAAAAAAAAATAACTTGGCTTGGTTTGAATTCCATGAGAGTGGGTCACCACTTAATGACCACAGGAAAATGTGGGTCCCAGAGTTGAAAACCACTTAAGTGAAAAAAATCACATGGCGTCTTTGCTCTCCTCAGGACATTTGTCATGACCACATAAATGGATCACTTTAATTCTACATGTTCTTTTTAAATATATAAATAAATATCCTAATATTTACTCTTGCATGTATTGCAAGTATTTTAAAGTCTTGTAAGTTTCTCCTCACTCGCAGTATATAACTTCTGTTCCCCACTTACAGTTAGAACTGATGAGAGGAGAAACGTTTTCCAAAAAACTGAATGTCCAGTTCCCTTACTAAACTCTTAAACCTTGACCATGACCTGGATGACTGAGAACCTTCATCGTCTTGCAGGTATCCACTATTATCTGAATCTTAACGGACACAGGCTCCTGTTGGACGACCATGTGTGTCAGTCACATCCACTCAGGTAAGCCATCACTTCCCTTGCTTTATCGTCTGTTTTCTTCTAAAGAAGGTAATCTCTAACAAAATTGACATTGTCTTCTATTGAAAGGATGGGGTAGACGCCGCCGGGACCTTTAAGTCTTTTTTTTCCATTTTGAAATGGAAGCTGCTTGTGAAGTCGTGACAGGCTGTGGTCTCACTAACACTGACGCACCGTAATGAGGGAGCCAGAGGTGAGGCCCATCTCTACACGTCCACGTGCATTTCCCTGAGTGATTGATGTGTTCCAGTCAAATGAAGCACTGGGCTGAGTGATATGACACTTGTCTCGCTGTGACACACGTGTTCACGGCTAACGGTTATTGGTGTTGATGGGCCCTGCTCCACTCAGCCAGCCGAGCACAGTTATTTTGATCCCTTGTTCTTTTATTTCTGTCCCTCTCTCCTTGTTTTCTGTCTCTCTGCCACATTGAATCAGGGTTCGGAGATGGAGGGCTGGACCCTTAGGTAGTTGCTTATTAGGGATGAGAGGAGATGAGAGGAGTAATGGTGACCAGACAGCTGGTCTGCCTTCAAACATCGTCTGTGAAGGAGTATCATGGGAGATTCAATAGAGTCTGCTATAAGCATTTTGGCCATTATAAATGAACTATTTTGACTAGAAATGTGGCCTAAGACATGTTGAATAGTCAATAGCTAATTTTGATTTAAAATACATGATCATACATACAACATGTTTTTTTCTTCCCTAGATAACCTATTTTAATGGATTATAAGTCACACCAGCCAAAAAATGCCTCATCATTTCATATTGGGCTTGGGTCCACAAGGTTTCAGGTTCTAATCCACCAGCTGCCAGGTTACCACTGATGTGCTCTGATCATAGCACTGTCCCAACCCACATAACTTCCAGCCCAGGCGTAGCCACGGGTGGGACCGGGTGGGCCTGGGCCCGCCCCATCCAATAAGAGGGCTGACCATGTCATAACAAGGGATGATGTTCATTATCAAACTTAGGCTTTAATACTTTGGGCTAGGGCCCCCCTGATTTTTTCGGGGCCCACCCATTTTATGGGTTATGGCCACGCCCCTGACTTCCAGTGGGCTCACCACCCACAGGAAGGCTGACAGTGATTTGGGTGGCAGTCGTGTTGCCCCGTCAACCAATAACAGATATGAGGATGAAGATTAAGGAATATATAGGAAAATATAATATATTATATATAAATATATATTTAAATATAAGTCGAACTGCGGCTGACTGTGTGAAAAAAAACATTGTGAAATAATATATTTTAATATTTACACCTTAATAAGTTGCAAATATGGGAAAAGGATGAAAAAAAGCGCCACCTGTAGTCCAAAAACTATGGTATTCCTGAAACATTATATGAGGAGGTAATTGTTTGCATTTGTCTCCTTTTAAATAAATGATGGAAGTTATAAAATATAAAAATATCAGTCCATCAATGCGTTAAAAAAATAAATAAATATAAGATATGGACATTCATTCACCCCTGGTGTTAATAATGAATAAATGGCCAGAAATACCCTTTTCATCACATATGCGTTTTCATCCAGACTCTCTGTAAACACAACCCGGCATTTATTTTCTCCCCCAGTGTCTGATAGATGTTGTCATCACTTCCAGTGGTCACAAGATGGTCACCATCAAACACTATCTGCTGCTGGTCTCTGTGACAGCTCTCATTATTGGGGCCCACAGAATAGTTACCAACTGATAAAAGCATATCACACTGTAGAGGAAATTGAATTCTGGAGGACATAAATTCTGACTGGGAGAGATCTTAGTCTGGGGCTAATTTAAGGCAGATTAATTTAATTTAGCTGACATCCATTCTATCTCCAAGAAGTCGCTACATAGCATAACGTAGCTCTGTTGCCATGTGATAAGAGGATAGTCGTTTTAGACCGGGCACGGCAGCAGCTGAGGATCAAGCCCTAATCCCATTGCTGTAACCTCTTTTACTCAACATGGTGGAGGATGCTGGGTCTGACAGCCATTATTCAGCCAGGGGATTTTTTAAGTCTTTGGCTACAGTGTGATAATTTAATTGACTGCTGACCTAAAGCTGCAGGACAAAGAGTCAATATTCCATATATATTTGGGCTGATGTTCATATCAAAGGCCCGAATTTTCTTTAACCAATTTTTTTTGTCACTTTTCTGTTTTTCTACCTTGTTGTCAATTTTCTTTTATGATGACGGAGAAACAGACTTTACACCATGGAATTTTTAATCCACCATCCTTATTATTTGAAATAAGAAAATCAAAATTACTTTCCACAAATGTATTCTTACAACGAAATGTATCGTGGCAGTGGTGGCCCTGAGTGAAACATCTTTAAGCGGAATTATCTTTGTCACTATGTTCCTTGATAAAAATGCATGGAAATGTTTTTTATTATTATTTTTCATTTTTTTTAACACAGACAGGAAAGTCTGGAGAAAAAGCTAAGCTAAAAGCAGTGTGATGGTTTGGAGATGTTCAGAGGAGGGACAGTGGATACATTGATGGAGCTACCAGGTAGGAGACAAAGAGGAGATTAATGGATGCAGTGAGGGAGGACATGGAGGTAGTTGGAGTTAGAGGAGAAGATACAAAGGACAGGGGGAGATGGAAAAATTGAGATTTACTGTGAAAACCCCTAAAAAAAGGGACATGTTCAAAGGAAGAAAAATTAATCTTAATGGCGCATTATTTCCTAATAGTAATAATAATGTAGGGCAGTGGCCTAGTGGTTACGGAAGCACACTTGGGTCTGCAAGGTCCTTGGTTCAAATCCCCCTACTGCTGAGATGCCCTGAGCATGGTATCATCCCTACACACTGCTCCTCGGTTGCTCATTAGTTGCCCACTGCTCACTTTGATGATGGGTTTGATGACGGCAGAGGCCGTATTTTGTTGTGTGCTGTGGTGTGAATCACAACGTCACAATAACAAAAAATAAATTTAATCTTAATCAATAATAGACCAACAAGTCTTTAAATACAAACCAGAAAAGCAAAATATACCATTACACAACCTAAGAAATAATAACAACACCAATAATAATATTGATAACAATAAAGTGATCTTCAGGCTTGGGTGACACCAGCTGCCAGGTTGCCACCAAGGTGCTCCAATCATAGCACTGTCCAGACCCACTTAACATTAATGAAGGAAGGAATGTTTCTATTTTACCTTGTGAAATAAATGATCTTGAAGTGGTTTAAACATTTGTCTATTGTTTCTTTAGATACAAGAAAGAACAATTCTGACACTTAATGCAGCTGGAAGTTCAACACAACAGCGTATCAATGTCCAATGGACTCTAATATCTGTCTTCAGCTGCTTTTAAAAGTGCAGAACACACACACACATACACACAGACATGTAAAATGTCCATATGTTAATGCTTAACATACCCAGAGGGCTCCACACATGACAGACAATTAAAACAAGCAAGAAATAGTGTATTGTTAACCATCTTTTCAAATATAGAAGTCAAGACCCGAAGAAGAATCTTTGCCCTTCTGTTCGCGGATCATTTTGCAAACCACAAAGTGCTGCGTGAAGCTATTAATAATGTCTAATTTGCCTTTTCACTTCTACAATGTGTGTGAAAAATGGCCTTTATTCTCAAAACAGAGTGCTTGTGCTTGAGCTGTCTAACAGGCTAATGAATCACAGATGAACACTGACGCAGATTAATCTCCCAGAAGTCCCTGGGTAATATGGCAACCATTTAAAACTTTAATCAATAACTCTGAAGTTGAAATCATGCAGGCACTGAGCTCATTTGGTCCCAATAAACAGAATGCAGACTGCAGCCTGCTCTAAATTATGTTGACAAGCACAGTCACGCTAAATCACTGGAAGTGCAAAATAAATGTATGCATAACTTTATCAGCCATGCCTCCGTGTTTCCTCTGGGAGAGGGAGGATATCAGCAAAAACAATAGTGGAAATGAAAGATTAATCATCTAAACTAATACCGGCGTCCTCTCATATTGGCTGCTCCGGGTAATCTCCCATGAAATGTGTTCTGGATATAAGAACAGGAGAGCGAGAAACATTTCATTAGCTATCACATGCATCAGTATTTTCTAAATGTCAGTCAGTTTTCAATTTTTTACCAAACATCTTCTCATATCTGTAACATGGTCTTTTTATCTTATAGATATGTATAATACTTAGGAATTCACCGATTGAAGCCCTGCTGGTAACTCTTGGTATTTCTGCACGCTGTTTGTGAGTTGCTTTCTTCCTACAGTCCAAAAATATGCATATCGGGGATGAGACTAATTGGACGATTTAAATGGACCATGATTGGTTGTTGTCTCTATATGTGGTCCAGTGATGGAGTGGCTAACCGGTTGCTCAGTTCCCCACCCTCCCCAGCTCCCACTTCACTGCAAAAAAGATAAGGTGATAGAAAATGAATGAGTGAAGAAAATGTTTTCAGCAGGTAATTAGTGTTTTTAAATGTAATTCTTCCAAATATATTCTATTCTAGCCTCTGTTGCCGCCTAGAAGAGAAATAATAGATTGCTTATTCCTATATATTCTTAATCATATTATGAAAGATATTGTGTGACATCTTAGCATTTTCTTTCTTTGTTTTATTGTGGCTGTTTTTGGTACAATAACTTTGTTCATTGTTATTTTATTTGCTACAATATTTCCACTTCAGTACGGTTCCACCCGTCCAAAGCTACTTGTGTGCACCAGACCTTGTTCCTGCAACGAAGAACCAGCCCAACCAAGACGACTTTGGATCCAATACTCACGCCAGTCCTCCTGTGCTCAGCCGCCAGATGTGTATAAGAGACAGGTTTTCCACTGTGGCTGCAGGTTTTGGACAGTAGGTCTGGATAATATTATAAAGTGAACTTAAAGTAGCTGCAGATGAACTTTCTGCTAATTTGTAAGTAAGCTAATCTTGTCAAAAATTTATATCAGTGCTTCTCAAGTATTTTCTCTTACGCCCGCCTAGCAAGAAGAAAACAATTCGCGCTCCCTCTCCACCACCCACTCCGCAACTCTAAATAATAGCATTTGTCGATAAAATAGTTCTAGGTACACCTCTGCATAACATTGTATCCTTGTTAACATAAAGAAAACAAAAGAAAGAGATATAGTTCAACTTACAAGGATGTGCAATTACACTTTATTGTAGTACGGTGGAAAAAAAGCATGTTCCCCAGGGTCACACACGCCCCCCTCAGCATCGCACCGTGCCCCCCCAGCGGGGCCCGCCCCACACTTTGAAAACCCATGAAGTTCATGAAGTTTTTGGAGATTTTTCGATCATGATTCCTATGAGTTCACGGTCATATTTGCCTGCTTTTGTTGTTTAACACTTTAATGCTTTTTGTTCAGCTATCAGTCAAACGATAAAGTATCGTCCTTAGTGAGGATAGTTGAGGATAATGTCTATAACCTGGGTCGCAAAGGGTTCGAAAATATGGGCCACTAGAACGTGTTGGGGAGACACTGATCTAGAATGACAAAAAAAAATGAATGAAAAATAATTAAAATGAAATGCTACTCGTCGGCCACTTGCATTTTAATCCTGGGTCACAGCGATGAGCGTGAAAGGCTAAGAGCTCGTTGCGGTGTGAACGTATTCAGTACCAGTTCTATTTGGTGATTTTATTGTCCCTACTGTAAAGTTACAGATGAACCATCGTCAGGCGGCTGTACACGGCCTATGCATGACCCCACGCTGCATTGTATAACCAGGGATTTTATTAGAATACAAGAGCTCAGCGCCAATAGAAAACAAACGGTCTTTATTTGTTTCCTCGTAATATCCTAAAGCCGACATGTGAGTACATGTGCAGTATATAGTGTTTTAATTTGTACTCCTGGCTATTCCAGTTGCCTGCAGACACTCATGAATGTCAACCTTCTTTCTCTTTTCATTTTACACTGAAGTAACAGCATTTTATTACCTTCCTCTTCATCTTCCCGGTTCTCATGAATCTGGCCCTGATCCTCTCCTCAACCCCAGACAGATGATGTGTAGTTGCAGGCTCTGCACTTCCCTCATATGTCTCGTCCTCCCACTATCCCTTTCCTGTGCTCCATCTTTCCGAACTGTAACCTACAGTCGCCAGCTGTGCAGGGAGCCCCAGAGTGTATTTACGGAAAGCTGCGCTTTATCACACACAGCCGCACAGCTGCCAACTTTACTGGTAGTGCAGCCTTCCTGCCTCTGGCCATGTTTTTTTTTTCTTTGGTGATGGTTAGATCCCATTCTGCTGCTGTGTTTCTTGCACCCCAGCTGCTGCCCTGCTGGAGAGAAGGTGGGGTGAACTGTTAATGGCCTGTCGACTGCAACCAGCAGTGCCCACCACCGGCCTTAGGACGGGCGAACACAAGTCCTGCTGGTAAACACGCACAAAACCTCCACCGTTCAGAGACTCAGGTTTTGACGCAGATTCTTCTCTGCGAAAGCGATCTCATATTGATTGTGGGTGTAATTTTCCGCGCTGACCTCTTGCTGATATTTTGATGCGGACTAATTTATCTCCCTCATGTTAGGCTAGGTATGACAGCGTAAATCTGTCGTCAGACTGCAGGGGGCCTTGTGATGAGCTGCCTCCTTCTCTGCTGACCTCTTGTCCCCACGTGGTCAGGGTGAAATACATTCATCTTATAGGGGTCCCCTGTGCCCTCACAGCCAATTGGGATGGGGGTGGCTCTCCATATACTTTCCCCCGCTTGGCATATTAGGCGCCGTACATCTTCTAGTGGCGCGGAGCTTTACGTAAGGTGACAGCGCCTCACACTTTAGTGTTTGGCTCAGATATCAGGAATAAAATTAGCCCACGGATGGTGATCGGATGGAGGTGGACTGAGTGTCCGCGGGCCGCCGCGCCCCTATCCTCTCAACCTGTCAGAACAGGCCTGCTGCTAACTCTCCACACAAGGCAGAGTCTGGAGACACATCAGAAAAGAAAGCTGGTCGCAGACAGGAAGGGCGGGGGAGGGAGCGGGTACTTTGATGCCATCGGAGGTGATGTCAAGTTTGCTTAGACTCAAGGGTGGTGTTTGAATATGCCGGCCACTAATATGGCACTGGTATCTCTGTCCTCATCTCTGTCTTCTGTCTTCATGTACAATATGGGCTCCTCTCCCCGGCTTACTGACAGCATCCTTTCACATCGTGTTATTGCACACACGGAGCCGCAGTCAGCAAACCGTCACTCAGCTTTTTTGTTTGAAAGTCAGGCTGCTGTTTGCTGTTAATGCACCCGCCGCCTGTATAAAAGTGATGGGAATATGCTATCTGCTTTCCTGTCAGGAAATCATTGGCAGTGAAACTGGAATATCACTCACACTCGCTCGCTTTATTTATCGCCCAAAGCGGCGGCGAAAGACGCGGTATGACAAGTGGGATATTGCAGTGTGTAGACTTGAAATGTGGGCAGAACATGCAGATTTTCACAGTCTAGACGCTGGCTTTACTTTCTATACTGAAGTAAAATGTATGTTTTTGTCTGCAAAAAGCAGTATTAATACTTTGACCGTAAGTATGGGCTGCACCCTGTCATTGCTGTGATTGAGCTGATGAATGAATCCCAGGTTGCTCTGCACAGAATGATCGTGTCCCTTCTGTATCCCCATCATTTGAATTCTGTTCTCAATTCAGCAAGGATCTGTTAAAACTCTCCTTCAGTTTATTTGCTCGGTTGTCCACAGTGACTAAAATCAGCCATCGCTTTAAAGGCGCAGAGCAATCAGACACGGCCCCGCAGTGTCTTCGTCTGACTCCTCTGCCCCTGTCAAGTCTCCCTTCAATCTGGAAGTCTGAGTAGCAGTGTTGAGGTTGACATGATTGCCTTTAAGCAGCCCCTCTTAGCCAGTGACACACAGCTGCAGCCAGGCACCTCCTCTGACAGTAAGAGCACCATGATGGATTGCCTTGCCAAAACTGCTGATCAAAGAAGGTCGGAGTTCAGATGTGTGTCTCGCTGCACTGGGCATGTGCAATCACCAGAGGTGGCTAACGCTGTCCACACACAAGTGTGAGGATTTTCTTTTTTCCATTTCAGGATCAATTGGCTGACTAAGCTGCACAATAATTATCTGAAAATTGTGCTTTGACTCGGTAGGTTTTGTTATGACATCTTTCTGGCTATCTGGGTGTAATGTAGGTCCGAAGACATTGGAAGACCTCAAAATATTCAGTTTTGTCCTTAATTGCTATCGTACAGTCCCGTATCTATTTTCAGTCTCACTGTCTGGAACCCATCTCTGAGAGGTAATGGCACCTTGTACACAGGATCCACTAAAACACAGATGTCAAACTCAGGCCCGGGGGCCAAATCTGGCCCCCAGTTTAATCATATCTGACCTCTAAGATGATATCAAATCTGTACTGTAGAGCTAGCCCCACCAGCGTGTCGACATTATATACTGTCAGAAATGTTGTTATATATTAATAATGCCTACTTTTTGTTATAGCACATACATTTTATTCTGTAAAGAAATATTGACATTACACATGATTTGTAAAGACTACAAAGAGACCAAATAAGAAAAAAGTATCACTGATGTGTCACTTATTTATAATGTAGTTTCTCATGTGTTAACGTAACATCAACCCTTGACTATTCAATGTTTTGGGAATGTGGGAAAGAAAACAGGGAAAAACATGGCGGTTTACATGTCAATGCAGTTTCTCAGTCATCCAGGTTATGGTCAAGATTAAAGAGTTTAGTTAGGCAACTGGACATTCAGTTTTTTGGACATTTCACCTGTCATCCAAGAAAACTGAATGTCCAGTTGGCTAAGTAAACACATTAACTATGCAGGTTTACAGTTAATTTTTCATATATATGAAAAAAATCAATGAAAAAAATATAATACTGTATATACACTGTATATATATAAATATATATATATACAGTGTATATACAGTATTATATATATTATATATATGTATTTATGTATATATGTATACATAAATATATATATATATATATATATATTGAGTTTGGTCTGTGACTTCATGCCAGTTAATTCAAGGATTCAAGGATTGAAGGAAGCTTTATTGTTATTGCAACACATGATAGACATATGATGAACGAAATAAGATACTCAGATCCCGGACCGAGGTGGAAGAGACAGTCTGATACATTACGGCAAATTAAACGTTAGTGCAATGACAGTCAGACGCGTCGGTGCTCTGAAGAACTTTATTCACGATTACAGCGAACTGATAACTTATTTCCCTGTCTCTATTGTTATTGCAACATATGATGAACGAAATAAGATACTCAGATCCCGGACCGAGGTGGAAGAGAGAAGAAGAGGAGGGAAGAGGAGAGAGAGAAGAAGAGAAGTAGTGCGGTGACAATTTTCAGATTGTTGTGTAAGGGGGGGGAGTGACGTGAGCAGAAAACAATAAATTACGGTAACAGTAACAGTGACAATTCTGGCCCTGGGTGAAATTAAGTTTGACGCCCCTGTCCTAGACCATCAACCCTGTCCCAACACCTCACCAGTCCCTCTCCCAACCCTCCACCCCATACATAGTTTAAAATGCATAGCCTTCCAGTGTATTGATGACACTTTAGGTTTGTTGAACATAGAGAGGGTTCACAAAAAAGACACGAAACAATAATCTATTACATATATTTAGGCCTTGATCCTGTGGGAGTCCTAGAACACATTGTTAAACAGACTCTGCTGAATCACAGCAAACTGCAAATAGTCGCGACATAAACAGTGTGGAGGCACAGAGTCGTACACACACCCACAGTTAAGCTGCAACAGTAGTGTCGAGCAAAAGAAAGAAGCGAAGTCTCTGCCATGTGTCATAGTAACACTGAAGACAGTGCTTGTGGTGATGTAGCTGGAGCTGACAGCTTCGCGGCCATTGAAAGTGGCTGTGGGACATACCGAGTTTGGTAGGTGTCAGCTCTGGTTGTTGTCAGGACACTCTCACCGGGAAGACACATTATGTAAAACAGCCTCATTAAAAAGGAAATACATCTAAAAACATTTTGGGCTGAGAGACAGGGATATTTAACTCACCGTTCAACACTGTGTCTCAGGAAAAAAAACAGGTTTATTGTTGTTCCAAGTTGTTTTCATTATGGTAAATTCCTGTCATATGGGAATATTTTGTTAGACACAGTATTTGTAGAAAACAGCGAAGAGGTGTTGCATTGGTGTGGAGTACTGTCAGAAGAAATCTGTGGAGGACATGAAAAGACGTGTAAAAAATGTGTCTTGTTTTTGTAGTAGTTCTGTTCGGTTCAGTGTTGCCAGGACAGTGAAATAATTCCAGTGGCAAAAAGTTGGAAAAATTTTGCCATAGAGCATTTATGTATTCCAAGAAGATGTGAGAGGAGGCTGGAGTTGTCGCTTCTGATGTAGCTTGATGCCCTGAGGAGTAAATTCCGTGTGTGTAAATACTCAGCGGACGACATACACAAACTCAGCAGGGTAAATCAGGAGGAATAATTCTTCGGAATGGCAATGCAGGAGGAAATGGGATTTCAAAGCACTTCTGCCTAAAGATCCCGGGCCATACAGGAAGACTTGCAGTTAAGGTGACTGAAGGGAGTCTTATTTCTGGGAGCGGAGTCACATTAGTGACATTTATCATCGAGGGGGGAGATGGTATAATTAGCTTGTCAGTCGACTTTAGGCCGAGCTGCCGCTCTGCAAAGAGGAATGGAGCGCAGACCCGGGGAGCTGACAGGCAGTCGATAATGTGGCAATTAGTGTCATAAATAATTCCAAAGCCAATTATATTAAAACGGACCACACGCACTAAAACAACACTTTATTTCCTATGGCTTTATGATGAGCATGGTATCAAACACCAGGGGCAGATTTCCCTCTGTCTTTCTACACATGGCCGACATATGGCCAAGTCATAACTTGAAGCATAAAAATCAGAAGCGCCGCGGCGGAGATTTATTTGTTGATTTAGTTTTCTTTTGACTCATGAACATCCTCCTTATTGCTGAAGCATCACCCTCGGTAAAAAGCAAATACAAAGTGTAAAACCACTTTTAATCAAAATTATATTGCCTCCATGTTGCCGGCTGTATAAAACGGCTCCAGCTCATAAAAAATGTGAGTAATATAATGGCAGCAGTGGTTAAATATATCAAACGCTCCTTCTGGCCTTGGGAGGGTCAAGCCCTGTATGATATATAGAGAAGACTGTGATGGCTGAAGGTCGTGTCAGCTTCCCCTGCATAATGCATGAATCCTGTAACTCCCTCCGACTCCAATCTTCTGAACCTGAACCTTGGGATGAAAATTTTACTAAGTAAATCAGGAAGCATGCCGGCATTTCTATTAACCTCCAGTGTGGAGCTGGCAGAAACGTGAATCACGGTAAATAATATCTTGCAAACTGTAAATCATGTTTACAACTTGTGCCGAGAAGTGACATCATGGGACGGTGCCATCTGTTTGCCGTTTGTTACCTCAGATTTCACTGCACGAGGGAGAAGAACACAAACTGAAATCACGTTGTGTTGTGTTTCAGAGACAAAAGGACAAACACTATACTGCATATCATGCACACGCACACACACACACACACACAGGAAGTGTCTAGGGAGAGGGAAGTTTGGGCGTCCCTCCTCCGAATGCTGCCCCCGCGACCCGGCTCCAGACAAGCGGATGAAAAAAAAAAAAAAAAATATATATATATATATATATATATATACAGCATTTATATGTAAGTGGATGTATGTATTTGTACATGCATATAAACATACACTCATGGAAAAAATGATTAGACCACTCTGCTGTTTTCTTCAATTCCTTGTTCATCTTAATGCCTTGTTCCACTAAAGGTTTATCACCTGGGGGAAACAATGAACA
>JAFBJS010001070.1:186818-212579 GCA_016785265.1 Paraplagusia blochii | reverse complement strand
ATTTGTCCAGATTAATGTAGATTAAGTGGAAGCAGACTTTTAAATGGACAAGAAATTAAAGAAAGAGTGGTCTAATAATCTTTTCCATGACTGTATATGTGTAAATGCTTATTAATTTGTATATGCACATATAGATATATAGAATTTACTTAATACATACTTCGTGGCTTCTCTCTTTTCCTCAGTACAATTTAGATTTTTTGGATTCCTTTCTGTTTTGCTATAAAAATTTTGATATGAGAGTTTTTTTATATTGCGGTATGTTATTTTTTCTAAGATGTTTATTATTTGCACAGTAAAAGAAAAAAGCATTTTCTAACCCCAAAAAAGTCAATCAGTAACGAGAGCAAAAATATATCACATATGACTTGCTTGTTATATTAACAAGCAAGTCATTGCTGCTGTCTATGTTTATATAGAGGACATTGAACACAGCATTGAGCGTGCTGTTCTGTTCCTCCCTCTGATTGGTGTAGCATCTCTTAGCTTCACTTTGCTCGGCAAAGTTATTGCTGTAAAGTTGGTACTCTTATGTTTGGCGAAATTGTACCCTACTATAAGACAATGTCTTCTAAAGGGCATTACTTGAAGACAATGTCTTCTAAAGGACTCAGATGACAATTAACAGTCTTATATGCCTTTATAATAATGTGTGCTGTGGCTCTGTGCCCGACTTTCATATACAGTACGTCCACCTACATTTTATTTAGTTCTTTAAAAATTCTGTGTAGATCCAAGTCAAAGTAATTCATCTCCTATAAAGTCATTGGTAGCTAGGGCTTTGAACTAGCTACCAGA
This sequence comes from Paraplagusia blochii, assembly GCA_016785265.1. Taxonomy (NCBI): domain Eukaryota; kingdom Metazoa; phylum Chordata; class Actinopteri; order Pleuronectiformes; family Cynoglossidae; genus Paraplagusia; species Paraplagusia blochii. The sequence continues at coordinate 211,781 of JAFBJS010001070.1, read as the reverse complement.
AATATTATCTGTTTGGAATAAAAACAACGTTAACATTAGTTAAACCCAAACACTAGTTTTGGGTTACACCATTGCAGGGGGTGGTCCTAAACTGGTTGGAACAAAAATGATTGTTCCTTGAGCTTTTTAGAAGGCTTTGATTGTAGCCTACACATGAATTTTAAAGAATATAAAGCAGCAGTATTTACCAGATATCAATATTTTTCCCAAAGCGTTTGTACTCCAAAACAAAAAAAAAAACTTTGTTTCTGGTAACGTTTCTGTTCCAAGCAAAATGCTGAAGGTTTCTGGTTTTTGCTACATTGGTACATTAATAATATCCTAACTATCTTGCTTCTACTCCGGAATTTTTCCCATGCTGGGTCTTGGAGCAGATTAACTGCAACAGGAGAGGGTTCACTGTATATGGAAGGGTGTTTACACTTTGTTAATGTGGAGTAGCTTTTTAATGAGCATCATTTCTCACTTCAGACATGACAACAGCCAGAAGCTTTGATTTGTATTCATGTAGTAAAACCAAAGAATATGTTGACCTGTGCAGGGAACCAAAGGGTCAAGTGCAGCAACTGTGCCTCAGAGGCAGTTTGTCTGTCAGAGCTGGAGATCTATATTTACTACATAAATGGAATCTTTTTTTTTTTTTTATCATGCTATCTATCTATTTTCTTATTACAAACATACATTTTCTACAAGTGACACACAGTGAAGATGTTATTCAAACAAATATCCAGGTGGCTGCGCCGAGAGTCTCCGCAGCTTCTAACCCCAGCGTGCAAGTGTGCGAGCTCCTGCCCTCTTTCATTTCTATATCAAAGGGTAAACTAATGCAAAATGTATATGGCCCTTGGCACAAAAGATGGTGTTGTGGCTCAGTACAGGAAGATCGCTGTGCTAAAAGCTCAAAACATCTGTGTAAACACATGGCCTTCTTCCAACCATGTAGACAATGTTCTCATAGCCTTAAGATAGATGTCCGAGGCAATATCCCCTGCCCCGGGGCCACGCTGGTATGGCTTTGAACATCTGAAAAACCTCAAACCTTCAAGCGGTATGTCCTTTCAATATTCACGGCTGCTATAGACAAGAATTCACCACATGGCTTTAATTCAACTCAGGTTATATCCCTTTGCGAAGATTATGAATGGAAGCGCGCTGATTCTTTATGATCAGATTATGTTCCGATTCACAGTAGAAGAAAGGACGGATGGGACAAAAGGTGGAGCTTTTGTCTTTGTTGTTGCTCTTTAATTCTGTTAATAGCCCAAGGTAAAGATTTATCTGCTCTTGTCAATTTTCCTTAGACTCAAAATAAAGCACCAAGGTCACTTTTTCCCTGTGTGGCCCACAGGATTAAATTGTCATGTCCCTCTAATAGGCAGCACAGGGAATCATTAGTCCAGCTCAGCTGCCTGACTGATAGGCATTTCAGTCCAATCATGGGAGTGTGCCGCCACGGGCCAGCCAGTATTGACACTGTGTCAAGTCTGAGAAGGGACGCCTTAATCAGCCAGGACACACTCAACATTGATTTGACAAGCTGCCGTAATGACCCCCTTGTTTTGGTAAAGGATCACTGTTTATCCAGGCCGCCACTGATGCACTGAGAGAGCCGCGTTGCCACAGGAGCCAAGTCCACCATTATTACCTTTGTTGCATATTTTGTGATAACATGGACTGACTGTATCGGTTCGTCAATCGTATTTTTGATCAATGTCAATCTCCAGTGTCCGCATGTCTTTTTTTTTTTATTTTCGAAGAGCGTGTTTTATTCAGAATAGTTGTTTGTAGCCACATTTGTTTTTGTTGATTCTTTTAGTTTCGCCCCCCCAGCAGGAAGAAAACAATTCACGCCCTATAATAACAGCATTTGTCTATAAAATAGTTCTAGGTACACCTCTGCATAACATCGTATCCTTGTTAACATAAAGAAAACAAAATAAAAAGAATAGTCCAACTTACAGGGATGTGCAATTACATTTTATTGTAGTACGGCGGAAAAAAAGAATGTTCCCCAGGGTCACACGCGCCCCCCTCAGCATCGCACCGCGTCCCCCAGCGGGGCCCGCCCCACACTTTGAGAACCACTGGTATAAGGCAACAGTGGTGGCTTAGCAGGTAAGCATGGTTTGAGGTCCGTAACACTTCAGGTTCTAATCTACCAGCTACTGAGGTGCTCTGATTTTAGCACTAGTGCAAGAAGATGATGAATGAGTGAATAAATGCATAGTAATAAATAAATGCACTGGTTTAGGACTTCTCAGCTCTATGAACTAAGATAAATTGCGTGTTAATGCTTAAAAGCTAAAATGCGTTGAGCTTTTTTAATGCTATCGTTTGCAGAAATGTGGGCAAAGCAGGAAAAAGGCAGAAGTACAATGATAATATAAATTTATATTATTGATAATTGATTTCATTTGGCCAAGTTTTGATTGGCCCGATTAAAATACCAAGTGGGCCTTATCCGGCCCTCGGGCCATAGTTTGCTCAGGTCTGATTAAGACGCTAGTGATAGAGATGTCTGTGTCCAAATAACAGACAAAAAGTGTTAAATTATCCCTCTGTCCTCGAGGACCGTGTTTATAATCTTCCTGTGTTTTTTTTTTTTTTTCTTGGCACGTTGGCTTCACGTGTTTGTTTATTAAGAAGAGGTGACACCACAGCTGGCAGGAGGATCAGGAAAATCAGCAGCCTGTCTGCGAGGTGTTAGACCATAAATATTATTGGCAGGCTGACAGTCTCCCACAGAGCCGCGGTGTGTAAAATCGTTAACAAGCAACATGATGGGCTCGCTCCATCCCCAAGGTGAGAAGGTGGAGAGTGTTTTTATCAGCCCCTGTCTCCAGGGTGCAGCGAGGTGTCCGGTGTCACATGATCAGTCCGTCATCATCATAGATCAACACATCAAGCGCCTCTTGATAGACAAATATGTCAATCCCGGCCTGCGGGCGCCGCGTTTGTGTATTCAGAGAAAAAGAACGAAACAATGAAGAGGACGAGAGGTCCCGCAGAACACGATACACCAGCTTTTAATTTGTGAAAATACAAAAATGAAATCATGTACAATTTATGTACAAGCCCATTTGTACAAGACAATGATTGGTTTCATTATTATATTGTGTCCCCATCCATAATATCATGAGTAAATACACAAGAACTTTAAAAAAAATAATCAAAAGAATGATTCAAGCCTGACCAACCAGTTCCAGGAATGGTAAAATGAAAAACATACAAGAAAACTACAATATTCCCCGGATAGCAGATAATTTTTTTTTAAAGAAGACAAAATAGTCCCCAATAAACTGCAATTGAATACGAGTGACTGAGACATTGATTTTAAGACTTGGTAAAAATCTTGATTTGTCTTTCTTCTTTAGGGAGAGATTGTCAAAGGACAGCTTGTAGGAGAGGAGTCCTTTTTTTTCTTAGTTTCACTGCAAATGTCAAAAAGCATTTACATCCAACTTAAATAAAAAAAAAGGAGCCTCTTCTCGCAGCGGTGGGTCTTGTTGTGTCCTCCGACACAGCACTGCCTGGCACATCAATGACACAGTGGGAGGGGACGGGTGAAAGGACGACTGTGGCGTTCTCTGGTGACAGAAGAAGTTCTTGTTGTTTTCTTGATTTCTGTGTGTGTGCATGAGCGTAAGTGCTGCTAAAATACCTGTGGTTAAAGTCATTCCCACATTGTCACGAGCTAAAAACAAAGGAAACCGATTGTGGACTGTCTGTGTCTTTCTCGTACATGATGGTGAAGTGGATCTGTATTACGATAGAGATACCCTGTGGCAGGCAGTGCGTCACGGCCGACGGAGGAATGAAAAGTGTCCACTTTTGCGATATGTGGCTTTTTACGTTCATCACACCGAATATGGTTTAGCTTATCATGGCAATGTTTGGCTATGCTGCTGATAGTCCCTCGGTTTGAGGCGGGACTGTAGTCGTGTGGATTTGATGCAGGACAACAGCTCTGTCCTATTGTACTTGGCTATTGAGAAAACGAGACCTGTAGAAATGCTGATGCTGAGCCGATGGTGACAAAGATGAAAAGAGTAGAGTTTTGTAAAAGACAAAGAGAAGACAGAATGATATATATATATATATATTTATATATGTATGTATATAATCTATATATTTGGTCATATATCTATACAACGAGATAAGGCTGGGGCCGAATGCCATGGAGACGTGGCCATAGAGACCGTCACAAATGTTGTGAGCAGGTCAGTGATGATAGCATTGCAGCAGGGCTTGGAATAGTCACTTATGATTGGTTCAGATTGGTTTAGTGACACCGGGTAAATAGTAACAGTAGTTGTTCATCTGCGGCTAGAAAAGGCAACATTTATTGCAACAACGTTTAATCAAAGAACAGCTGTAGCAGTTGGAGCCCTCTTACATGGTTTGGCTTCCTTGAGTGTCTGTAGTCCCCCAGACCAGATCAGAGTAAGACAGAAAAGTCCTCAAGAAGTAGCCTAATATTTGAGTATTGTAGAAGTTGTGAATATTCCCTATATTATATCTTCAATCACTATGAAGGTGGACAAGGATATCATGTCAAATTGCATCTCATGTTGTCTGATGGTTGATGTTGGTTGATATGAGGAGGCGTAGAAGCCCAGGAAGAGTCTGCAGAGCGTACACAGATGTCAACAAGGGTGTCCCTCTCCCTCCACTCCTCACGACACTGGAATTGAGCTGCGTGTGGATTTGGGCAAACTGACTTGGCTGATGGTAACGGGTTTTCGTGGGCTTCTAAGCTGTGGTCCTCAGGTGGGTTCCACCGGCTCATCTGTAAACGATGTCTTTTCTGGAAAAAAAAGATAAAGATAAAGACATGCAGTCATGGAAAAATATGTCAACCCTCTTTAATTTCTTGATCATTTTAATGCCTGGTTTCACTTTATTTGTGTATTACCTGAGGAATACAATGACCATGAGAACATGGAATGCCTAAAGGCACTGTTTTTGTCAGTACTACTGATGCAAGAACTTTAGTGATTTTGGTTACTGCCAAGAAACCATTGAAAATGTCTAGATATCAGCTCTGAAATTAAACTATTATCAGTTACCGTTGTTTATATCATTATGTTTGTCCAAAAAGAAGTACCTACAGTGGTCCCAAACATACAAATTCACTGTATGCATGTCCAGAAGTAGGACACTATGTCCAGTTGCCCACAAAGTAACTAATTTTGGATTGAATTACTTGGATGACTGAGAGCCTACAGAGACTGACTGCATGTATAATAACTGGTTATACAGACTGGACAGGGAAAGACAGCAGCATGTACTTTTGTTTGTCTCGCGCCTCCCTGCTTTTTGTGCGGTTGCTGCGGTTGGCGGCTGGGATGGAGTGGACGGAGGAGCTCTTTTTACTGGAGGAGTACGACGAATGGGAAGAGTGCGAGAGGTTGGTTCGAGACTGCCCGGCATTGTGGTCGAACTGCATCAGGCAGAATATCAGGTCTGAGGGCACCAGCTCGAACGCGTACGGCGGGTTAGTGATGACGTACCTACGGGAGAAAGAACACAAAGTTGCAATTTTACCAAGACGCCTCTGCTGCATTGTGGGATTCTGAACTCCTCTGACTGCTTTATTTTTAAGTTGGACATATACTTAAGTTATTTTTTCACATTTTACTCACCGTTTGGTACATTGGCTCTGCGAGTTCAAATGCGCGTCTCGTAGCCGATATATTCCAAAGCACAGCATGTTGTATGTTTTCAGGGCTTTACAGAACAGGTCTCCATAGCAACCGCCGTCCTGCATCGTCAAAAAGCAAAGTGATGTTTACATTTAGTACTGGAACACGTTATAATTCACCCAAATAATTATTTTAACCAGTGTATATGGTGACTACCGAATGGAATACAAATAAACATTGTGACTTTTCACATTTATTATTATTTCTGTTACCCCCAGGTCAGCAAAGGGCCCGTCATACAGTGCGAGCTGCGCCACGCGACACCTGTCCCTGTTGGCCAGGGTCTGCGGCGTGCTGTACCCGCCTCGTAAGGCGTTCTCTTCCGCCAGCAGCCCCTCCAGCTCCGGCGTGGCTCCACCCGTTACCAGTGTCCGGATCAAGGTGAGGATATTATCGTTGAAGTATGTCTGATGGAACAAAGGTAGAAAGAATGACAAGTATTTGAGTAAAATTCAGCACTGGACCTTTTCAAGGTACTGCCTGTTCCACATACTGTCATGTCACATTGTTCTGTGCAACCGGCCAATTACTGCAGGTTACTTTCATTGTCGTCAAGTCCACCTAAACCTTTTCTTTTTACGGACTCCATTTTCTTACACATTCCAAAGATCCGCTGAGGACAGAGGAGCCAGAAGGCGTTACGTCAGCGTTCTGTCCAAACCTGATGTTACTTTGTTAATTTCATCAAGGGCAAATGTCTGCCCTTCTGTTGGAACTGTGGCCACTTGTCTCCCCCACTGCTTGTACAGCACAGTGACATCTCCCCTCAGCTGCTGACAGCACTATTGACTAAGATGATGGATGAGGGCTGTCCATTAGGTGGCATTACCTACGTCTGCGCTGAAGCGCAGTGGAAAGGTAGCTTTGTTCTGACCTCAGTCAAACTGAAAGGTGGACAAATGAAGCCATCGTATCTGAAACAATACCTGCTCTTGTCATCTATTGTTTTAATGGGTGCGACAAAGCGTTCTTTCACACTTCTGACAGGCACGGTCAGAGAACAAAGCCTTCATAACAGTCTATACTTTATATTGAAAAATATAGAAGTGCATACTTTCTATTTTTTATTTGACACAAAAGAAAGACTCCCCTTATGAATCTATTCTAAAATTTATATTGATGTCAGTCATTGAGTGCTTTTGATAATTATGTTTTTTTTTTTTTAGTTTTTTTTTTAGTTTAGTTTAGTTAGTTAGTTTTGGTCTATTCCTCAATACAACAGTACTTACATACAGTCATGGAAAAAATGATTAGACCACTCTTTGTTTTATTTCCTGTCCATTTAAAAGTCTGCTTCCCCTTAATCTACATTAATCTGGACAAATATAATAACAACAAAAAAGGCTCATAATTCAGTTTAATTTCAGAGCTGATTTCTGGCCAATACAATGCAGATGTGTATAAGAGACAGGTGCTTTTAGTCATTGCATGGTTTTGTGTTCATTGTTTCCCCCAGGTGATAAACCTTTAGTGGAACAAGGTATTAAGATGAACAAGGAATTGAAGAAAACAGCAGAACCTTGTCAAACACCTCCCTTTTTAACTATTTGGTTCTTGGCTGAATTTTTAACCAAAAATATATCTGTGGATTTCTGAGGCGTCTAGCACTGACCAATTCTATAAGTATTTTTTTTCCTACATGGGGCCTGTCAGCCAATCACACAACTGCATTCCCACAAGGGTCTCTGTGTGACATCACTACACAGCACCAAAGATGATGTAAAGGTTGTCACTTCTATTGTGTAAAAATGAATTACATGTTTATAATATTCAGTCAATATGACATTTGGACTTGAAAATTCCCACATATGCATTGTATCGGCCTTAATATAGGCTCATTGAGCAACACTTCATTTTTCCGAGCATTTAAAATCAATTATTCTTAGTGTTTTTTTACATTTAACTGTGCTGATAAGGATTTGTTTCGTCCCCATTACAGTAGGTTCCGATGCCGAACAAGGGACATTTAAAAAAAAATCCGGCACCTTTGCCCACGGGGAGTCAATTCATGGCACCTAACAACACTATCTGGCACAACACCTCTGTGTGATGTGACAGACCCAAACATTCTCCATTGTCACTTCCAGATGCCATTTCTGTTCTATCACATAGATGTGTGCAGTGATGTGCAGATGTTGTACAGTGAGTTTTGTTATTTGTTGTTAAATAATACTGATAGGCTGCTGACAGGCACATGTATAAAAATAGGGGGTGGCCTAGTGGTTAAGGAACCAGAATGGGGTTCCAAGTTCGAATCCACCAACTGCCAGGTTACCCCTGAGGTCCACTGAGCATGGCACCGTCCGCACTCACTGTTCCCCGGGCGCTCAAAGCTGTTCACTGTTCACTTTAGTGATGGGTTAAATACAGGGGTGACATTTCGTTGTGTGCTGTGGTGTGAATCACAATGACAAGGAGTTTCCTTTCCTTTTCTAAAAATATATTTCTGAATCTTTGTATTCTTAAAATACATTTGTGGATCTGCACTCACGCATTTATTCTCTTTGAAACTATTCTAGATACACAAGTTTCTTGTCTTGCTGTGTTTTGTCTACTTTGGCAACCGAGTTGTGGTACTATTCTGGCTCCATAGTAACTGATCTTGACCAAGCAACTTGTGAATCAACACAAAAGCAGTTGGCCAGTAACAATAATATACAATAAAGTACAGCTTTATTTTTTTTACTCAGTTGTGATTATCTGTTTTGTTAAATCTAATTATTTTTACTTGGTTGGTTTTTAAGTCTTTTATTTACAAACTGTCTTTATGAACATGGAAGTTCAAAAACTGAGGTTCCACTGTACGTCAACACAAAGTTACTGTAAAGCTCACTCTTACTTACAGCACTCATCAAGGAGTCCAGCACGCTCACTGCAAAGGCTGTTCCACAGGCAAACGGCTGGGTGAGGTACAGTTCTGTGTCGGGGTCGTCGTCGTCATCTTGGTCCAGGAACTGAACGTTGGAGTCGTTCACTGTAGACGCAAACAGACACCGCATTAGTCACTGTTTTCATTTCAGCTGATGGTTGAAAACCAGATCTGATTATTAGGGGGAAAAAAAAGATGATTTGTGCATCCAAGCAAGTAGCTTGAGGTGAAAGAAAGAACGTAAAAGAACAGCAGCTGCAGATATGGACTGTATTAGCAGGTCCTGCGTCTTTATTTGAAATTTTGACAAAGCTGCATTTTCTTTTTCTGAATCCAAATTGTGCCCTCTACAGTCCAAATCTGGACATTTCATGCACAATCCTGACCCCATGCATATTATCAAAGTCCCCAGTCTTCATTCAGAGTCCACCCGAGGTCAGAATCATCGTCACTGATAAGCGATCGTTAGGCTTGTAAATTCAAGACAGGACTTCCAATTACTTGGGCCCTCGTGTCACAACAAATGAAAGCATCTCGTCGCCCCAGAAGCCCCTTTGAAGAGGTGTCTGCGCGCAAAAGAACGCATGCAGTAGCTGGAAGAAAGTAATGATGTAAAATTTAGTCGGAGACCGGCTCTTTCTGTGAGGACAGAAACAAACGTCAGTCATTTCGACAGGGCCGGGATGAAAGGAGGCCCAGTGAATGTGATCCGACAGAAGATGCTAGGAAAACTGCCACGAGGGCTTCTGAGGGATCAAAGGTCTTGTAATTCTTAGAAAAATAAAAGGGAACAATTTTTGCTTTGAGATAAGGGGCCAAAACAAGACGAGCAATTTCAGCCAGAACCAAGGGGAAAATGTGCTCAAAGTGTTGCTGTGGGAATGGACTCGGCCTCTTGTGCAGTGAGAGAAATCAAAAGAAAGCTGATATGGAGGCAGCAGCAGCAGCAGCAGCAGCGGTACAGGACAGAGTGGAGCACTTCTTACCCAGCTCGGTTATCATTTGTATGCTGGTCCCACTGCTTTTATCCTGACTGAATGAAATCACAGGCACTTTTTTGCCCGGCTTCGCTAATGGCGCTAGACAAAATGTTGAGGAAAAACAGTTACTGGAGCATGTCAACAAGGGACCAGGGGAGGATGGAGATATATATAAAAAAAAAAACACCAAACTTCTTCATGTAGTTAATCAAATGTTCCAGAAATTGCATTTTCAGATCTGTTTACAGCTACTTAGCTGAAATCTACATGGCACATCAATCATCCGACGCGGAGGAAACGGCGGCCGGCGTACCGAGCTCTGTTATGATGGGAATGTTGGCTCCTGTCGTCACAGAGGTCTGCCTCACTAACCCGTGGACTGGGCTGTTTTCTGGAGACGATCTGTCCATTCCTGGTGGTGTGAAGCCTGAATGGAGACACAAACACACGGAAAACAAAGTACATCTGTTAGTGCAACATTCAGCACGTCATCACAGACTGCAAACAGACACATCAGCGTTGTGGCAATTTTATTTCCTTTCCCAACCGCTGCCCGGGCATTAAGTCACTGAGTGCAGGCCCGATATTAACGTATATATTATACATGTGACACACGCTGCTCATTTTGTTTCCCTTGACCGTGTGTGCGCGGACATGGAAACCTTTTTAAAGACGCGGTAAGGAGCCATGAAATAGAAAATAACTGACGCAAGATTGAATTCAGATCGACTTGACAGTCCTTGCTTTCCTCAGACTGACAAGTAAGCACATTAAATCAATGATGCTGTATGTATAATACATAGGCCGTGTTTTGACATCCATCACTAACTGCTGACTCAGGCAAATGCGAGGTCATACATGTATTAGAGGAATAATGAAATTGGCAGGGAGCGCCGCCCCCTCGTCTCTCCCTCTCCGCAGGTCAAAAGGTTTCTAAAAGCATTTCTATCATGGTCAGAGACAGAGTGATATTAAAGGCCTCTGGAAACTGATTGTTTCCAGGACTTATGTATAAGCTGTAATGTACAGTTTTCAATTTGACAGCACTTGCCGGTGCTGTAATCGGCAATCTATAAATATACCAGCAACTCCAGTCAGTTTTCTTTTCTCTGAACCTACTGTCATTTGATTGAGCTTTTTTTAATATTTCAAGAAATTAATACTAACGCACTTTGATGGAATTTTGTAGATTGATAACAGCAATGTTTAATTGTACTAAACATTCCCTGGACAAGTCTTAAAATTGAAAGTGTTTCCAAAAATAAATAAAAGTGCACTCATTTGCCATCATATACACAGCAGTGAGCATGAGCACCATTTTATGGTTCCATTTTAGAAAAAAAAAATTTTTTAAACATTTTACCACTCACCACGTAAAACCACGTACCTATAATTTCAAGAAACAACAGAAGCTTCTTAAAAAATAAAATAAAAATACACATATTTACCTCATAAACTAAATACCTCCCATTGGGTTAGTAAGTAATATTAAAAAAATATATTTTTTATATTAATACACAGCATTTACCATTTTTATGTTCAATTCCAGAAAAGAAAAAAAAAATTGTACACATAATTTCAAGAAACAACATAATAAAATAAGTACACATATTAACCTTGTAAAGTAAGTAGTAATTACCTCTCATATGATTAATTAGTAATATAAAAAATACTGTTTTGGTGCATCACAGCAAGATATTAATTTCTATTAATTATTTATTACTTCTATTAAATCTTTAAAAACAAAGGTCTCTCAAAAGTGAATACAAATTGACTAATTTGCCCAAAATTACACAGCAATGACTATTTATATGGTAAAAATTTAAAACAAAAAAATTGGAACACTGACTGTTTGTAACTCTAATGTTGTATAATAATATATTCAAGAAAAAAAAAATTAATAAAATTCACTAATTGTCTTAATAGAGGTCCTTATATGGTAAAAATTCAGGAATTAAATACAATGAATTGTCATTTAAGTTTGTCTGACTATGCACTGACATCAGGTCAGCGTGACAGCCCCTACTGGGGGACAGTCTCTGTGCCAGCGCCGTGTCCCTCACAGGCAGTGCAGTGAACTATGATAGGGCGCTGCTTACCTTGGGAGTTGGCCTGTAAGACCCCAATGCTGTCGTCAAACTGCATGGATTTGATGTTGAGTGACGCCAAGATGCATTCCTTGTCCTGCAGTGATGCATCGTCAATATTGTTCTGATTGGCTGACAGAATGACGCACATGTCACAGAGGTTGATGTTGACAGCCCTCAGATCTGCCCGACTCAGCGGTGTGCCCTTTCAGAGAAAATAACCAAGTTTTACTTTCTAAATGACTACACCAAGAAATGTTGATGATGTAGATTGAGTTGAACCGGATTATCGTAGATTCACGGATTTCTCTTCACTTACTGGCAGAATGGAAATCTTGGGAAAGTTGTGAAGAGTTTCCCACTCTCTCTTGAAATACTCCAGCGAGCCCACGAACACAATGTGCTTCAGCTCGTGGTAGTGAAAGTTGCTGGCCCTCAGGGGCATCACAAAATTCCGGAGACCGATCAGAGCAGATTTCACATCCCCGAAGATGCACACGACCACATGGCCGCTGAGGACAGTCATAGCTGCCTCACTGCGTGTCTGCGAGATAGAAATAGCAGGTTAATAAAATAAAATAAAAATAAATTGAGCATCAATTGCCGTTTTCTTCCCTTTAGTCTCGTGAGAACACTTCCTGAAATATATTGTGCGTTACGTAAATGCACAAAATGTCAAGTGGCCGATGGCATTGATGGAAGAAACGCATAATAAAACAGGTTCTCCGTATACAAATGACAAGTCAAACACCTCATTAAAGTGTTTAAGTGCCCTGTCAACCACTGACGCTGCTCTGCGACGTGACACATCTGTCACAGGGTCGACGAGTGTGAGGGAAAAATGACGTGTCGTATGTAAAGGGGAAGAACGCACCAAGATGACCTTCTCGATGTCTTTGGACGGGCACCAATGGAACATCCCCGTCGAGTCGTATTTCTTTACGTTCTCGTCCATGCTCTCAATCTGCTCGTTCCCCGGGACCAGGAGTGGGTCATGTCTAATCAATAAAGAGAAAAGAGGGACAAAGAAATGACTCGATGGTCCTACTGTGGACTAATGTCAAAGAGTTGTTGGTTTATAGGTGGGTAGTCACTGTAGATAATAATAAAAAAAAAAACCCTGAATGGCAGTGTGTGTTTTTTTTCTAATTGTCAAAGAGTAGGTTCACTATACTGTGTTCATTCCTGTCAAAGGCCATCTGCAAAAATGCCAACAACGGCTGCCATGTCATCCAGCAGAGTGACATCGGCGGCATCATCCAAGCAGAAGAAAGTGGCAACAACACACCGCCCTGACTGGCATGAGCACAGAGACGCAATTACGCCCCCTTACTGCACACAGCTTTTGACTTGGCGTGCCGCGTAGTGTAAAAGCTTTAACAGACCAGACTTTAAATATTTCAGCAATTTGCCCAATCATATTTGCTTTCCAAAGTGAAGCGTATGAATTTTTTATCAGCGCATCAGAACCGTATAAACTAATTTCCCTCAGTGCGGGACCGACGCTGACCGTTGAACTGGTCTTCACACGTCAACTGCCGTTCTATCACGCTACATCAGGTCAAGATAAGGTATAATTGTGTATATTTTTAGTTCCTCTTTGAATAGAAAACAAAGAGTGCCATATAAAGACAGGCATGACCACCAAAAACATCAGACAATAAACATGATGCAATATATATATTTTTTACTCCCTATTGGCAACATGGGTGGCAATGGTGTCCTAGCAGCTAAGGGAGTGGACTTGGGTCTGCAAGGCTTCAGGTTTGAATCCTCCAGCTGCAGCTTGTCAGTGTGGTGCACTGATCATAGCCTCGCCCCAACTGACATAACTTCTAGTGGGCTCACCATGCACCTACAGGAACGTTCTCAATATGGTGCCATGTCACTTGTGTGGTGCCACCTGCTTCTGCAACCCACCAATGGACCGGCAGATGAAAATGAATGAATGTTAACAACATGGTTCTTTGGGTAAAAATGTATTTTGTTGGTAATGTTAAGTTTTATCTTACTTTGAAAAACCATTGTCGTGACTGCAAATTGAACCTTAAAGACCAGGTGGGGTCTGTTTTATTTTTCAGGCCACAAATTGTCCCAGAATTGGACATGGGGGCCAACATAAAGGCTAATATGCTAAATAGCATCTCATATTTTCATTGTAATCTATAGAGAAAACATCGGCAATGCAGGGTAATGACAGCAGTAGAATCACAGTACAATTTTTTCTTATGTACAAAGCACTGCCAGTTAAATTGCCACCGCCAAGGGGCGGGGCTTGAGGACAGGTGAGCCAGGCAGTTGCATGGGGCCCCACCCACTTCGGGTCCCTGGCCAAAAAAAAAGGAATTTTGCTGCTTGCAATGATAGGATGGGAGCCCAAGCGATATCTTTTTTGGAGCCCTAAGAGTTCCTAGTACTGCTCCTGCTGCCACCTAGTGACAGTAGACTTGTTAAAGCATTACAGCAATGGTACACTTATGACCAGCATGCCATATTCCATTGGAAGCCAAATTCAATGCACCTGGCCGTACCAACGGAGATATACCAACCCACTATTTGAGACTTTTTTTTTCGAGGCATACGTTAAAGCATTGCATAGTTTTGTTCTATTGTCATGTTAAAAAATGTGAATACAAAAAATGTGATTCCAGCAAACGTGTCAAAAACCCGAAGCCTCAGAGGTATCTTCAGAGTGGCGCTCTGCCCCAACAGAGTCCTATGTTGCACTAAATCAACTTTGTCAGATTGAGATCACGGCTGAAGATGGTATCTCCAGGAAACACAGACAGCAACCTTACATCTTTGTCTCAAAACCTTTTAAATACTTCAGGCCTTTCCTCTCATAAGACAAGGACCGTCTTTAATCCATCTGAGTGCTTGGAGAGAACGGTTCCTCAAGTAACACGTCAAGCATGCATCAAAGTGTCCGCTGAAGACTGTCATCCCTCGGGCCTCGAGACGGTGAAATACAAAAAAACCCCAGCCTTTTGGTTCATATACCCTCGGGCGGAACTTGAATATACTTTTAGGGATAGAAAAAAAAGACAAAGTGAAATGTAATTTGACCTTAAAGACGAAGAAAATGTCATTGTTTTTTAGAGAGTTATTTCAACTGTAAGTTTTCTTGTTCAGGGTACACTAAGTAGGTGGGGCTATTATACTTAAGATGGTAATGGGCAAAAATAATTCTAATAATAATAACTCCATATTATAATAAATTAATATAAACCTATACATTTACATATACATATATAAGTGTATACATTTTATTGTCAGCCATGGCTTGAACCTGAAAAGCGCGCATTCGTCGACGACTGAAAGCATTTACTGGTTTAACACCTCAGCTAAATATTTCATCAGAAGTCAAATGTTCCTCCACACAGTCAGTGGAGCTGCTGTCACTTCACTGTGTCCTTGTCCAGATGACTGGTGAGGCAGAGCTCTGCCAGGATAGCTATCGCTCACTGTCAGGACTTGACGGCTTGTCACTACCCTGCACTGCCAATTGCTTTGGCGGCGCTGCAGCAGACATGACGTGTATGTCACAGTGCAGTCCGATGTGACCAAACGTGTTGTGACATCCCACAATTAGATGTGTCTTAGGACCCATCGAGGAGCCGGTGGACGTGGTGTTAATATCACTGTGGTGGTCTTTGCTCAGACATACAGCGCAAAACTAATAACAGTAATAATAATAGCTTTTAGTTAATTGGTTAGGTAGCTAATTTTGGGCTATCGAACTCACGACAACTAAGTGTAGAGTGGAATTTAAGAATATCAACTTTACAGATTATCACACTGATTTGGGAGTAAGTAAAATCCAAATAGCTAATCTCAAAATGTCTCATAGCCATTAATAAAAATACAATAATTCCCTGCACCTTTGAGTGATTGTATTACCGGCTAATCCCTTGGTCCATACAGTAATTCCCCCCGAAGGATACTCCAGAGGGATTAATAAAGTTCTATCTAATAAAGTTCTATCTAATTCCTGGGTCATATCAGACTTCCAGAGTTCAGGGTGACTTTACAGAAACGTCTCTTTAAATGTGGCCAAAAGCAGACAGAATTAAACCCTCGGAGCGGTCATGTCAGTCCCTCAGGGCCCTTATGGCTGAGGTTCAATCTTTTTGTTAGCTTAGTCAGTTTGCTGATACACCTGGAAAAAAGCGAAGGATTTCTTACATCAATCACAGCAACAGTTTCTCAAAAGAAAAAAAAAATGCATTTTTTTTTTCCCCTTGTGGAAGTTTTTCAATTATTATTTTCATCAACAGAAATTGTTTAGTTGTAAAGTTTAAGCCACTACAGAAGAAAAGACTGACGGTCTTGTCTGTTGTGTCCTAGCAGTTTGTAAACACAGATAGATAGACAGACAGACAGACAGACAGATAGATAGATAGACAGGCAGAGAGACAGACAGACAAACACACAGACAGACACACCGATAGACAGACAGACAGACAGACAGATAGATAGATAGACAGGCAGAGAGACAGACGTATAGACTGATAGACAGATAGATAGATAGATAGAAAGACAGACAGACAGACACAAAGACACAGACGGACAGACAGACAGGCAGGCAGGCAGGCAGGCTGGCAGATAGATTTTTTAGATTTTAAATATGGTACTTTATTAACACAATCCAGGAAAAAACAGAGGTCATCCAGTCAGCAGCATAAAAAAACAACCAGTGTGGCTGACAGACAGCAGGCAGGCAGATAGATAGATAGACGGACAGATAGATAGACAGGCAGAGAGACAGACGAATAAACTGATAGACAGACAGACAGACAGATAGATAGATAGATAGACTGATAGAGAGACGGATAGACTGATAGACAGACGGATAGACAGACGGATAGACTGATAGACAGACAGATAGATAGATAGATAGATAGATAGATAGACAGACAGACAGACAGACGGACTGATGGACAGACGGACAGACGGACAGACGGACAGACGGACAGACGGACAGACGGATAGACAGATAGACAGACAGCAGGAAGACAGGCAGATAGATAGATAGACGGACAGACGGATAGATAGACAGATAGAAAGACAGACAGACAGACAGACAGACAGATAGATCCTTTGGGAAATGCTGGAATTACACAGACAGACTAACTTCAGCAAACTCAGCCAAAATGGCTACTTTCCACTAAACGTGCTCTGCCACATAAACCAGTTTCCCACAGGACGCCACATCTGAGTGAGCGTGTAACTCAGGCACTGTTTAAGAGCAACATAAACACAACATAAACACAGTGAAAGTGCGCGGGTTACGTAGTGTGCTACAGTACTTCTCCCCTCTCAGTATCTTAAGTGCTTAGCCATCCCGGCTATTATTGGGAACTCAGCTACAGTAGAGGATGAAGTCTGACTTCTACGAAAAGCCATCCATCAAGAGAGCCGCGCTCAAGGTGCTGCTCAAAAACCAGCAGGAAGCATATCATCCTGATGAATAGAATAGGATTTAGAGTGAGATTAAAATGTCACGAGAACCCAGGTTCAACTTGGAGTATCTAAACAGTATCTAGAGGTTCTTCTGGAGGAGTCATGTTTCACAACGCCTTCTGAAGGAGATGGAGACAAATATCTGCTTCCGCAAGCAGGTTAATGCTTTCGTGTGAAATAGATTCTAAAGAGGAACAGCAGTCTTTCTTCTTTTATAAATGTGCATTGCATCAATAATGCTGCATTTGAAACTGATAAACAAACTTCTTTGTCCTCCTTTGTTGCCCAATTGCTCAAAGACCTTAAAAGCTTTCTTTAAAGGATGTAGATATACGTATATACAAGAACAGGTATCTCATCCCAAAGTATGATAGTATCTTAAAAGAGAAATATGGCTGCCAATAAACAAGGATTTCAAATAAACTAGAAAGCGAAAACATAGGAAAATCCTTCACCGCATGCAAACTGACAAAGCCTCGATCTTCCAAAACCCACGGCCAATCTGTTGATCATTACTTATTTACAAAGGCCTTGAGGCCGCAGGTCCTGTAAAAACACATTTGATATAGTATACACCCAGATGTTTTTTTTCTCCGCTTGTTGCAATGAAGTATCCCTTAGGCAGTGAGTGCCTCGCTCGCATGTAAGCAACAAACACGCCGCAGCGCAGGGCAGAACACATCCACCTGTACCTTTGAGTGAATTAGCATGGCCGCGTGATGGATCGGTTGGGAGGTTTGATGTTTAGCTGATGGCTACGGCAGTGCAAACACAAGATTTTGATCCCCAGGTGTGAGGGAATCACCCGCAGCAATGGACTTTCACATTACTTTGAACAGAATCAAACAAAGGGAAAACACCCACCAGGAAAGAACAGGCAGCAGATCAAAAGAAGAAGGCTAAAATTATTCACATAAAATGCCGCTTCTGCCCAAATTCTACCCGATGTGCTCCCGATAGCCATTGTCCGCGATGCCGTTAAACAAAGTTGCAACGCTGATTCATCTGCTTCGTGTCAGGCGGCAGGGCTCTTTTGTAACTTGACACGTAATGATAGTGACTTCTACAATTATCATCCTTCTAATGGTCTCCTGTTGAGCAACTGCGCTTTCTGCAGTCAAAATCAATGAGCGTGGGTTTAATTTTACAGGACAAGATAAAAGCAAGGTAGCATTTGAATTCACCTTTCATTTCGGTGATATATATCAGCTGTGGCCTTACGTACTGAAAAGAGCTCACGGGGATCTGACAATAGATGAATAGCCCGGGGCTATCTATCCTTTAGAGCCTCTCTGACTGTCATTAGTGCCAGGCCTGTTTAGGGGCTGAAGTCTGCCGGTGTCACATAAAACCCTGTCGCACGTTTGCCACAGCTACAGAGCAGAAGAAGACTGTTTTGAAGGTGATTTCCTTCATGTAAACAGTAGAGTTTCACTCACAGATGCCATTAAAGTGTGGCATAAATATATAGCGGCGTATAAATTTTAAATGCAACATAAAAAATTTATGTCACGTGTGTATTTGTAGGTTTAATAAAAGGAAAAGGGATTTTAGAAAAAAGAAAAGCTTCCTTGATATCACACAGATCGGCCATTCATATCAACAGGGGATCGGTGATTATGCACAGTGTGAAAGGTGTTGCTGATAGTGATGAGCCCGCAGAGAGTTATCACCAGTGTCAGACTCTGCTGTTACCCTTGACTTTACGCAGCATTTTTACTGTCTTCGAACCCATTGCTTTGCTTTTATGGCACATAACCATTTTGGCTCACGTTCGCCGTTATCATCAACCTGACTTTTAGCTGCAGCACCAGACATTTTGCAAGAACGACAGAGCGCAGGACGCCACTTGTCTTCTGTTCTCAGTAACTACTGAGATTCATTAGTTTGTACTCATAACGTGTAAAATATATTTACACAACCCACTTTTGAGCCAACGATGTATTTCATCCTCATAGATTTTTATGTTCCTTTCCTGGCAGTTGTTCAAAACAACAACGTTATACAACAACTGTGACAAATACCTGTTGAATTATTTCCTTAACTGATAATAATAGTTATGATGATATTGATCAATATTGCGTAGAATTGTTATGGTTTTTCCTGCGACAATAATAACCCAATGACGCAATGTCTGGGTTTGTCGAAATTATGTGTTTTCTAAATAGTTTTTGGGGAAATCAGCTGTATATGAAAATCACATTAAATAGCAGGATTACAGCTCATTTGATTAGATAAAGGACGGAAAGCAAACTCTTTGTCGTAGGGATCAACACCACTGCCCACAACGTGGTGTGACCCCTGTATTTAACTCATCACCAAAGTGAACAGTGGGCAAGAGCAGTGGGTGGGGTCGGTGTCATGCTCAGAGAACCTCATTGGTCCTCTGAAACCTGAGATCTTCTGGACCCAATTCCAGTTCTACTATTAACCTATTTTAATAATCAAGGGGACATATCCAGAATTTTCAGATAAATAAGCAAATATTACCATCCCTTAATAGCAGAAATAATTAATTAAAAAAAAACAATTATATCATGTTCCAAAAATGAAGCATGGCATAAAATTAATTGAGCAACTCTGTATTAACCCATCACCCAGGAAGCAGATGACAGTTACCTTCTTCAACCACCAGGGTACGACTGTCCTTTGTAATAGTATCAGTTAATATTGGAATCAGAATTGAAGTGATTGGACAATATCAGTATGCAGGATATCATCAAAAAATGACCAGATATCCCTAGTTGCTGGTCTTGTTGATGAACACCATAGTGGCAACAGCAGATCCACTGAGGCCCTACGTCAGCGTGATCATCCACAGAGCAGACGTGTCCGTTGTGATTTCCTACCGCATCAACTTGGGCGAAGAGTTTGGCGAAATCCTCATGCCTCCATTCCCTTTCTTCTTGGGCGACAGTGCGGACTGATGGTCGTCTTCAACTGCAAGACAAGTGAATGATGTGACGCGGGGCAAATA
Organism: Paraplagusia blochii; assembly: GCA_016785265.1. Lineage (NCBI taxonomy): Eukaryota > Metazoa > Chordata > Actinopteri > Pleuronectiformes > Cynoglossidae > Paraplagusia > Paraplagusia blochii. Next base: position 191,700 of record JAFBJS010001070.1, on the reverse strand, counting down.
TGGCAGTACGCACAAAGCCCCACACACCAGCTTCAATCAAGACCAGCACAGCACTGTTAGAGCTCAGTGAGTTACAAGACATGGAAGGGTTAAAGAGAGACGGACAGATGGCGGTGAGGTTGGCTGAACAAGATGCTATGGGTGATATATTTTAACTCGTGTTTAAAAAAAAAAAAAAGGAAAACACAATGTTTCATTGACAATGCGGTGATGGATTAGTTTACGATCTTTTATGCAAACTTCACAAACCACTATGTTAACATCTGGGCTTAACTAAAATCCACGTATTGAACCCACTGTCCTTCAACAATAATATATTACCCCTAAGTAGTCAACATCATAAATGGACTCATTTTGTGCCAAAGCTGAATAATTTCTGGACTTCTGCTCTGTCTTCATCTCAGGAGGAACGCCTTTGGCTCACATAATTAGGTTGGTTCTGGTGCCACAGTGATTTATGCACAGCTGAGATGCCCCTCGGTCATTGTCTTCGCTGCCGTACAAAACTGCACCGAGATCTACGCGGGAAGCAGAATTCACATCTTAGCCTCGGATGAAGTCATCAGGCAAATATTTTTTGCGGGCTAATATCTAAAAATCAGCGCAAAGAACAAATCTGTTCTGTGGAAGTTTGAGCTAAAACAAACATGGCGCGCGAGAAAAGTCTTTTCCTCTAATCACATTTTCACAGCCGAGTTTTGGTAGAAACGGCTCGTCGCGTGTCGGGGGAAACTGCATTTGGATGATCGTCGCGCTAAGTGTTCCTTTTTTTTTTTTTCAACTAGTGATTCAATTTAAAAACAAATGGAAAGTCTCGGAGATCCTGCTGCTCGGCCGGACTTGAAGCACAGCTAACACGTCTGAGAGTGACACCATAATGAAAGATGATGAAATAAGGGAAGGGGGCAGGTCCAGGAGAGGGATGGGAGCTCCAGCACACTGGCCCTTCACATCTTGCTCGGCCTGTTCAATATTTAATGTTTCACAGCTGACAGCTGCACACACTGGGTCATTAGTAAGGAATGCTACACATGCAACCACTCCAGCCTGGCAAGCACATGCTTCGGTTGTGCTGTTGTCGAGCGCAGGCCTGCCAAACACATCGGGGGAGGAGGGGGAGGGCGGCGTGGCCCTTACAGTGGCTTCGACCAGAGACTTTGGTGCTTTTGCAGTGATTCTGGCCGACGCTGCGTTTGACAGGAAGGCTGAGCGCCCGCTGCAGACTCCTGGCCTCTTCTGCCACCCTGGCTTTTTGGCCCACTTGGCCCAGGTCCTTGGAGCATATGATGCTCAACCTCGGGGAGGAGGGCTCATTGGCGGGCAGCAGGCTTCCCTTGCGGTTGTTGACCAGAGGCACAGACGAGGAATCTTTCCAACAGACCTGGTCTGAGTTGTAGTTGAGTTTAGCTGAATGGTATTTGTATGTTGATGACTAAGTGAGGACCTTTACTTTAGTGAGTTAAGATCAGCAGCTTTACAATTCCAGTTAAGGGGTTATTTGCATTTTTAAAGGCCTATCAGTGCCAAATCACAGAGTCCTGGTGGTTTGTCGTTAACAACGTTGTTACTTTTGGAATTATGAGCTAAAATTTTTGTCCCACATCATTACGGTGTAATGCAAGTAAATAAAATCAAATGGTCCTCGTGTTGTAAAATCATATTGCGAGTAAATACACTATAAAAACTATTCAGATAAGAAGCACCTTGTTGGTTGAGTTTAATATTTCTTAGTTTCTCAAAGCCAAATATCACCAGGTATTTAAAAAAAAACAACAACAAATAAACCACAGAACTGGAATTGATTTCAACTGATTTCAGTGACACTTGCAAACACCTTATGACTTTCACCGCAATTACATCACAATCACTGGGTTTGCGATGTAACTCTTTGGGGCGTAAGAATGCTAATACACTAAATTATTAAAAATCCTCATTTTTATTAAACACCACTTAACCACTTGCTATGGCCACCAATGAAGTGCTGGATTCGACATTTACTTTGATATTTATAATAAACATGAATTAATAAATAGGCTTTCAGGTGTTCCGCTTGTTATGCCGTAAGGACAGGGAGCTGACGATGAGAGTTAGCAGCTGATGCATGTGCCTGTACGATAGTAGTTCACGACTGATGGGACATGAAAAATGATTAGGTTTTTTTTTTTGTTTTTTTTTTTTCAAAATAAAGGTTGAAGGTAACATCTTCAGTGCTGTTTTGGAGAGGCGGGTGAAGATAAGTCTATAAATTTAACAGAAACAGGCAGAGGAACACAGCCGTCATGCTGAAGGAATACACTGGCTCCGAGCTAAAACTGGAGAATAGAGATGATTATTTCAACAGTCAGCTGTCGAGCAGATTATCCTAGCTGCTCCAGACCCTCACTGTATATCTGCCTAATGTCAAACATGCACAGCAGTTCTGCAGGACAATATCATGATGAAATATTTGCTCCTCACAATAAATCGTAAAACATGGCTTGACACTTTTGGCTTCTTTTATATTTGAAATATTTTTCTTTAGAGATTTCTGTATATTTTTTAAAATTCCTCATAAACTGTTTGTATATATATATATATATATATACATATATGTATATATATATTTGCATATATATGCAGTACACATATATATATACACGCACTGTATATACATTGAATAGGAATATATGTGTTTAAATATATATGTATACATATATGTGTATATATGTGTGTGTATGCATATATCAAATATTGCAACCTGATATACATATACATATATACATATGTATATGCATCTATACATACAGTATATGTATACTGTGTTTATGTATGAAGAATATTAATATATATTAATATATCTTTAAAGAACAAATATAATGTTCATTACATATATCACACACTGTAAACGTTTTGTTTAACTTGTCTGCATTGTCCATTCGTGCTATACATTTTTTCACAGAACAGCACCATCACCATCTAGCGTTCTGCCGGTGCAATAGCACCAACAGTCTCGTCATGCTTTACGTTAGATGGATGATGACGGAGCAGACTGGGTGATGAACGGCAAGCGGTGAAACACAGCAGATTGGAGACAGCTCACACAGTGACGGGGTGTGTATGTATAAATGGAAGGGTTACAAACAAATGGCACACGAGAAGATGACATTGAAAACTTACTTGACTTGATATATCCATTATAGCTATTTTTAGCTGAGGAGAATGTAGAAGGCAGATGAGAGGTTACAGGGCAGTACACACTGTAATCACCAGAAATCTGGAAGCAAACACTTGGGGATGAATTGGTTTGGGCAAAACACCAACGCCACAATGGGGGGAACCAGTATCCTAACCAACGTGTTTATCATTCTATAAACAGTTACTTTCTATTTTCCACTCCAGATATGAAATGTTTAATCATCACAGACATAATATGACTTGGCATTTATTCATCTTCGTCCCACTCTTAGATCTCAGGGACAGCAGTCTCCACGGCTGACACCCAAATCATACTGCACCATACTGTGAGGCTTCCTGCGGTTGGTGAACCCACCGGAGGTAATGGTTCTATGCTTTGACTTGTCACTTTCTTGGAAATATTAAATGGATATATGTATACAGCAAAATTGTTTAGGATTTTTCTGTAGAGAATTAAGCCCCATCACCATTCATCAATCCTTACTAATTGATGTATTAAATCTGACATAAACATTAAATACTTCAATTAAATGACTCAGAAGGATAAAGTTTTTCAGTATATTCAATGTAAAAGTTTTTTTTTTTACTTACTGCTCAAACATTTGATCTTCTTTTCTCTCAGATTCTACCTCAAAACTTTTATTCTATTTGTTCAGTTTGCTTCAGACAGACTATGCAGACGATGGAACTTTTTTCAGTTACTTGTCTTTCTGTAGCTTTTCCTCCCACACATGCTCATTAGAACTCTTGGTTCTGCCTCTTGCTTGTAATAAAGGTCATACATTGGGCTTACGGCAGGACAGTGACAACAATGTTTAAACACGGACCTCGCTAGTCCTGGCATATGTCGCCTGCAATCGAGGGGCGTGAACAGAGTCACAGGACTAACAGGCTAACATCTGTCCCACGACCAGAGAGGAGGATAGGGGAGGGGGGACACGGCTGCCTGGTGGTTACAAACTGTCAGCCTGAGTTTCATGACAACTAGTAGCGCTCCAAAAATGAAAATGCAAACATAATTTCCATGTCATGCCATATAAGGCCTCGCTCAGTGCATCTCCCGCACGGAGTCGACAGCAGCTCCAGAGATTCGCTCCAGCTTTGCGGGCCGGGCCTCAGCACGCACAACCCCGGAAGGCACGAGGGAGAGCGGAGAAAACACCCAGAAATGTCCGGCTCTTCACAAACATGATCCTCCATTAAGAGTCGTTGACTAAAGCTGACAGTGTTTACTGCAAAAGGGGACTAACACTCGACAAATTCTGACGCCTTTTTATGCCTTCTGCAAGAAATGAGTGTCATCATAACAGCCCCTGGCGCAAAACACACTGATGAAAAAAAAAAAAAAGATGAATTGTGCACAATTCATTAAGATTCACAATGTTGTTTTCATCAAATATATATGCATATATATCCCTTAACTCCATGTATGGCCATGAGTAAGACATGACTTTATATTTATAGCTTCTACGACGTTTTCGTCAAGATCCCTGAGAAAAACATTAACCATAATGTATTCAACTATTCAAAGAAAGAGTTTTCCGTGATACTAAAACTGTTAACTTCACATATACAGTCATGGAAAAAATGTTTAGACCACTCTTTCTTTAATTTCCTGTCCATTTAAAAGTCTGCTTCCACTTAATCTACATTAATCTGGACAAATATAATAACAACAAAAAAGGCTCATAATTAAGTTTAATTTCAG
>JAFBJS010001070.1:153406-168406 GCA_016785265.1 Paraplagusia blochii | reverse complement strand
TCTTAGATCTGTATAAGAGACAGGAATAGACCACATTGTTAAGGTTTTCCCTTGGAATTTTATCCTTCGGATGAACTAACCTCTTTCTGAGTGTGTTGCCCGGTTTGAAGTAGACAGGAATGTTGTGTTTGCTGAAAATCCTACGTGGTTTCTCAGATACTCCTGAAACATAAGGCACCACTATGTGTTTCCTCTTGTTCCGACCTTTTGTGATGTGTTTTGTAGTGCTTTCTTTATTCTGCCTAATACCTGTTTTGTTGAAGACCCAGTTGGGGTAGCCACAGGTTTTCAGGGCCTGTCTGATGTGTGTGTGTTCTTTTTCCAGCCCCTCTGCTCTGGATGGGATGCTGTCTGCCCGGTGTTGCAGAGTCCTGATGTGTAGCTACAGCACACAGTTATAATGAATCAAACATCAAATCAAAGTTATAATGAATAAAAACTTAAACTTACATTTTCTACTAAGGTTTACAGATCAAGATCAGTTTGAAGTGCAAACAAACCAATGCTCTCTTCTTTATCATCAAGGCACAGTTTCTCTTCTTCATGGATCAAAGCATAAATGTTATTAGTATGAACAAGCATCATATCTGTAACTCTTTTTTTGAACATATTTAACAATGCATGGTACAACGCATGCACATGTGGACACAAGTAAAATACCAACAATTAAACCGGCAATAGGCATCAAAACAGACGCAATTATATTTGAGAAACTTCCAAAGGTATTCGTCAGCCATTTTTCCAACCAATTTTTTGTTGACATAGCATTCAGATCTATAAATTCCTGTGGCATATCTTGCAGTTCTTGAATTGCAATAGAAATGTTTCACATATCAGACAATCTTTTTATATTAGTACAACATCCTTCATCCACATTAATAAACCTACAAAGTCCTCCTTTCTCAGCTAATATGATATCCAGAGCTTGCCTATTCTCCAACACAGCTCGAGAAATATCAGTCAATTTTGATTGAACAGCTTCAGATGCTTTAGTCGTGGAATTAATTTGTCTTTGTTGGTTGTAGTACAGATAATTAATCCATTTTGAGTGTTCACTAGAAGTTATACCTGTTAAAATGGAATAGCACCTAATAATCGACCATAATGCCGGGATTTTAATTGCCTGAAATTCAGGAGGAACACCATCTGGAACTCCGACACTCCCACCCTTGGCAGTTTTCGCTACCGGGCACTCCTGAACTGGGGGCTCCAGTTGCAGCTCCTGATGTATACTCTAGGGTTTGGGGCATTGTGTATTCCACACCTGGTTCATGTACTGAAAGTTCCTGTTTATCATAGATAGAAAGATGCAGTCAATCAAGCAAATATGTTGAGAATCCACCGGGTAATACTTGTCCATGTGCACTATAAGGGAGCCAATCTCAGTGAGATACAATTTAGTCAATTCCTTTCCGTTTTGAAAAGTGATATAACTTGCACATGTTTCTCCTTCATCTGCAGCTACTCCCACAGCAACACATTTTTTGCCTAGGTACAACACAAATTATACAGTCATCAGGTTTCAATCCCAAGGGTTTGACTATGTTTGTCAAAGTTTTATTCCATTTAGTCTCAAATGAATCTAAGTTTGAATCTTCAATTTCATTTACATTTAGCGGTTGAGAAGTACGTAAAGGTGTGAGTACCAGATGGTATTATTTGGATAGTTAGGGGGGTTGATGTATTTGACTCAACAAGTGTATCATTGGTTAAAGGTTTGTCGCAACTGGATGAACCTTCTATTTCTCGAGTGCCTTGAGGAAAGGTGACATTTACAATAGACAGTTCCTGGTAACCAAATAATTTTCCAAGTACAATTCAAAGTAATTTCCTTGTTATCATATCGAGGACCTGGTATTGTCTCAATACTAAAACGATATTTAGTTGCTGTTCCCATGTCCCCTCACATGGTTGTAATTCTATTGACAGAAGTGTAATTTTTCCCTCATTGTGTTTACAATAACATAAAAAATCGTCATGTTGTGAGAAACTGATCTGGACATCTTGAGTCGTTCGTTTACCTCGTGTTACACAGCTGCTGATTCCAATTTGTGGAGGTTCCCAAAGATACCATATGAAAAGGAAAAGCAAAACAAAAGAAAAAGAAAGACCCCAGCATTTGATTGCACACTGCAACCACATAGGAGTCATTTTAGCAGAATTTCCAATACTTTACTTGTTTAAATTTGAGCTTTTACCAGATTTTGTTTGGTCTTCTTTTCATGATTCTTCAAATGAGATGATCTTTTTGCAATGTGTCAAATGGATCCAAGTGGATCTTTCTGCTATTTTGACTGCTGTCGGTGTAGTTAGCAAAGTCTGGTAAGGTCCTTCCCACTTGGGTGAATGCCAATGCTTTTTCTTGATGCTTCTGACCAAGACCCAATCATCAGGCTCTATCAGCTGAATTTCCTGCTGGGAGATAGAAGGAATCTCAGAGTCAAGGTTATGTTTCTGTTTTTGTAGCATTCTCCTCATATAATCTGCTAGATTGGATTCATTGTTAGTTTCCCAAATGTTCTTAAACTGTGGCAACCTATATGGTCTTCCAAATAACATTTCATAGGGAGTTAGTCCAGTAGTACTTGTGATGTTAATGTACATTTTAACCAAGTCTAAACATTGCGTCCATGGTCTCTTTGTTTCTTCCATGCATTTCTTTAGTCTGTTTTTAATTGTCCCATTTGTTCTTTCAACTAGTCCAGCATTCTGATGATGACATGCACAATGGTGTTTCAGGTCTATATGAAACATTTCTCCAATCCTTTTAATTACCTGGTTGACAAAGTGAGTTCCATCATCACAATAGATTTTTTTCAGGAATGCAATACCTAGGTATAATGTCTCTGAACAGTGCTTTGGCTACTGTCAATGCATCAAGATTCTTAGTTGGAAATAGTTCTACCCATTTTGAAAATGCATCTACTATGACTAGACAATATTTCTTCCCTTCATTCTTATTTAATTCAATAAAATCCATGTTAATGATTTGAAATGAGATTTGAGCAACTTCCCTTTTCTCAGTCTCAGATTTCCCTGTGGATTATGTTTTGCACACGTTAAACATGCTCTGCAAAAATTTTTGGAATACAAATTGAAACCATAGGCTGTATAATACCGATGTATTTGTCCTATCATCCCTGCTGTTGAGACGTGTGTAGCACCATGGCTCAATATTGCAGCCCATTTGTAAAGATTTTTTGGTAGGATGGGTTTTTCTTCAGGACATACACATATATTGTCTCTTAGTGTAGCACCAATTTTTACCCAATGATCTTTTTCTATTGGTGGACTCTGTTGTTGCATGTCTTCAAGTGTTTTTACATCTACTATGGTGTTATCTGTAAATGAAAATACTTCAATTTCACTTGTTGCAGCCGCTTTAGCCGTTTTGTCAGCAAACACATTACCCAAAGAAACATCATCTTTCCCTGATGTGTGAGCCACACATTTGCATATAGCTATCTGGTTTGGTAACTGAACTGCATTCAAAATATCTGTCAGAAGTGTAGCATGTGTTACTGGTTTACCTGTGGATGTTACCATGCCTCTATTTTTCCAATATTGTGCAGAAGTAAGGACAGTGGCAAATGCATACTGACTATCAGTGTAGATGGCTACGTCTTTCCCTGTCATTACTTTGCATGCTTCAGTTAAGGCTCCCAGTTCTGCAGCTAGTGCTGAATAATTTGATGGTAAAGATGCAGCTTTTAGCACTTTATTTTGTGTAACTACAGCAAACCATTGTGTTTTACCAAACTCATTTTTCTTTGATGAGCCATCTACAAACAGAATTGTCCCATTTCCTAGGGGTTGGTCTTTCAAGTCAGCTCTACTCTTAGCACTTTGTTCTGCCAACTCTTGACAGTCATGATGTTCACCATCTTCTGGGAGGGGCAGCAAGGTTGCAGGATTCAATGTTGTGCATCTTTCTATGGTCAGATGGGGCTGTGACAATCGAGTAGCCATGCAGGATAAGTGTCTAGCTGGTGACAGGAATGTCTGTAAAAGTAATGCAGATACAGCATGTGGTACCTTTAGTGTTAGTTGATGAAACAACACTATTGGAGCGCTTATTTCTACAGTGATAGAGGCTGCTATCACTGCTCTTACACAATGTGGTAACGCACGAGCAACGCTGTCTAATTTGGATGAGAAATAAGCTATTGGTCTCACCTTTGCACCGTACTGCTATGCTAGAACTGAAGTCATATAGTGTCCTTTGAATTCAACCATTTGCACAAAAGGTTTGTTGTTATCTGGCAATGTCAGTGCTGTGCTAGAAACCAAGGCCTGTTTTATGTTGCAGAAAGCTATTTCTGCTTCATCAGTCCATTTTTGGGGTGATGACATTTTTAAATCTTCATCATACATCATTTGTTGTAAAGGAGTTGTGATTTCTGCATAATTTGGAACCCAATTTCGACAGTAGTTAGAGTTAGAGTCTGTCTTTAGTTAATGATTTTGGTACGTGCAAAATAGCCGTTTTCAATAAAAAATAGTCTTCAACAATAGTTCAGCCTCCTGCACTTAGGTTATGACCCAGATACTTGACTTCAGTTCTACACAGTTGTAATTTATTCATGCTGACTTTATGACCTTCGTGCGCTAGGTGGTGCAAAAGAGCCAATGTGTCCTTTTTACGTGTTTCTAAGTCACATGATGCTAGTAATATATTATCTACATACAAAAGAATTAAACTTCCACCTGGTGGTTGAAATTTGGCCATGCTAGCAGACATTACCTGAGAATAAATTGTTAGACTTTCACAGTAACCCTGAGGTAATCTTGTGTAAGTATACCTTTTCCCTTCAAAAGTAAAGGCAAACCAAAATTGGCTATCTTTATCTATTGGTACTGAGAGAAATGCATTACTTATGTCAACCACAGTAAATACCTTAGCTTCTTGATCTAAGGAATTCAAAAGTGTGTACGGGTCCGGCACGCATGGAGCTCTTTGTATTACTGCATTGTTTACAGCTTGCAAATCCTGCACCATACGCCATCCCACGGATGGAGCTTGCTTCTTTACAGGAAAAATGGGTGTGTTATATGGTGAATCGTCACATTGAACAAGCACTTTAGCCTTAACAAGATCTTCTATTACCGGCTTTATACCCTCTCGTGCATCTGGTCTGAGAGGATACTGTTTAACACATGGTCTATATTCTGTCTTAGGTCTAATCCAAAATTGGGAGTGTCCCCTTAATCAGTCCCACATCAGATGGTCCTCGGGACCACAGTTGTGGTGGGACTTCACTCAACCAGTTTTCTTGTTCATGCATTAAGAACACTTGTCAGTGTTCTTCCTCAGTCACAGGAGTTTGCAAATGCACCACTTCCCGAGCTGATACTGTCCAAAACAAAGCCTTTTTTGTCAAACCCGTTGATGCACTGGCCCGAGTGTTTGCCGAAGTGGCAACCCAATCTTGTGCCATTTCACCCATGTGGACTATTTTGCTCAAATCCTTCCACTGTTTATCTTTACCTTTGTACAAAGATATGTGTGGTGGCGCATACTGTCTGTGCAGGTTGTTCACTTCTGGTCTCAATGTTACTCCTGCAACAGCTGTGTGTTCTGCATCAGAACACAGATAATTTGTCCTGTTCTTTTAAGATTTTCCGTCGTCCTTCTGTCATAAGGGCAGAACCTGTAGATGTGGGGGGTTTGTTTGGTATGTCCAAATAGTAGTAGTAGGGTTGACCCATACCCTGAATGGCATAAATGTCTCCTTTTAAGAGTTCAGATCTCCGCTTAACCACAAGTCGTCCACTAGGAGTAGTTACCAGCGCTAAACCTAGAGCAACTAAACCATCTCCCAACAAGTTAACAGGACATCCAGGCATCATAAGCATTGTCAATTGGCATGATCCTCCTTTAGGATCTCTTATCCAATCAGGTTCAGATTCAGGGATCAAATTTATGTTACCATTAGCTGATCACACAACAATCCGGTTATCCCCAGCTTTATAATGTGGAAAAGGTTTTCTGCACGTGGTTCTACAAGCACCTGAATCACACGAGAAAGCCATCGTTTTACCATTAACATCAAGAACTATTAATGGTTTGTTGTCTCCTGAAAACAGGATATTTTGCAAATTTAACAACACTTCGTCAGAAGACTCAGACCCAATTTTGTTAGCACCTTCCTCATGGGGTGTTCCTAGTCATGCTGCATAATGGTCACCATTTTGCCTTTGAGAGCAATGCCTGGCCATATGTCCCGGTTTTCAACAAAGCCAACAATCAAAATCAGTGTACTGTCTCTCAATTTTCAACCCTCTACCTCTTCCTCCCCGACTTCTACTTCTCTGGGTTCTTCCCCTAAAACCTTCTTGGCCTCTGCCATCTTGGTGAAAAATGTCTTTACAAGTGTCATGAAAAAATGTGTTTGCAGTAACAGTACTTTTCTTAATCTTAGTTACCTTTTCTACATGAAGAGCATGATTAATATATTCCTCCAAAGTACATGTAGGCATAGCAATGTGATGTTTATCTACCCAATTGCGGATTCCTGTACTCGAGCCCGCATAAAGAGCATTTTTCAACTGTTGTCTGTATGCACCATTAGCATCGTTGTTATCTTCTAAACCACTGTGTAATTTAAACACCGGCGTCATTTGAATTCGATACTCATCAAATGGTTCATCATCGTTTTAACCGTCCAATTTCTGTGTAGTTAGCTACTACACAGAAATGCTCGTCTAGCAAAACATGTACGAACTCTTCCTGTGAGTGCTGTTAATCTAGCAATCAACTCTGCTGTATCATGACCTAGCACAACATTGTTCTGCATGGGATCCCAATCTCCCCTCACATGATGCCAATCTGCACCCAAAGCCGTCATCCAAATCTGTTGAACCTCTGTCCCATTCAAATTATAAGTCCTTCTAATGTCCTCCATACCATCTATAAAAAGGGTCACATCCTCTTTATGAAAGGGTACACTCTGCAGGGCCTTTTTAATATCCTCCATGGTCCATGTTCTGTACACCAGTATGGTTGAAGGTTAACCCACATCAGTCTTAGGGTTAGCCACTTGGATCATAGGAAAAATGTCCTCTGGATCCTGGGCTTGAGCGTCATAAAAGTTGTCAGTTTTATTTCCCTTTAATGGAGTAGGTGAAAAGACAGCTCCTAATTTCTTAGACCACTTAGCTTCCCTTGTACCTTCACTACGGGATCTAGTCCACAGTCCTCGAGGGCTCGCAGACTCATATTCAGGTGGTGGGCAACGATGTGGTGATGGGCTTTTGGGTAAAGAAGGATACACCTCACAGCTCCCTGTTCTTCTCCTACTTCCATTTCCTCTACTTGTGCTGCTCTGTTTCGCCTACTTACTGGTCCTGTCTCGTCATCCTCTTTTCTATAAAACATTAACTGTTTCTCTTTCTCCTCCCTTTTTACTTTACTCTGTCCCTCTTCTCGTCTTAATGCTATCTGTTTCCAAAAATCACTGTCCTCATAATGTACTTTCATTAACTTTTTTGGGTCATTTTTAGTTTTATCTTTAATTTTATCCTGTAATTCTGTTATTTTTTGTGAATTTAGTTGGCCATTAAACCCATACTTATTTATCCATTTATCTAACCCTTGGAATCTATTTGGGTGTTGTTGTTTTTTGACAAATTTCATTTCAGTTTATCTCTAGGCCTCAACTTACTGCTCATTTTACCCATATTTGATGTTAATTTCAATCCAGTCTTTTATGCACCTAGGGTGTCCTATAGACTGGAATATCTTCAGTGGGGTGATAATTAATCTTCCGTAGTGGTATTGCTCACTTCAACTCTTTCGAGTGGAGAGTCTTGCCTAATGCATCCACAAGGGCCTTATTACTTTCAGTCCCACTGTTTTGGTATGATTATCATTACCAAGCGGTATTAATAATCCTTTCACTCCCACATTCACAATCACAATCACAATCACAATGGTTTGTCGTGAACTTAAGAAAGAAAAAAAAAAATTATATATATTTTCTTTTAACACGTGTTCTCTATCTTTTCCTTTCTTTACCTGTCATTGACTAGTATTCATAGGGTTTTAAGTCTTAAAGGGCTTTAAGGACCTTCTGGTCTTCCACCTTCATTTACTAGTTTATAGGCAGGGGATTCCGCCATCCCACGGAAGTTTAACTGTCTCTGTACAGAGGATTTCCGTTCATCCTACGGAGTTTAACTGTTTTTCCCTTTTTTTTTTTCTTTAAGTCACGACAACCTTTTCACATTCATCCATTTAATTAAAACCGACTCACCACCGTTGTCTTCCTCTGGATTTCCGTCATCTGTTTGGACCCAAAAGGCAGTTGAAGTCCAGTCCCGTAAAAGGGTCTTCTGCTGTGGCCACAGTCTTTCACTAAAGTTCAGTCCACCCGCTGGATCCTTCGGGTATGTTGGAATCCGCCTCGAAGGACCATTAAAATGTCAGGTTCAAACTACCTAAAACATGCACAAGTTCATTAAAAAATGAGGCAAAGACAAAGGTTAAAATTTAGCTCATGAGAAAACATGAAATTTCTCATGAGGAGAATGAGAGATGGCACAACCTGCTCAATTCCTGGGTCGTTCTCCTCTTACACTTCTCAGTTTCTCTTTTATTGAAGACAGGAGGTCCCTAAGTGACACCAATCACGTTGCAAATCTAAAGGGTAGGGAAATCACGTATTTGCAATGTGACATAATGCTCAAAAACAATCTTCATTAATGTTTAATGTTCAGCAGCTTCTATTAGTGTAAGACAAGTTCATCATGGTCAGCACAGGACATCAACCTATGTTCTCTCGGAAAGTGAAGACACAGTCAACAGCAAAACCAAGGCAAAGTCAAACAGCAAATACAGATGTTTACTTATACTGGTAAAAATCCATATTCAGGTCCTGTGCTGAAACGAAGTGAAAAAGCAAAGGTGAAAGCAGGTAGCTACAGCACACAGTTATAATGAAACAAACACTATAACAAATATGGGATAACTATTATAATTATTCCAACAATGACCCATACAGTTGCGGTATGGGGGTAAATGCAAAATTCATATCATAAAGATAAAAATTACCGGTAAAACGGTGCCAACGGTATACCACACAGCCCTATGAACCACATTGTCCAGCTTGCGTCTTGGGATCTTGTCTTTGGGATGAACCAGTTTCTGTCTTAGGGTGTGACAGATCTGATGCTGATTAAAAAAATCTGCCAGATTTTCAGAAAAATAGAAAAGAAAAGTATTTTATGCATCTGAAAGCTTCAGGATAACATTATTAAAAGTGTTTTCAAATCAAAAGTTCACAATTGATCATTTAAATTTAGGTTTGCACATTATGTATAAATACAAACTCAAATATACAAATGCAAATATTGGGTAATCTTATTAGTGTATATGAATTTCACTTTAAAAGTCAGCATTAGTCATATCAGTCCATACAAAGCTCAATTGGGTGTTTGAAAATGCATTTATATTATGTGTTTTGCCCTCCCACCCTCTTCTGTCCTGTGTTCTCTATTTCTAGACTCTTTTTTCTGTTCTCAGAAACACACTTTGGCTTGTCCTCAGTCATAGAGAGTCTTGACTTTGATGCAAAAAAGGTTCATGTGATGTAACTATGTTTAGTCTGTGTTCCTAACAACAAAACACCCATATTTTAAATTTTAATCTGGATGCAAACTGACACAGAAACACAGGGAAAAAAACAAAGACACAAAGGTTCATACAAGGACAAAAACACAATGATCACCTTAGATCTCCAGAGGAATCTGTGTTTGAATGCCACTACTATACACACACCACAGACATGTTCTCACATCACATCACATTTTATTTGTAGTGGTACGTATTACAAGATGCTGTTTCACGATAGTTTGAACTTCCTTTTGGCTAGGTTCACACTGCGCCCTGAAACGACCCATATCCGATTTGTTCAGAAATCCGATTTTTTTCGTAGGTTCACATTCGTTCACATTTTCCACTTATCTGGACTTGTATGCGATCTCCAATATGAACGGGAAACGACTCAAATGTGTCCCGCATGCGCAAATTGACAGGTATAAGCGCGTCTACGTATCGGTTCATATCGGTATCGGAAATTAAGTGTTTGGCCATTATCGGTTGATATCAGTATATCGGACATCCCTTATCTTAACCAATAATAGTAAGAAGGAACAGATGTGTATAAGAGACAGGGGATGTTGATGTGCAGCGCTTCTTCAGCTCACGAGAAACACCTTCACCAACCTCTGTGAGCGACTGCGTTGGTGCCACTGTCTTGGGAGGACACGCAACTTCGGCAGTAGATGTAACAGTTGTGACTGTTACATTCATTTCAATATATGAAAAAATGTTGCCCAGCCATGATATGTAGTGCCTTAAATGAAGTATATTTAAGGATAGGATACAGTCAGTGTTATTAGTATCCCCCGGCTTCACCCCTGGCTTCACTTCAGTGGTGATTCTACAGATATGACAGATATGGCTGTTTTTTCACATACAAACACACGCGTGTGTGTGTGCGCAATGTAAACATGCGCCCCGCTTAATATTTGTCCTCGTTATGTAATTACATTCTGCTCTCAAAAATACAATATTTGGACTCACCTCACATTCCCTGAACAGGTGTGCTGAGACCTCGTGGATATATTTACTTCACCCCTGGCTTCACTTCAGTGGTGATTCTACAGATATGACAGATATGGCTGTTTTTTCACATACAAACACACGCGTGTGTGTGTGCGCAATGTAAACATGCGCCCCGCTGCGTCAGCTGTTGCGGCTCTTCCTAAATTCTGATGGAAACTAGATGAACGTCAGTTGCGGTGACAAACAGACCCGGGAGTCACATGACAGTGTTTGTCTGCCTGTGATTGGTACAAGACGACCGGCCAGGTCGCATGAATGCGACTCAGCCGTTCAGACTTCAGTCGCATGTGAAAATGACGGATATAAATCGGAATTAGGACCACATCTCGAAGCGACCTGGGTCGCATGTGAAAAAATCGGATCTGTGTCGTTCATATTGTCAATAACAAATTGGATAGAGGTTGCATATTGGTGAAAAAAATCGGATTTGGGTCGTTTCAGGGTGCAGTGTGAACCTAGCCTTTGAGACAGCGTCTGACTAGGGCAGTGGTGACTTAGTTGTTGAAGAAGCAGCCTAAGGTCCAGGGGGTTTGAATTCCCTTATTTGCAAAGTTATCACTGAGCATGGCACTGTCCCCACCCACTGCTTCCTGGGCTCTCAAAGCTACACTAAAAAAAAAAGAAAGGTGTTGGCTTTACATAAAAAAGGTATGGACATCGATTGCACGCAATAAAATCATGTTATGCCAACATAAATATTGCATTTTTTTTTTTAAATCATGTTACATTGTAATGAGTATTTCCTTTTGGTCTTGATGTCCACCCTGCTGCAACAGCTGGGATTTAATATTTGTCCTCGTTATGTAATTACATTCTGCTCTCAAAAATACAATATTTGGACTCACCTCACATTCCCTGAACAGGTGTGCTGAGACCTCGTGGATATATTTACTCAGTCCCTTGAGGATGAGTTTTCTTAGAACTTTAGTGTCCTCTGTCTAGAAGATGGTTACTTTATTACCAAGTTTTGAAATGTTTTGTCTGAGCAAATAATTTGACTGAGCAAGGCCAAGGATGAGATTGGGACAAAAAGTTACACTGGATCCCTTAACATACAAGATTTGTATGTGGAACTTTAAAATGCAACAAAATTATGACAAGTTAATACTACTTAATACCTACCTTCTGGATTTGTATTTAACTTTTCTTATCTAAGTTGTCAAGACATAATAGATGAAATAATGATGCTCAAAACAGACATCATTTCTATAGTAGGCCATAATAAATTTAATCAATCAATCAACACTCGACTTCCCAATCTCTTCGAGAATGTGCTTCAGTTAGGTTCCAATCACTCCTTCACGTTTCCTGAATAATTTGATCATTTTGTCTGTATGAATATCCAGCTGGGGAGGAATCTGGACTGGAGCAGCATGGTGGTTATCCTCTTAAATTCGACATTTATCTAAAAACACACAGATTAAAGCTCACAGCATCAATTAATAAAAACTGCAAAAAATGTCATGCAAAGACATGGGGGTACTGTAGCAGTTACATTTATCGTTGATATTGTTGTTGTTTATAATTTGAAGAAACATGTTAAAGTATCACAAACCTCACTCATATGAAAGAATGCTGGCCATCTGTCTTTGAGGTCATGGACGACTGGCTCCTCAGAAATGACTTCTTGTCTCATATATGAAAAGGTTTTCTCCATTTTCCTTTTGATCACTCCCTGTTTGTCCTTGTCACATCGTCAAGAAGTTCATCTCGCAGTCTTTTCAAGCTTGTGTCAAACTCTCTAATGGGATGCAGGGGGCAATTATTAACTTCTGACCACTGAGGTTTCTTTATAGAAGATGGAGGGCTTGATTTTTTTCCCTCTGGCTTCTTCTTCAGGGAATTGATAGTTACCTCAGTGGCATCATCTTCCTCTCGATCAGAAGACTGTACATCCGTTTAAGTTTCGTGTCTTGTGGTTCTGACTATGCCCGTCTTAAGGTCAACATACTGTAGGTATAGGGTGTATGTTTTTGGCTTTTGTGACCATACGCCATGACCCCTCCACTCATTTACTTTTTTTTCTGTAAAGACTGTAATTGTGATGCTGTAAATGTTCTAAAGGTCCTCTGTTCAACCACACTGAGCTACATGTATGAAATGTGTCTATAAATAAAAATAAACCTAAACTTTAAATGTCCCATAAATATTACTTTGAAATGAACGGGGAATGTCCATCAAAAAATGGATGGAGAACATTCCCTTTCCGCCTAAGATGTGTGGCTAAGAAATCTCTTTCTTTAAACCCTTACAGCTGCATGTGATAGGAAAATGCAGTATGCTCTGTCAGTCTTTGAGCTGTGCAACTGGAATGAACCCTACTGTGGTGAATAATTAAAGCATTCCATGTTTTGAATGAGCGTGGACAGCTTAAATACGTGCAAGGGTAGCGGGTTGTGCATCCAAAGTGTGGATGTTTAAGTTTATAGTGAGAAAGAAGCTCGTTCCTACTTGTAGTTGATTCAGAACAAGCTGTTGCGCACTTTATGTAAAACATGCGTATATTGCACTACTCACCTCACAGAGCCTTTGAATAAACTCCTGAACTTGCTGATTCCGGAAAGAGATGCAACAGTTTGGTGTGGACAAAAGAGTCAGCAATTATGAATTTACATGCATACTTCAGAACAATTATATAATTGTCAACCATGTGTTAATTGGTTCACAGATAAATGTTTAAGGTAATTTTAATTTTATTTTTTAGATTTCTTTGGGTATGGTTATTACCATGAATTTCAATATTGAAGTGATGTCTCCCACTTGCAAACATTAATTAGAGTAAATATGTACATTTACCTTATGAAGGTGGGTCAATTAAGGTGCAGGTGCTCACGGCATCGGTGGTAAAATGGCAGACTCCAAAATTGCCTCTAGGAGGGTTTCTCAGCAGACAGGGTTTCACGTGCTCAAATTAAGGGGTTGACTCTAAACATAAACATTTCATTTGGTAACAACATGATTTATATATGTTAATGTAACATCAATAAAAAGCAGGTGTTATCTTTATTATTTTTTTGTTTTGAAATAAACATGAATTATTCATGTTATTTGTATCAGCTTAATAGTTGTAAATTAAACAACCCCCCTTTTCCCCTTATTTTCAGTGTGCTACTGTTACTGATGGGTTAAATGCAGAGGTCACATTTAATTGTGTGCTGTGGTGTGTGTCATAATGACAACTTCACTTTAATTTTTCATCACTAGGGGTAGGGGATACTAAAGCTTCAGGAAGTTCAGTGGTGTCCATGGGGTGTCTGAGGGCCAGCCAGCAATGTAGGTGTCTCCTTTTTTGTTGGTTGAAAAAAATAACTTTTTTTTTCTTTCAAATTGCCATTATGTTTGTATTTGTGAACACATTGTCACAATTAAATATTAATTATAGACTTCAATATGTATACAGTAAATTGTGTAAACATGGTATCAACTGTTAATCTGCTCAATAGGGTATTAAGCAGTGTTGGGCAGGATACTTTAAAAAAGCAACTAGTTATGTTACTAGTTACTAAATTATAAAAGTAACTTGTTACTTTACTTTAAAAACACATTAAACAGTTTAGTGTCTTGCCCTGTAGCATCTATCATAATGAAATCTAGTGGGACTGAAAAGGTAACTAGGTTTTATACAGCAGTTATAGGGTTAATGTTTCCAAGTGTGGTTAGATCTCTGTGGATGTGAGAGTGAGAGAGTGAAGCTGCAAGAAGACCTGAACCCATCTCAGCCAGTGGCACATGGACACTGCCTCTGGGGTCCTTAGTACATATATCCCTCTCCCTCACTCAGTTTCTGTTGGTTCATTGTCACATGATGTAGGTTGTGTTTGAAGCTGTCGTGTTTGTCATGTTAATTTGGCCAGGTATTGTAGTCTGTCGTAAGTCATTGATTATCTTTGAAGAAGTTGGATATTGAGATTGTTTGTCTGTAAGAATTTTGGTTTGGGTTCAGGTAGCCAAACCATTTATGGAATTAAATAGTTTAGACTTCATGTACATTGTGACGTGCATGTTAATAGAGTCTGTTTGAGTTATTGTTAAGTTTGATTTTGGTAAATAAATCTTTGAAAAAACCTGCAGAAGAGTCTCCCAGTGCTGCGTTTGGGTCCTACTTCGTCTACGACACCGAAATGTAACGTAACAGCCCATTTGTTCCACAAATAGTAACAGGTCATGAGCCTCTTCACACAAAAGTAACAATAACAGTGTTACTCAATTGGAAATATAAAGCATTACTTATTAATTACTGAAAAAAGTACTTGCGTTTCTTAACGGCGTTATAAGTAACACGTTAAGCCCGGCGCACACGGGGAGGATTCGGCGCGCGCCGAATGCTCAGCGCCATCCGCGCGCGCTTATAGTACACGCGCACACGATGAGAA
>JAFBJS010001070.1:122777-153277 GCA_016785265.1 Paraplagusia blochii | reverse complement strand
GACAAGGATGGTCTTGCCAAAGATCTACGAATTTATCTTCTCATAGTCTTCTCTATAGTCTCATTCAACAAAACGCTGCGGGCTGCCATATTATTGTGTCTTTGTAATAACGCATGCGCACAAATCATTTGTAGTGAGAAAGATGCTCACGAAATCGAGCACGATCGATATTTTGCTCACGGCCTCAAGTGACCAAATGCTCACGGAAATTTGCGCGCACACGGTGAGAATCTGGCGCTGAGCAATCGGCGCGCGCCGAACCCTCCCCGTGTGCGCCGGGCTTTAGTCCCTTTTACTCATTGTAGTTCACCCAAATAAGAAGACTCAGACTTTATTTCCTATGTAGATAAATATTTAATGTCTTTTTGCTAGGATTTCACGATCAAATGTTGTCAATTGAAAAAAATATTAAAACTAGACTTTCAAATTAAAATTTTCTCCTGCACCATCTCTTGCTCCTTCACTGCCCTAACATTGTTACTTTTAAAGGGGTTTCATAATACATCAAAATACTCTGCTCAAAGAATATAGGGAACATTAAAGTAACACATTGTAGATCTGAATAAATGAAATAAGTAGTTTGTTCTTTCCATAGATAAATGTGCTGAGAGCCATTTGGCGCCAGTTTCCATGTAAAAAAAAACCCACTGAGCCGCAAATATTCTTTTTATTATTTGTTATTAAATATTATTTTTCATTATTTCTTTTTTTCATCAAAACTGTTTCTGGTGCTGTTGGTATAAAGTTGAACAAAATAGCTTTAACAAATGAACCATGTTCTTTAGATCTAATGAAGATGACAGAGGACTGGTCATTGTAAAGGACAGATTACCTTAATATTGGGATCAGATTGAGTGTTTATCTGAATCTCATCTTTGTTCTTTTCATGACCAGATTTCACTGTAGTGACACAGTCCCATTTCTCAACCTGCTGTTAGACACAATTGTTGAACTCAAGTTAATAAATATAAATAAAAACTTATAGTCCACGTGTTTATGAGTATGTTATGAGTATGATGGTCAACTACTGTCCTTTATTGCAGTTTTCTAAGTCTCTTCATAGTGCTCAGTTCAGACACATTACAGATATTACAGATGCTCAGACATTTGCTACGTGCAAAGGTAATATTACTGAACCCCCTGCCCACTCTTTCCTCCTTTGCTATGACGGTGGGAAAGGGTTTTGGTTCGGCAGTTTCCGCATGCACGCTCCACGACTGTGCCTATCGTGAAATCACTTTGCCCTCCCCCAGACGTTTTCACATCCTCACTTCAAAATGGAACATCTTCTGAACCACTGCGCACAATAATACATTTTCATTAATACATACTTTTGATAAATACTATTACGCTCGGTGTGGCTTGGGAAAAGAATTGTATTTTTGCAGCATAAGGACGAGAAGAGACGAAATGTGACCCATGTGATTCCGGAGCCTTGGGTTGCCGACCCGTTTTGGGCAATAAGAATATTAAAAACATTTTATTTTCATGTTACAAGTTTACTATAATCTTCATTTCTGAATTATATTTTAAAATGAACAAACTAAAATAGAATTTAATTTTAGTAAAATACTTATTATTTATTTTCCAAAGTCACAGAGAGCCACAACAGAAGGATGAAAGACCCACACATGGCTGTTGAGCCACAGGTTACTGACCCCTGATCTAGTGCAACTTGACGAATGGACTGAGACATGATTTCCCAGATGTGCTCAATTTGATTCAGGTCTAGGTAACGGGCCGGCTAAATCATAACATCAATGCCACACGAAGCCTACTGTAGCATTGCCCAACATTAGGAGAAACACAGGGCAAACTGCACCAGCATATGGTCTCACAAGGAGTCTAAGGATCTCATGTCGGTACCTTAATGGCAGTCAGGCTACCTCTGGCTAGCACATGGAGGGCTGGGTGGCCCTCCAAAGACACCATTACTGACCCACTGCCAAACCAATCATGCTGGAGGATGTTGCAGGCAGCACAACGTTTTCCACGGCATCTCCAGACTCAGTGTGAACCTGCTTTCATCTGGTGAAGAGCACACGGTGCCAGTGGCGAATTTGCCAATCTTGGTGTTCTCTGACAAATGCCAATTGTCCTGCATGGTACTGGCCTGTGGAGGGCTTCCTCCTTGAACAAAGAAGGAGGGAGAGGTCTTGGTTGTACAGCGCTGGGTGTACATGTGAAGGAAGTTTTGTTCTGATTATTCTCGTTGCAGTTGTAAAGACTCACTGCGGAGCCTTTTCTCTACTTGTGTGGTTTTCCCATACCAGACAATGATGCCTAAGGTGAGATCAGTCCTTTGTAGGCGTTGGTGAGCTGTTTGATGACGTGGAACCTTTTCTCAGCCTTTCTCACAGTGGCTGTGGGGTTTTGAGTCCAGCTCTGGACAGATGTAACCTGCAGTCCCAGAAATCTGTGGTTCTCTACTCTCTGCACCTTAGTCCCTCTGATGAGAAGAGGCTCTAGAGAAGCAGGATTTCATCTGAAGTCCAGGATTATTTGCTTGGTCTTGTCTGTGTTGAGGATAAGGTCGTTTTCCTCTCTATAAGCAATGGTGTTGTCAACCAGGACCCTGTACCTTGATTCTACTCCCCCCTTGATGAGCCCCAGGATGGTGGTGTCATTGGGGTATTTAATGATAACATTGTTGGTGTACAGCAGTGCGTCTCAAATAGTGTGGCGGCCGCCCTGCGGGGCCGCGGTGCGTTACTGATGGGGGCGCTGACCCTGAGGAACATGCTTTTTTTTTCTGCCATACTACAACAAAGTGTAATTGCGCATCCTTGTAAGTTGAACTGTATCTCTTTACTTTATGTTTTCTTTACAATGTTATGCGGAGGTGTACCTATTTTAAAGACAAATGCTATTATCTATAGTTGCGGCAGAGAGAGGGTGGTGGTGGCCGGGGGGCACAAATTGTTTTCTTCTTGCTAGGGGTGGCATAAAAGAAAATAATTGAGAAGCACTGGTGTACAGGTTGAAGAGTTTGGGGCTGAAGCAGCAGCCTTGTGGTGTTGAAGGCAGAACTGTAGTCCAGAAAGAGCATCCTTGAATATGTACTGCTGGTTTTTTAGTTGTTCCACTCTCTCCCCCAATTTATTGAACTCTGTTTAAACTACCGTTTTTGTTTGTATCTCTTTTTTATTCCGGTTGCTGATGGATGGGTTGATGCCAGAACGAGGATAATGAGGACTAGGAGGACCAGCAGTAGGATGGCCAGGACCATAGCCTAAGAAATCATACACCTACTGACATAACTGCTACTGGAAGCATTTAAATTCTGACTATGTGCTGTATCTTTTGTATTTCTTTTATTCTATTGTATTTTTATGTTCTGGTACCATCCATTGCACTGTCTGTCCGTCCAGGGAGTGGATCACTCTCCTGTGGTTCTCCCTAAGGTTTCTACCGTTTTTTTTCCCTGTTAAAAGGGATTTTTCCTCTGTAGTTCTTCCTTACCCTGGCTAAGGGTCTAAGGACAGAGGATGTTACCAACCCTGTAAAGCCCTGTGTGACAAATTTGATTTGTAAATGTGGGCTATATAAATAAAATTTGATTGATTGATTGATTGCACGGTGTGATGAAGGGCTATGTCTACTGCATTATCCACTGGTCGGCTCCATCCTGACATTGCTCTCAAGCCTCTCAAGATACATCCACAGAGGGTCCCGACGGACCTACCAACACACCGGGTCACCTGGAATACAGTGCCATTTGGTCGAGCTCTCGTCGCTGCCGCTGTCCCACCAGCCATGCCATCAACCCCAGTGTGCTAACCTGCCTAGGTCGGCTGAAACCACCTTTAGCTGTGACAGCACCGCTCTTACATCTGTCAACCCTGCAGCTCTGGGCGGGGAGGAGGTATCACGATAATTCACCATGAGAGATGAAAAGTCTCCGTGGTATCTGCTCCCATCTTCTCATTGTTTGAGTCTACTGTCTGTTAGTTGGCTGGTCCTGCTCCTGCACAATTAGTGCTGCCATCTTTCGCCCCCCGAAAAACCAAACAGTGACTTTTTAAATGAGTTCACTATCTTCCTCTCTCACCTATCCTCCGTGTCACCAAACATAATCCTGCTGGGAGACTTCAACATCCACATGGACAATACCAACCTACCCCTCACCAAAGATTTTTCATCCTGCCTTGACAATTCTGTTATCCAACTCCCAACACACTCCAAAGGTCACATCCAGGACCTGATCTGCTGCTCTGGGGTCACTCCCTCCAACCTCACAGCTGATGAACTCCCCATAACTGTATAGCTGTAATTTCCCGAGGGATACTCCTGAGGGATTAATAAAGTTCTTTCTTTCTATCTATCTATCTATCTATCTATCTATCTAGTGTCTTGGATTCTGTTCTTTCCTGGATTGTGTTAATAAAGTACCATATTAAATCTAAAATCTATCTATCTATCTATCTATCTATCTATCTATCTATCTCTCTATCTATCTCTCTATCTCTCTATCTATCTATCTATCTATCTATCTATCTGACCACCACATCCTCCCATTTACATTGAAATTCACTCTTGCCACCTCCAAAACACCACGTCTCATCTCATTTAGATAACATAAAGAACATTAACTTCAACATCCCATCTTCAAGCATCCACTCTTTCTGTCTCTCCGACATACAAAATGCGAGTGCCTACTTTGCACTCCTGATGAGCTAGTCTCCCACTACAACAATGGTCTCCACAGTATTCTGAACTCTCTTGCCCCGTTAAAAACTAGATCCGTCTCCTTCTCCATCTCTGCTCCTTGGTTCACTCCACAGCTCCATATCATGAAGGCTAAAGGTTGGCAACTAGAGCGTCTCCATAAGAAAACCGGTCTCACAATCCACAAGGACATCTACAATAGCCACATCCTACACTACAGAGACTCCATTGCTATAACCAAAACACAATACTATTCAAGCCTAATCACAGCCAACCAGGGCAACTCCAAAACACTTTCCTCCCAACTCAGCAACTTCACTCAACCACCTGACTCCCTCCCTCCCTCCCTCCCTATATACAACAACCTTCTGCAACTACATTATGTCCTTCTTCACTTCAAAAGTTGCAAGTATTCACCAACAGCTTGGTTCAGTCTCTCACCCCAGAACCTCTGCAAAATTTGCCCTTCAACTAACCCATTCTCCTTATTTCAGCTTCCCCCTCCTTCTGAAATCACAGAACTTATCCGGAAAGCCAAGCCAATTGTCAACTCAACCCCTTTCCCCCTCCACTTGTTAATCCTGTCTCCCCTACCTGGCCCCCCTCATCTCTGCTATCATTCACTCCTCTCTCACCACTGGAACTGTCCCTTCAACCCTGAAAACACCAGTCATTACCCCTATCTTAAAAAAACCTGGCGCTGACCCCTCCAACAATTTCCGCCCTATCTCCAACCTGCCATTCATCGCCAAGATCCTTGAGAAAACAGTTGCTTCCCAACTCCATTCTCACCTTTCCCATATCAACCTGTATGAGCAGTTTCAATCTGGTTTCCGCCCACTCCACAGTGCTGAAACAGCTCTCCTCAAAATCACTAATAACCTGGATTTTGGACTCCTAACCATCCTTGTTCTCCTCGACCTGAGTGCAGCCTTTGACACCATCTGCCAAACCACCCTCCTTAACAGGCTTTCTTCCATCGGAATCTCCCACACCCCACTAGTCTGATTTACATCATACCGCTCTGGCTGCACCCAGTTTGTTCAGCTCAAATCTTTTCATTCCAACCTCTCCCCCGTCTCCTCAGATGTGCCCCAGGGCTCTGTCCTGGGGCCCCTTCTGTTCATCATTTACCTCCTTCCCCTTGGCGAAATTTGACATCCACTTTCACTGTTACGCTGAAGACACCCAGCTCTATATCTCCACCAAAGCCTCATCCTCGGTACCCCTTTCCTCTGTTACCAACTGCATCTCTGAAATAAAAACCTGGTTCACCAAAAACTTTTTTAAATTAAGCAATGACAAAACCGAGGTCCTCCTCATAAGCACCAAATCCACTCTAGCCAAAATCAAGATTTTCTCTGACAATCATCAACGCCACTGTTCCACCCTCCCCTCAGATTAAGAGCTTGGGTGTAATCCTAGACAACACCCTTTCCGTTCACGCCTATGTGGTAGCGCCTGTGTCCAAGGAAGTCCAGTCTCGGCACAACACTTTGCCAATTTGGTTTTCAATGTGCCATTTTCTCTTTCTACTGCCCCTCCAGATGCAGGGTGGTAGGCACAGTGTGTTCTCAGGTCTATGCCTATGTATTTACTTACCTCAGAGATGGCGGAGTTAACAAAGTGCGGACCATTGTCACTTGTCAACTTACCTGGGATTCCCCATTTGGGAATAATCTCCGTCAGTAGTGCCTTTGCCGCTACTGATGCAGTTTGCTTATTGGAAGGGAAGACTTGTACTCATTTGGATCACATATCCACCATCACTAGACAGTGAGACTTGCCCTCGGACAGAGATAGTTCAATAAAGTCAATCATGACATGTTCCAACAGTCTGGTGGGTGTCGGCCTGGGTTATAGGTGGCACAAGTGATGCATTTTCTGCAAAAAGTCAGCATAGGTTGAGAGTTCTTTTGTGAACCAAGTGTCATTTATTTGCGTACACATTCCCCCTTTTGACACATGATCCTTCCCATGTGTCAACTTGGCGTAGTGAGGGAAGAAGTGTCGGGGCAAACAGGGTTTACCATCCAGTCCTCGACACACTCCTTCCACAAACGAACATCCGCAAGAAGACCAGAGACGCCTCTCTTCCGGAGTGGCAAAAGATTTAACTGAAGAGAGTTCAGGAGTGTAGCAGAGGGTGGAACATGAGGAAGGCGAGCTGTAGCCTTTGCAGCCGCATTTGCTCTCGCTCTTGCATTTCACACAACATGTGATGACCCTGAAAGCAACGATCTTGATAACGTGTGATCACAACGGGCTCAGCTCCCTTTATAAGGCCTACGTCATATTTACCATTAGCCCACAGAGACGCAGGAACAGATGAAGGGGATGAATCTATATCACTTGGGGAGAGCATAAGCATTATGATGTGGGTATGAACATTTGGGTCAGATAAGTACATGGATCTTAGTACAGGAGTGCAGAGGTTGTAGTTTAACGTGAACAACTGTCCCGTGGGGGAGTAGAATACGGCAGGGTCATCAGTCGGAGTCCAGTTGATTATCAATGACATTTTTTTATTCCAAGGGCCCAAACCTTGTCATTGTTCATCCTTGGACTTAGACAAGGAGACATGGGGTATGAGTTGTCAATCAGAAACAGGTCACACTAAGTAGGAGACAAAGAGACAGAGCACCACATGTTCCAAATCAAGGCAGTTAAATGTAAGAAATTGTGCACGTCAGAGTAGAAAACACTTTCAAACTACTATCAAGTAAGGAACAGGACTCAGGATATGGCAATTTCCATTGATAAATGTACGGGGGGCGAGAGAGAATACGTCACCAAGTCGACAAAGTTGATGTTGCAAGAGCAAACCAGCTGCAGGGCTTCTTCCTCACTCAAGGAGGATCCCTGTGTGGCTTTGGTGCCACCTGGCGTCGAACATTTGCGCACTTCAACAACCCCATCCGGTGTGGACACCAGATCAATGTCCAATTAAAGCATCAAATCTCAACCCATCAGGTTGATCGGACAACATGAATGCAAGATAAGAGTGTTTGAAATCAGTTTGTTATAACAGGATGTGCGGATTGGTGATGTGATTCTCTTTCACCATGGTACCACATGCCCCAGTGGAATACAAAAACCGGACACTCATTTTCACGCCCGGAAGGTCACATGACCTGATGACAGATGTGTGGCTCCGGAATCCACAAAAAACTTGTGTGAGGGGTGTGGTGTGTGCAGTGGTGTGTGTGGGTGTTTCACTTTCCTTTTCCAAGGCTGATGCAGATGCGGATGTGGATTTGTGTGTGTGTTTCACTTCCCTTTTCTGAGGATGATGCATATGTGGATGTCAATGTGATGCAGGACACCCCTTTTCATCTGCCGTTTTTGTGGATCAGTCAGATTGGAATTGGCGACCCGAAGGTCCAGAACTCCGCCTAGGCTGACCACGCCCTTGCCTGTTGAAGCCATAGTAACCACGGTGTTGTAGACAGCGATCTTGGCCTCGGTGTGGACAGTCACTGGCCCAGTGACCAGCCTCACCACAGTGAAAACAGACATCAGAATCGCAGAAATATGTGATCTTGGTGGATTGTGGTTCTGCCAGGGACGGCTTCCACGAGCCACACCACAACCTCTGGTGTTGTAGGATTGTGACTGCCATGGTTGCTGGGGGCCTGCAGGTCCTGCAGATGGATTTTGAATGGAAGTCGCAGCCTGAAGGAGGGCAGGTTGAGATTTATAGGTGGCCTCCTCTCTGTTCTTTTTCAACTTTGTCTTCTCAGTCTTATGCATCGTCAAGTCCAATGCAGGTGTCTTCTACGCCTCTGCACAGGTGGGGAAGGAGACCCTGTAGGATCATGGACTTGAGATGAGACTCATAGGGTGTGAATGGACCGTCTGTGGTGTCAACCCAGAGTGGGGATCAAAGCATTCAGTCAGGCCGTGTTTGAATTCAGCCACATCTTCGTCGTCTCTCTGCCTGTAGGCGGTGACTTTACTGATTTCGCAGCAGACTGGGAAGTCCTCAATGAGCCTGAGGCCCAATCTGTCCAGCCAATCCCTGTATTTTCTGTTGTTGGCGTGGTCCCACTTGGGGTGCACTGTGATTCACGGCGTCATTGGTGTGTGGAAAGACAGCAGAAATCTTGGCAAATTTCACAGGCCCCAGCTTGTGTATCAGGATACGTTTCAGCTCTTGTGACGTGGGCAGAAACTGCTGGCAGAAAAACAATAGGGTCATTGAAAAATGTCTGTTCACCTTTATCAATTGGAGGCAGATGTCCGGTTGCATCCATGATGTCCTGAGCATAGACCAGCATAGTCTCTCTTTCTCCTGCTGCCACTTGGATCATAGTCATCGTCATAATCTGAGAGTCATCAGAGTGTGAGAGGGCGCCCCAGACACTGGAAAAGTTGAGAGCGTTGTCAGAATGTCCACCAGGTGTCAGGAGAGTTGTATCTGGCCCCTGATCTCGTATTATCTCTAATGTGTCCCAGACACAGATTTCAATAGTCCCTCACTATTAATTGGTGTCCCAGACGACTAATATTGTTTGATAACGTGCCCCTGTTACACCAACTCCAATTTTATGCGGGTCCCTGACCCGATAGTCCCAGACTGTTAATACCTGTCCCTGACAAGGTAGTTATTGAAGTTTATACGGGTTAAGAATCCCAGATTCTTTAGTGATATTACTTATGTGTCACATGACACGTGCTCCTATCTCATACAAACACTTCAATTTCATGCGGATCTCTGATCCGATAGTCCCAGACTGCTAATACCTGTCCCTGACAAGGTATCTATTGAAGTTACAGGAGTTAAGAATCCCAGATTCTACAGTGACATTGTTCAATTTATCAAACACCAGAATATTAATATAAGTTAAAATAAAAAAAAAACTCAAAGTTTAAAAAGGAAAAACAAACCAAAAAATAAGTGGAACAGACAATGATCCTCAAAATTTGAAGTTTTTTTCTTTCCTATTCAATTTCAATCATAGATAAAATACGTCTTACCCGATAAAATTTGTGATATGTAGATTGTTGTGAAGTCAGTCATGGTCCCGGGACGCCTGTCCTCTTGTGTCTCAATTCAAATTGGAGGTAGAGGATGAACCCCAACGTCGTTGGGGTCTATGAGAAACTCAGACGAATTTTTAACTAATATCAGATCCGTACGCATTTCAAACCTGTCAACACCCTGAGACAGAAACTGGTTCATCCCAAAGACAAGATCCCAAGACACAAGCTGGATAACGTGGTTTATGCCATTCAGTGCAGCGAGAAGTGTTCGGACCTCTACATTGGGGAAACCAAGCAGCCATTACACAGATGCATGGCCCAACATAGAAGGGCCAACACCTCAGGCCAGGACTCAGCCATTCACTTACACCTAAAGGCCACCAACCAAGGACCAAGATGTTCAGATCTTGGCCAAAGAAGACAGATGGTTTGTGAGAGGTGTTAAAGAAGCCATTTTTTTTCAACCTGGAAAAACCATCCCTCAACAGAGGTGGTGGTCTGAGGTGGTCAACCAGTTTCGCATATTAACGAGCCGTGTGACCAAAACCACCCCAACAATGACTGTAACGACCTATCAATACCCACCCAACGACTGGTACCACACTTCACAGGTATCCCCAGGTCCACCCAACAGGAGGGACTTGAAACACCCCTTCCTCCCCACTCACAGCATATAACTCTGTTACTCCCCACTAACGGTTAGAACTGAAGAAGCATCTTGGATGAGAGGTGAAACGTTTTCCAAAAAGCTGAATGTCCAGTTACCTAACTAAACTCTTTTACCTTGACTATGACCTGGATGACTGAGAACCTGCATCGACGAGGATGAAGTGTCGACCCTTCAATACAATGTCTCTGATGTCCGTTAGTCCGGACGAACTGTCAAACGATCCCACTTCTGACACCAAATTGTGGTGGAAACTTTCTGTGTCCACCGGTTCTTTAACTACATATGACTAAATTAAAATCTTGTCTGTAAAAAAAAAGGAAAGTCTCTCAAATTAAAAAGCTGGCGTTGATTGGTTCTTTGTTTTCTGTCTACAGCCCAGGATAAGATCAGGTACACAGCACGGGCAGCATACAGGATAGCTCACAGGATAACACACAGGATGGAGCGGTTAGGGCGTTTTTACCGTTCAATCGCGTCTGCATCTTCTTCTTAATACCATACATGGTAACATTAATGGATCTTAACCTTGTGACCGGTCGCCGAAGTATTGACATTTTTAGCTGTCACGTAGGTGTCACAAGTCACAGTGCTCTAAAACTGTCTGGCTGAAAACTGAAAAAACAGGAACTCAACTTTTTACTCTTGTTCTAAACAGTTTAGGCGAAATCAACAAAATAAGAAAACATCAACAGTAGTATCAAATACACTTTTTATCATTACACAACAGTGACAGCAGCGTCACTGGGCTGTTTTTTTGGTTTACAGTGTAACACTTGAATAGAAGTAAATTACTTACAAGTGCAATAATCTGCGTTCTGCTGAAACTTTGTATATTAAATCTATCAGTGAAGAACATCAAATATTTTTTCCTCTTCTCTGTTTTATTTCTCCCTTAGGTTCAAAGACATATTAAAAGGATTAAAGAAATGTGAGTAAATGCGCAGTAGGTCATTAGTTGCAACTAAAACAGTAGATGGCCAAAAGAATAACCAAGTTTCAAGGTAAAAATGACAGCAGAAAAATATAGATTGTGTAAATATTGTTAATAATGTTATTATGTAAGGATTACTGCTTGATATATTGTTTTCCTGTGCTCTAGGTTTCTAAGCAGGTTTTGCATAGAAAACACCACTCCACCAGTAAGGAGGGTGGGACAGGGTCACCTGGGACTTGTCTGCCATGGAGATCAAACATCAGTTCATCTCAGCAATAGGTCTGGTTCCACAACAAAGAATCAGCATTGGCCATGTTCATGAAACTTAAAAGGCCAGTTCTTATTTTCAAGGAACCTTTCTTACGACTGGTCCTCACTAAATAAGAGAGTTACATTTCTAAGACCCTGTTGTCTCTATGGACTGGCAACATTGTCAATTATCTCATTTGTTTTTGGGCTCTATAATAATTCAGATGTTGTATGTGACAAGCCATAGTAGCCATTGCATGGACTTTTTCTACTGCTTTCATACTCCTTAATTCTTTTAGTTTTTGTCACACCTAGATCGTGGGTCATCAACATGGTATACAGGGGCACAATGTACTCAACTTAACGTTTTTTTGGTTATGGTTTAAATATCATACTAGTCAACAGGTGGGTTCTATAGTGTAGCAGTTAGCATACGCTCCTCAAACCAAATACTTAATTGCTTAGCACCCTTTAGGTAAAATAATTTGCTAAATGCAAATTGTAAGATATTTCAAATTCAAACAGTACTTAAATTGGTATTTCTATGTCTCTGTCTGTTAAAGGTTTTCCCTGGGACAGAGTTCAGTTGTTACAGACAAGGCTCTAATAAAACCTTTTAGTTCTGTTCCTTGACTGAACTTTCAAAAATGTTTAAAGGAGCTACAGGTTCATTGCACACAATCGGGTAGCTGTGTGCTGCAAGTGCCATTCATACAGTCCCTGTTACCCTATTGAATAATCTTTGGAACTGTTTCGGAACAGAAACATACATATAGGTTTGTCTACATTTGCTGTTTATATTCTACAGAGGCACAATATTTACCCTGTACTTAGGACTAGTGTAGGGTTAAAGGATTAGAGTCATATTTCATTTGTATGTGTGGTATCTTTGTGAATCTTTATGTGCTTAGACTCTGTAACCTGTGCTGAGGGGAAGCAAAGGAAAAGAATGGTGGAGCTGCAGGAAAAGAGAATCAGCCTCCAGGCTTTGCTCAGTACTCGACTGGCTGAGCTCAAATGCATTTGTCTACAGGAGGCTGTGAGTGATGTTGACCTCTGACTCCTCCCACAAACAAAGCTTGGAATCTGCTTAACCTTTCTTATCCATTGGTCAGGAGCTGACTGGCACAGTACCCGATGACTTAAATCTGGAGAACGAAGAGAAACCACTGTTTGCCCAACGGAGGAGTGGAGGTTACTGCCAAGGAAACAGGAAGTCCAGGGCTGAGGTGAACAGCTTAGCAACTTCCTGTTTTTAAGGAATCTGTGTATTTTTAGGTTTTTTCTGACTGCATATGTGTGTTTTAGGATGAAGACTGTCAGTTTTTCAGGTTAAAGAAAACTTTGTTCAGTGGAACCATGAGGAAACACAGTGATTCTGAACATAGTACACACACGTTTACATACTCACAAAATGGAAAAAGAACCGTACACAGGGGTTGTCACACAGGTAA
This sequence comes from Paraplagusia blochii, assembly GCA_016785265.1. Classification (NCBI taxonomy): domain Eukaryota; kingdom Metazoa; phylum Chordata; class Actinopteri; order Pleuronectiformes; family Cynoglossidae; genus Paraplagusia; species Paraplagusia blochii. The sequence continues at coordinate 140,316 of JAFBJS010001070.1, read as the reverse complement.
AACACACACAATAAAACACCAAGCAATACCAAAAGTTTAGGGAAGCTGTTACTTCCTTCCTTTGTTCTGCATCTGTGTTTCAAGATGACACAGTGAAGTCGGAGAGCAACTCTTTGGCAGATTCTAAAGGGAACAACAATGGTAAGTTGCTACGAGCCACATTAATCTTCTCACTTGAAATGTCATTGTATCATTTTAACATTAAATGTATAAAAGTATACCTTGCAAGTGAATATTCATTTTCATTTCCTCCTGTTCTTGACTTGCCTTACAGAGGATGTTTTCTACCAGAACAAAACCAGAAGGAACTCTCTACATAAGCGGTAACATCTGTGACACCTAACATTTTTTTTTGTTTCACCTGCTAGTTGGGAAATATAATCAAGGTAACATCAACATTTAGCTATCAAAATAAGCTGAATAACAGTTAGGGCTTCTTTTCCAAATTAAATGTTTATTTCTCTATTACTTTTGTTTTTATAATTAATTCAACCACCCAAATGTGTTGATTCTGTCCCTCAGGAATAATCACCACAAAACATTACCACCCAACAAGCCACTTCCTCCTCTGCTTAGCCATCACCCCCATCTATCTCAGGACTCCTGCTCTGGTTCCTCTGAATTTGGGCATACAGCCATTGGCACGGTTCTGGTGAATGTAATCAACGGTAGTAAGACTTCAGACATTCTCCTGGACAAAATTGACCCCTCAAAAGGAATAATATTTAGAGGAATGGCTCCTACTGGAATGTGCCAAAGGACAGAAGATCTTACCATTGGACAAGCAAAGCTATATAACAGACCTGACGTGGGAGGACATAGGGTCGGAGAAGGACATAGAAGTGAGCACACTGAGGTTTTGTTAGATTACATCTGGATCAAACAGCAGCAAATGCAGCAGTCACAGCCTGGTAGCAGGCAACCAATCACATCACAGTTCTACGATGGCTTCTTTACACAGGATCACGCTGTGCCCCTATGTACTCTTCCCAGCCACCTTGCAGAACCACAACATGTCAATGTGAACCGTACCAAATCTTGTGGTCCTTTCATCCAAGGGCGTCATAAAAAGCCTAAAGACCCCAATCTTTCTCAGTCTAATCTCCTGACTGACCCTATATCCAAACCAATGCCTCCCATACCTTCAAAACTATCACCCAACCAGAATGCACAACTTGAAGAGGGCACAAGAGGGCTTCACAAAGCCCTGGCCCTGGAAGGTAAGTCCCTCTGAAAAGAAACACGCCTTCACAGATTGAGTTTGCCAAATTGAGAGCAATACAATACATGTGTAACAAAGGTAATCTTTCAGATTTAACTACCACTTCATTGAGTGCACTTTCGCTGCTGTTGTTGCTGAACCCTTTGTAAGACAGGCCAGTACTCACATTTCTTACAGAACCTGTATTTTTATCATTATACTACTATTGAGTTAGCTATAAAAGCAATTTTTAATCATTTTAATCAGAGCAATTTAAATATATTAAAAGTATCAATTTCACATGGATCCAGAATAGTCTCAAAAGAACACACACGCAACCATGGCTCCACAACGTATTTTGAGAAATTTGCAAATGTACTTTCAGAATAAATGCATGAGCGCTGACCCACGAATGTGTTTTGTGGAATTCACAAATGTATTTTAACAATAAATTGTGGCAGGCACTTCAGAGGACACCTCTCACCTTACAGGTCCATGCAATGACGGCGTGGGTTTAGGAGTTTTGGTTTTCAGCGTGCCAGTTCTGCAGTTCAGTTCAAGTCTGCACTTCATTGAATAAACTCTGTTTTGATCACACATCAGTTTCCAGCACAATTCTTCGTCCTGCTACATTGGTGACCCCAACGTGATCTGAACACGCAATCTTCTGATCAAGTTGGGGTCACCAATCTAGCAGGACGAAGAATTGCGCTGGAAACTGATGTGTTTCACTGCTTGTTATCTGAATTTTCCTTCTTTGACAACACCTGCCTTTTCCACATCCAGTGCTAAACGTGGGGTTGAGCTTTTCATTCCCACAATGGGGCCGCCGTTTTTTTCATGCGTGCACGGTGGTTAGATGCTCCTGTAGCTGAATTCCCAAGGCCAACCTCAGTAAAAGCGCTGCAGAAGTTCCTGGGAATGGTTAAATTTTATAACCGTTTCCTTCCGCGGGCTGCTCATCTATTTCAGCAGCTTTATGGGGCTACGAGGATGCGAACAGCTGGGGATCCCGTTGACTGGACCCCAGAGCAGATTCAGGCTTTTGAGCGAGCAAAGGCTGCGCTTGCTAATGCCACGCTGCTCGCACATCCAGTGCCTACAGCGAAAATAGCTCTGACAACAGATGCATCGGATGTGGCAATGGGTGCAGTTGGTGGCCGGTGTATGGCAGCCTCTAGCATTTTTCAGCCGAAAACTGTGGGATAGTGAGCGAAAGTACGGTGTTTTTGATCAAGAGTTATTAGCATTGTACCTTGCTACGGAGCATTTGCGTTTTCTATTGGAGGGCCAGTCTTTCACGGCCCTCCATGTGGATGGCTCCATGGCTCTATGTGGATCATAGAGCCATGGTTAGCTTGCCAGCAGCGGCACCTCGCCTCCATCTCTAAATTTACTGCCGACCTCCAGCATGTGGCCAGGAAGTCCAATCTGGTGGACGACTGTTTGTCGCGGATGTAGGCATGTCAGGTGCACCTTGGCCTGGATTACCAAGCCATAGCTGCAGAACAGCTCAGTGACACAGAGGTAATAAATCCCAAGTTTGCAGAGACGGGCCTCAAGTTGGAGATGGAGATGTTGAGGTTCTTAAAAGTGGGCCCAAACTTCTTAGTGATGTTTCAACAGGCCGCCCATGCCCGGTTGTACCAGCCTCATTGCATTGCCAGGTTTTCTCTCTATAGGCCAGGTTTTTACTCTATCCACTCTTTGTCCCACCCAGGAGTTCGGGCGTCAGTGAACTAAACTATTGGGAACTAAATTTGTATGGCCTGGGTTCCGCAAGATGGTAAAGGAGTGGGCAGTGGCCTGTGTTGCATGTCAGTGGGCAGAAGTTCAACGACACACCAAGGCTCTTCGAACTATTTCCTATTCCAAGCAGATGCTTTGACCATGTGCATGTCATTCTAGTGGGCCCGTTGCCACCCTCGCACGGGTTTATGCATCTGCTCACCATGGTGGACCGTACCACCAGGTAGCCGGAGGCAGTCCCACTCTTCTCCACGACATCTGGAAAAGTAGCACGCGCATTCCTGTCAGCCTGGGTTTCGTGTTTCGGATAACCAGCACACATAACTTCTGACAGGCTCTTCTTGCACTGACCAGATTGGCGTGCGTATTTATTCTTCAGTGGTCCTTCAGCAGACAATCAGAAGTCTAGCCCGTTTTCAGTCAATTACATGGCAGTGTGCCACAAGGGTCTGTGCGTGACGTCACTACACGGCGCGAAGGATCCCATTAGGGTGTAGGTTTGGAGCCAGAATATGCTCACACCAGTGTTCTTCACAGAATACGCTTGCAAATCTGTGGTTACGCTTGCAGATCCGTGCTTACGTGTGTGTGCCTTTTTGAGACTATTCTGGCTTCATAGTATGCCACGCATCTGTGGGTCCACGCTCATGCATTTATTCTGAAAGTACATTTGTAAATTCCTAAAAATACGTTTGTGGATCTGTGCTTGCGTGTGTGTTGTTTATGAGACTATTCTGGCTTCATAATTTCATCCTCCACAGATAACTCCACACAGATTTTCTGATCAAATCAAGTTTATGTTTTTTCCCCAAACATTGTTATTTGGCCCACAGTAGTGCTGTTCTTGAACAACCATGAACCAATCCTTTAACATTTTTTGCAGGTCTGAGAGACTGGTACCTGAGAAACACAGTTGGCTCTTTTCACCAGATCCACAACAATGGAAACCTCCCTTTCGGGTTCACATCTGGGTTGCTCGCTAATGTAAAGGGCTGTGTCAATGGTCAGTCAGGAAGGTGCACAGCTCTGCAGAAAAGAGTAGCCACTCAGGGTGTCATCTATCATACAACCTATTCCACAGAGATGAGTGGTCACAGCACGTTGTCTCATCATCAACAGAAGTTGCCACATTCTGCAACTTTCCATGGTCACTTGTTACATGAGCGGTAGGTCAGTTGACCTGTTCATGTTTGGAAGGTAATGGGTCATCTGTTACTTAAATAAGCCTTGTGTCTATTTTTTCAGGTCTGCGGACACTTTGCCTTGCCAAGACACATTGCCTTCCCAACAACCGGACGTTGAATTTCGGGTGTCATTTGGAGAGCAGTTATCTCCTGGAACCTTGGTCTGACTCACTGTCCAATCAGGATATACCAAACATTAGCTACCACTGTTCTTGCTCAGACAATCAGGACATGCCTATTACTTTTGCTGTCACTGATAGTGATGACAATGTTCTGAAAACCAGTAATTTGTAGATGTTTTGACTCAAAACTAATCCTATCGAGTGATGTGGTAGAGGCCTCAGGTGAATCCTTTGCAAAACCAGCATGTAAAACTGTAAAGTTTGTTTTCTACACTGCAATAAACGGTGACCAGTGTCCATATAAGAGATATGGACCATCTCAAAGACTTATACGGGGCCAGAAGCCACATTTAAAAAATTAAAAAAACTGTTACAATTGTTTTCATATTCCTTGCAATCATTAGAAAATCAGTCTACATTTGAATTTAAAAAGCTGTTAGCTCTGAATTAACTAGTCTGGCTTTATCCTTTGCCTTAGTATCCAAGATACTTTAATTGGGCTAATGTCAGTTGGGATTTCAACATGTGTACCAATTACAGTGAGCTAGCATATTGCACAGCAGCTACAGCTACTTTTTTCTACCTACACAAATGTTGGTAGCACCCAGCCTGTCCATCTAGTTGGTTGTTGGTCTGAGAATATTAGCCTTTAAGAACTGTTTTGTACTTAATCCAGATGAGGATCAAAAAGTTTGCCTTAGCAAGTCACATTTGAGTCAGACTTGCCATGAGCATTGTAAGTATATCAGTTGATCAAAATACTGTTTGATTGTTTGCCTTCAACCCTATTACTTTGTAGAAGCTAAAGTGTATATCTTCAGAACCAAGACCATCTGTTAGACAAGGTCTCAGATTATTTTGTTATGTTGTAGTCATTTTTTGGGAAAGATAGTCTCTGTCTTCTCCTTTCAGCTTGTACCTTTTTTAGTGGCTTCCACTGTCCCTTGTCTAAACATGTCCAAACCATCTCCTTATGGTTGCTGTAGCTATTCTCCAAACCATTCTGTCTGTGTTGTCCCTCTGATGAACTAATTTCAGTTTCTCTCTTTCCTTTTCTACTCCTAAAGTTAATCCCAGCCTCTTTAACTCTGCCACCTCCAGCTTTGCCTCTTTTCTTGTGTCTATTGGTAATGCCTCTGATACAGTGATTTTTTTTTCAACCATTTCTGAGCCGCAGCACATTTTTAACATTTACAAAATTCTGGGGCACACCACCAACCAAAATTACATTTACACAGTACATATAATGCATATAGTTAATAATATAGTTTCAAAATGTATTTATTATGGGTGTAAATCTCTGACTCACATAACAATCTGATTCAAATCTTGATTCACAGGCTACGATTCGATTCAGGAACAATCCATAAAAATATTAAACAATTCAAACCAGTTCAATCCGAATCGGTTCAGTTCGATTCAATAAATATTGACAACTTAATTCCCAAGTGCTTCATGTTACTCAGAAGGAAAAGATGAAAAGCCAAATTGAAACTTCAAAATAGTACACATTTGTTTATTTGGTGTCCAACAGATGATATACTGTACAATTAAGACATTTTTGCAGCTTCACTTGACTTTGCAGGAAAATTTGATTTGATATAACTTCACTTGATTTGGCTTGACCTTTTAAACTTTTTACAGAATTTGTTAATATGGCCTTTAAAGGAGAGCTGTGAATCTAATATTTACCCAAGATATTTATACTGATTGACAATTTGTATTTTATTATTATTTTATTATATTTTAGTGAAATACATGCCTACGGTTTTAGAAAGGTTTATCTGTGACAGCACTCCAGCAAGATTGTCACACAAGACATTTGGTTGCAATATAACAGGCGATTGATTCCGTTATTGCCTTGGACCTTGCTGTGTGATTGCTGAATTGTGGTTGGAAAAACGCTTGTATTACATTGCATAGATGGCAACAGGAAATTTTGATTTCAGCTGAAATGTCTGGGGGTCTTGCAGGCCAGCGGCGCCCAATGCAGGTACAGGGCGAAGCCTGGTGCATTTTTACACCCATTTTTAAAGCAATTAAGGCAGTATTTTCCTGAAATTAATATTATGAAAATATCAATAAAATAAAAAAAAAATTCACCTTTACTGATTACTCACAAAAAATTTATGATGACAATTACCATATTTGTAGTTCTTATTTATATGCTGATAATATTTTCAGCTGAATATGAAGCTTTAATTTTACTAAGTCGAATTGAAAATGTCAACATCAATTTACTACTTGTACCCTACTTCAGATGCATTGGCCTTGCATATCCTATTTGTTAAACAAACATCGGCGAAAATAAATAAATTGAATAAAAAGTAAGTAGACCTACCTCTGAATGAACCTGTCTGTCAGCTACAGGGGTGAGTGGTTGCGACTGCAGGCTCTGGGAAGTGCTAGGTCTATTTGGACCTGCTAAAGTTCCCCAGTGTGTCCTGTCAACAGTGTTAGCAAAATTTGCAGATGACGATTTTGCAAAAGCAAAAGAATTATTACTCCAACGAAGTCCTATATTTAGTAGGCAATCACAGCTCTGTTAAAGAAACGGGGCATAGTTTTACTTCCAGTTTAGAGAGAACGTTCAAGATAGAAAAACATGGTTCTGCGCAATTTTGACGCGAAAATGACCGTATCCTTAGCGACAGCAATAAATATAGGTACCTCATCTCCCTTAATATTTTCTTAACGGATTTGGACGTTTCACAAAAATGACCAAATTAATTTTCAAATTGCCAGATTTCCGCCGTCCAGCGGATATTTGCCATCCCTGCATTGGTTTTATCCCGTCGGTCTGACTACCGACCGTCATCATCACCCACATCATCTCACTATGCCATTTTGTGGGATGTTTGCTAAGGTTTGTTGTACCTCCACTATATTTGACTGTCGCTCTACAGAGTCGGTAAATTGCATTGCTTTTATCTGGCTTTCCATCTTTCTTGAAAAAAACAAATGATGTCCAAACTTTCGATTGTAAATGAGCAACACTGTAAGTTCTGTCTGTGTTGTCTGCCATGTTGCTAAGAACCAGAGGTGGGCCATCACGGCCAGCAAGGCCTTCTCTGCTGGCCTAAACATACTCAGAAAAACGCATGTTTTCACACTTATGTGTGAAATTATAAACATAAGCAGGTCCTGCCTAACTGAAATGTAACTGGAATCCAGCACTATTTAAATCAAAACATTATCACAAGTGAAGTCACATCTGAATATAGGACCCCTTCTTGAAAAGGACCTTCTCAAGTCTTCCATCCATTGAATTTGTCAGTTTTTGGATAGTGACTTACGCACCGCTGCAAGGACCATGTATCCTGTTGACTGGGGCATGTTGGAGGCACCAGCAGCTTCAAAAAAATTGTCTGCTGCTGTGATGGGGCATTTTTACAGCTGCTTTTGATCAGACGTATTTGCCTGTTAGAAAGAGTCCTGGATTTTCCTTTATCAGCATGCACACGTGTGTGCTCTGAATCAGCTACATACTTCTTGATTTCTTGGCAATTTTAATTGTCGTCAATTCTTGACCCAAACATTCAACTATTTCTTACTTTTTAGCCTGCTTAATAATGTGGAACAACCTTCTTCAGTAGTCTCCCCGTTAATTGGACTCACCTGCCAAACTAATTAGCATAGGTGTCTTCAATTGGTTTCAGTGATATACAGAGCCATGATACACATTACCATTCATGCGTTTAAACTGACAAACAAAAAATCTTACAGTACCACTGGTGAACACTTTTGCATAATAATTTGGAACGCAGTGTAGAGGTTACTACATGGAACTTTTTTTTTTCATTACTGAATATAACCCAGATTTGCCATACCACCTGTCCACTAACAGGGTGAAAAATCCAAAATAACCTAATTTATGCTATTGCTGAAGTGATGTGAGACAAGATAAAAGCAGAGATCAAATTGCCCTCTTTGTCGCTGTGATGGTTGATGAAACACGGCAGATGTAGGCAACACGGCACAGCTCGGTCTGTGGTCCTGCATTATGTCCCGCCCATTAGTGTCCAGGAGCGTTTTGTGAAATTTGTGGATGTAACCGGTGGCAGACGAGATTATGACCTTGCCATTCTTATTTTCAATTTTCTTAAGGAGTATGAAAGTTATCTGGACAAAGTTGCGGCGCGGTGTTATGATGTTGCAGCTGTGATGGCATCTGGACTAAACGTAGTGCAAAGTAAAGTAAAGGAGAAGGCACCCAGGACCAAGGTCCTATTTGCTCACTTTTGTACACATTGCCTAAATTAACTGTTAACTCAATGGGACTCAAAACTTGAATGAGAGTGCAAGGTTTTTTTTCCAATCTAAATGGCCTTGCTGCATTCTTCTCTAAATCTCCGAAGTGCACGCAGCTCTTGAATGAAATCTGCAAGCTGTGTCTCCCTCACCTAGTGCCAACACTATGGCATTATACATCTTGACTGGTGAATGCAGTCTCGTAATGGACGCGGTGCAGCGCCAGAAGATCTGCGCCCACACTATCAAAAACTCCACCACAGTATTCTGGACAATATTCTTTTTCAGATATGGAATCGATTTCAGGACCACAACATGATGATGTTTCTCTTCCTCCTCGACCCCCAGCAATTTCACAAATGCAGGGAACATTTTCAGGAAGCAGCCCTCTCCAGCTTAAAGCAGAGCCATGGAACACTGTTTGATTTCCCCCAACTTAAAATCGAACTTCCTGTAATGTATGGCAAGGCTGATTTTGAAAGTTTTTTTTTTTTTAAATGTCACTACGCCGGGCCAAATCGTCAACTACTTAGCCACCGGCACAGTTAAATACTATGAATAAATGATTAAAAATTTTCTGGAAATGAAGTGTTGCTTGATGAGCATATTTAAAGGCTGATATAATGTACATGTGAATTCTCAAGTCCTGGTGTTATACTGATGTTATTATGAGGCGTATTAATTTGACGTCACACAGCTATGACGTCATGGATGGCCTACTGTTGAAATGCACAACCCGCCACTGCTAAGAACAGAGTAATACCCACTACCTGCACTTCAAACAAATCAGCCAGCGTCATAGTTTACACACCCCAAGTGGCACAACCTGCATAGACATGTATGAATAGATGTACTGTATATATGTCTATGGGCTCGCTGTTCTAGTGGGAGTAAGCGGCCAATGTAGCATCTATGTCTAAACATCTATGAGTGAGAGCTTGAGCTTGAAATCAATTCATGGACAAAAATCCCAACTATCGGACTGTTTTACTGCATTTTTATCAATCAACTGGGTCGATACACTCGGATAACAATTACAAACAATTACTCGATAACAAATCCCAAACGATTTATCATTACACCACTATTAATTAGATTAGATAATTTCCCACAGCACACCTGATACTATCTCACAGCACACTGGTTGAAAATCACTGCTCTCCTAAGCAATGTTCCCTCTAATCATTCTTATGTCTGGGCAGACAGGCAACCTCCCTGAGCAAACTAAGGACCACTGTGAGCAACATTTGATGAGCACGCTGTGGACACACACACCAGTATCAAACCTGGGATCATAGCAGGTTTATTGGCTTTAAAATAATAAATTGACAACAGCAACCAATCCGCACTCCCATCTTGCGTCTTCGTACAATTCCACCAGCATTCAAATGACTTTTCTGCTGAATGTGACACTTGATGTAGTCCAACGTCCATTTAGTCCACACTTTTCACTCCAAAAAACCCGCTTGTTACTTTAGCTTCGCAGCATGTTTTGCAGAGCAGCCCTTTCTCACTCGAAACGAAAAAAATCTCACCCAGTAACCCCCTTGTCCTTCTGTTCCCACATACTTGGACAGCCATTCAATCTTAAAAGAACCACATTTCTTTTTTACTTTGGCTTTGGCTACTTTGGCGTGGATGTGCCACTGCCTGTTCGTTTCACCATAATAAGGGGTAGGGGAAGCGTTGATCCGCGTTTATCACTCTCCACAGTCTATGATCTATACTCAGCCGCACCGTTAGCTACATGCTAACCTACAAAACAGCGGAACTTACCCATAGAGTGCTGTTAATGACATTGATTGGCTGCGTAAGTAAACACGTGTAAACCGCATCATATCATTGGCTGGGCAGTGTTAGTTATTGTTTTACTAAAGTACCGCTTGTTGTCACATGCCAGTGAGTTGCATTGCAAATTGGTAAAAAACAAATTGATATTTTTTTTATTTTATTTACACTTCAGCTTGGATTTTAATTTATGCGCTGCATAGATTTGCTGTGCGCGGAAAACATGGGAGCAGTGCGCGATTGCGCAGGCGCGCAGCTTAGAGGGAACATTGCTCCCAAGGTCATGCTCTTCTGTCACATTCCACTCCTGAAAGTTTCCTCCTGCCTGTACTCTATTCTTCACCTGTCTTGAACTCTTCTCCCTTTTACTTACACACATGTGCTCTGTCTTGCTATGACTGACCTTCATTCCTCTTCTCCCTAGCCCAAAGCTCCACTTCACTTCACTAGCTGCAGCCTTCTCTCACTACAAATTGTTGTTTGAAAAGACAGTGTCTTTGAATTTTTTTCCACTTTCTAAATGCTAAAGGCATATCTTGTGAGACCAGATATAATTAGGTACAGCACTGGCACACTTGACTTAAGACCTATTAAGTCCAAAGCAATAAAAAATCGTTTTTTAATTTCACATTTCAGTGATAATTTTAGCGATGATCTGACACTGATGTCACAACATCATAGGTTACATTCTCCTGCACTGAACCAATGTTCCTGATCCTATCCATCCTTGTCGCCCCCAAAGAGAACCTCAGCATGTTTAACTCGGCCACCTCCAACTCTGCTTCCTGTCTTCTACCTATTCCTAATGTCTCTAGTCCATACATTATGGCTGGTCTCACAACTGTCCTATAAACCTTTCCCTTCACCTTAATTGACACGCTTCTATCACAAATCGTTGCTAACCCCGGCCCCGACTAATCCAGTATGGAAATCTTTTTGTTGTCTAGCATCTTTGATTTGACCTAAGTATTATGCCGGAAAACACTGGCTTGTGCTTCCTGGTTGCTGGTTCAGATGAGTGCACACATAAACATGTGAATTGTTCTTTAGACCTTTTCCCACTAATAAATAAATACACACCACATTTTTTTTCATTTAAGTTTGTTACAAATGATTTAATAATAATAACCATGACAAAAACCTATTAAAAATACAAATGAAATGTTTGCACTTGCCAAAGTTATTTTAAAATAAAATATATCCTTCTCTCTTTCTTCAATCAAATTTCCATGACTCTGTTGAACAAATTATCTTTGAGTTTCAGATCCATCAGCAAGTCTGTTACAATGAATAACGAGGCACATGCTGAAAGCCTTGCTGTCCAGTCTTAGATTTTTGACGAGATCAGCAGGAATTTTCCTTTCAAAATCAGCTTTGCCATAAATTAGTCAGTTCTGTTTTCAGTCGGGGAAAATCAAACAATCAAACAAACAATCAAATTGTTTTCGAGTATGTTAAGGCCAGCAGAGAAGGCTTTAGTGTAAAAGGTGATGTAAAACCCTTCCAGATTTGGGAAATGTTTTTGTAAAATCACATTACTCCATCCCTTAGTCTGTCTCAGGAAAGGTTAGATCTGCTGCAGACTATGCCTGGGCGTCAGTCTGGAGCATGGAAGGCAAGTCATTGCCATCCAACAGACACTCTTCCCCGCCACTGTCCTTGAACAACAGATGCTCTTTTCAATCAATCAATCAAAATTTATTTATATAGCCCATATTTCCTCTGCACTTAGACCCTCAGCCAGGGTATGGAAAAACCAACAAGGGAAAAAACCCTTTTACCAAGGGAAAAAACCCTTTTACCAAGGGAAAAAACCTTAGGGAGAACCACAGGAGAGGACCACTCCTTGGACGGTTCAGACAGCGCAATGAATGTTACCAGAGAATAAAAACATTATATGATCCTGGTCATCATAGTGCCGGTCATCCTAGTCCTGGTTATCCTAGTCCTGGCAATGGCCGATTCATTAGCAACAACAGGAAGAAAGAGAAACAGAAAAAAACGGTAGTTTAAAACAGATTTCAAAAAGATTGAGGGAGAGGTGTGGAGTAGAGAGTGAGACAAGGAGGAGTCCTTGTCTCACCTCACACCTCTCCCTCAATCTTTTTGCTCAGGGTGCTCAGACTATGCGCTCATTCTAAATGCATGATGTGAGACCCCCCCAGCATTTAAAACCTATAGCAGCTTGGTATAAACTACAGGATTGATTTTAAACACTCAAAAAGTTCCCATTGGCAACATTAAATAGATATTAAATATTAAATAGGTTTTTAGTCTCACCTTAAAGGTAGAGACCGAATCAGAATCCCTGACATGAAGCAGAAGCTGATTCCCCAATGGAGGGGCTTGGTAACTAAAGGCTCTACCAACTGTTCTGCTCTTAATATTTTTTCTTAATTTTTCCTTGATATAGGAAAGGGCCAGATTGTTTAGGGCCTTGTAAGTTAATAGTAGAACTTTCAATCAATTCTACTTTTAACTGGGAGCCACTGCAGGGAGGCTATGATGGGTGTTATGTGCTCTCGTCTTTTGCTTCCAGTCAATATGCGGACTGCAGCATTTTAGACCAGTTGAAAGTTCTTTAGGGACCTGAAGGAAATTCCTGATAAAAAGAGAATTGCAGAAATACAGCCAAGAGGTTACGAAGGGATGGATTTGTTTTTCTGCATCCTTACGCGACAGAATATTTCTACTTGCCTTAATATTATGTAAATGGTAGAAGGCAATTCTGCAAACTTGCTTAATATGTTCGTCAAAATTTAAGCTATTATCGAATAACACCCCCAGGTTCCTGACAGTAGGGCGGGAGGGTTAAATATTTCTGTCCAGGTTCAATCCCTGGATCAACACTGGTGGATCAGTGTGATTTTGTCCCAATACTATACCCTTGTTTTTTTCTGCATTTAGAGGCAGAACATTTTGTGTCATCAATGTCTGAATGTCTTTCAAACATGACTGAAGCCGAGGTACGTTGTTTGGGTCGTCAGGTATTGCAGATAAGTAGAACTGGGTATCATCTGCATATTGGAAATCTATATTATGTTGTCTAATAATTTTGCCTAGAGGAAGAATATACAATGTAAAAAGAATTGGCCCAGTGTAGAGTAGTCCTAATTTATTTGAACAAATTGGAACCTATCTGTTAGATAAGATTTAAACCAAGCAAGTGCAGTTGCCTTAATCCCAACATCATGCTCTAGCCTATGTAGCAGGATCTTATGGTCAATAGTGTCAAATGCTGCACTGAGATCAAGTAGGAGGCCAGGAGAATATCACTCTTTACCCTGAAGGTAAAGGTTTACAGGACAGTGGTGAGACCAGCCATGATGTATGGACTAGAGACATTAGGAATAGGTAGAAGACAAGAGGGAGAGCTGGAGGTGGCAGAGTAAAAGATGCTGAGATTCTCTTTGCGGGTGCCAAGCATGGACAGGATCAGGAACAAGGTGATCAGGGGGACAACACAGACAGGAAGGTTTGGAGAAAAAGCTAGAGAAGCCAGACTGAGATGGTTCGGACATGTTCAGAGGAGGGACAGTGATTATGGAGGGACAGCGGATATATTGGGAGAAGAATTCTAGACATGGAGCTACCAGGTAAGAGACGAAGAGGAAGGCCAAAGAGGAGATTTATGGATGCAGTGAGGGAGGACATGGAGGTAGTTGGAGTTGGAGTTGGAGTTGAGGATGCGCAGGACAGGGTGAGATGGAAATTACTGACTCGCTGTGGCAACCCCTGAAAAATGGGATAAGCCGAAAGGAAAAGAAGAAGACCCTTAACAATGGTGGATTCTAAATCCAGACTGAATTTTTTCAAATAGATCATTACTATGTAAATGATCACACAATTGTGCAACCACAACTTTCTCTAAGATTTTGGAGATAAATGGAAGAGTAGAAATTGGTCTGTAGTTTGATAGAACATTAGCATCAAGGGTAGGTTTCTTAAATGAGGGTTTAATTACTGCTACTTTGAAGCCCTCAGAAACATAACCACTTAGAAGTGAAATATTAATTTGATTTAATGGGACATCGCCGAGCTGTGGCACAGTCTTAAAAAAGTGGAGTTGGTATAGGGTCCAATTTACTTGTAGTGGATTTGGAAGAGGACAACTCCGGGAGGATTGTGGGACTAAATTCTAAATTTAAGGGGGAAAACTAGGGCCACCAATTTTTTTTAATATTTGTAGAGGTACATTGTCAGTTTGAATGGGGAGAATTTAGCGGGTTAATTCTATCTCTGATCTTTTTAATTTTATCATTAAAAAATTGGTTAAGTTGTCACTACTCAGAGATAGAGGGATCGGTGAATTTATTGCTCTATAATTCTCTGTTAGTTTGGCGACAGTGCTGAACAGGAACCTGGGGTTGTTTTATTTGTTTCAATTAGCTCTGTGTAATAAGTACTCCTAGCATGTCTGAGGGCTTTTCTATACATGTCAAAGCTGTTCCTCCAAATGACATAGTTATCATCATTATGTGTGGAACGCCATAACCTTTCTAATCTCCGTGCTTCGAGATTTAAGGCCCAGGTTTGGGTATTGAACAACGGACCATGTCTGATAAATTCTTATCAGACATGGTCCTCTTTTTGAGAGGGGCAACAGTGTTTAGCACTGTTTGTAGAGCCGAGTTTGTACTATCAATTAATTATTAAACTGTGAGGGGGAAAAAGTTTAGAAACTGAGTAACTGAGACATGATCGTAGGGCATGATCGTGTTAGCTGTTCTTTAAATTGTGTGACCAAACTGTCTGACAAACAGCGACTGTAGTGAAATTGCTGATTTGGTTTTGTAGTGCAAGGCAGTGGTCGGAAAAACTGAGAACAAGGTATTCAAATTATTTATAAGTTCCTTTAGGCTGAGGGTTATGTGGGATATAACGATTGAAAATTGCAGCGACTCCCCCACATCTGCCTTGTCCTCTATGGATATGGGCATTTGAATGGGTGGGGGGTGTTGCTAAAGATAAGATAAAAAGTGTAGATCAAAAGCATGATCATTGATCAAATCATTTATTAATAAGGATTTATTTTTTAAGGATCTAATATTTGACTGACCACACCTAATCATTGTGTTTGTCCCTGTAACTGCTTTATGTATCGATGATGAAATGTTAATTTTAATGAAGTTAGTATGGTCTACCTCTTTTCTGTTTCTCCGTATGAATTTATTAATGGGAGCCCTAATTGTTGGTATATTGTTGACCTTAAATGGAAGTTCAACACTATCCCTTTGGGTGACATGCCAGCAGGCAGCTGATTCACAGACGTGTGTAAGACTACAACTCTGTGTGCTGGTCTGGACTCTTTGCAGTTCGTATTAAAATACCTGATATTTTCCTGGAAATTAATTTTACTCCATCCAGGGTGGGATGGATGCCATCCCTCCACATCAGACCAGGTTTGCCTGGCTTCGTCTCTACACTGCGGAGCTGCGCTTCCAATATATCAGATAAACCCTACACATAATACATATTCCATTATCCGTAAATGTTGCAGAGGAATAACTAAACATCATGCATTGAGTGCATGCCAGGGCCAGGGAGTAAGACGTATAGGTGCAAAAAGTGGTCATATTGAGAGTGGGCAAATACTGTAGGAGAATGAATGGGAATACTTAGCTTCGGGTTTTGTGGAGTCGGGGTGGAACTATCCTCTTGTCGGATAAGAACCTGGTTGTTGGCTGTTGGTGTTAACCGATTGCCATTGATTGTTGTTGAGCCGCTAAAATAAATGAAAATAAAGCTCAAATATGCTTTTAGAGAATATTTTGAGACCGTAATTCAACACTTAATGTTATCTGACTGGTGAAAAGCCGGATATGTTGACACCCTTTATTCTCAAAATACAAAATGGAAAGACACAGAAGGCTTTGCAAAACAAACCCAGTCCAGACGTGTCTCCATGGATTCCATGTCTGGTGTGTGTTGGTTGGCCTTAGACTAAGCTGCCTCAACATCACTGCTGTGAACAACAACAACAGGGCAGTTTCTAATAAAGTGGGCGGTGAGGCCGCACTTGTAGCATCTGGGTTTCCCTGAATGTATGTAAAAGACATAGTTACAATCGTAACTACGCACAAAAGCGGGTGCGATTGACAGGAAAACTTCACTCAACATCCCAGCAGAGTAACCTTTGCAGCACCCAGACTGACCCAGATGCCAGTCTGGGCAAGCAGGCAGACGTTGACAAAAAAACGATACAAGCTCTATTCCTCCGGTCAATGGTCAGGGTGTTTTCGTCCCTGACAACATCATCCACAGCTTCTGAGACTGCTACACTGGAGCAAGGAACGATCGCTAAAATTTTCCTTTGGACGAAGGTGACAAATTATGTCTGACCTGCTCCCATGCCGCTTCATTCATGTTTCCGCCGTTGATGACAGAGAACTAGGGGAAAAAACAACATAAGAAAAATAAGATGCATCTGTGATTTACCTGATGGGGGGGTTTACAATTTGCTTTGTGAAGAAGTCGGTTTTGTGTGAAAAAATAAAAAAAGCCAACCGACATAACTTTCCAGACTGGAGGCAGGTCCACACAGGTATATATTCTATGTAGTAGAGGTAATATGAGGGAGATTAGAGACTGTAAGGTGCCAAACAGCATAGGATGGTTTTGTTGACAATGGAGGTGAGAAAAAGAAGGAAGAGGGTGAAGATGGAGCAGAAGATCAAGTGGTGGAAGTTAAGAAAAAAGGAATGTTCTGAAGACTTCGGAAAGGAAGTGCGGGCAGTTCTGGGCAGTAGTGGGGAATTTCCATAGCTAGTGTGATTAGGGAGATAGGGAGGAAGGTGCTAAGCACTTTCTCTGAACAGAAAAAGGAGGACAAAAAAGACCTGGTGGTGGAGTGATGAGATTCAGGAGAGTGTTCAGAGAAAGAGATTAGTGAAGAAGAGATAGGAAAATGACAGAATGGAGAATAGACTGGAGTACAGAGAGGGCAAGGGACGTTAAAAGGAAGTGGCAGGGCCAAACAAAAGGCATATGAGGAGTTATACAAGATGTTAGACACAAAGGAAGGGGACAAGGAGTTATACAGATTGGCAAGGCAGAATAATCAATCTGGAAAAAATGTGCAGCAGGTGATATTGATTAAGGACAGAGATGGAAATATCATTACCAGTGAGAAAGGTGTGCTTGGAAATTGGAGGGAATACTTTGAGGAGTTGTTAAATGAGGAAAAATGATAGGGAGGGTAGTAATGAGGAGCCAAATTCTAACAGGAAGAATATAGATCAGAT
>JAFBJS010001070.1:31340-122491 GCA_016785265.1 Paraplagusia blochii | reverse complement strand
GGATGAAATACCAGTGGAGGTATGCACGAGCTAAGGGGAAGTAGTGGGACATTTTCTGGCTGGGTTTTTCAATAGAATGTTAGAGACAAACGTCTCAAGATGTCTGATGAGTGGAGGAAAAGTGTTTGTGTGCCAATTTACAAAAAGGGTGATATACAGAGTTATAGCAATTACAGAAGAATAAAGTTGATGAGGGAAAGAGGTAGAGATTTGTGAACCACAATATGGTTTTATGACGAGAAACAGATGCAATATTTGCCTTGAGGATGTTGACGGAGAAGTACAGTGAAGGTCAGAAGGAGCTCCATTGTGTGTTCGTAGATTTAGAAAAGTTATCACAGGGATAACTGGCTTGTGGCTGCGAGGCGTTCATAGCTTCACTTTTTTATCCTTTGTTGTCGCCTCTTCCTATAATTGTAAAGCAGAATTTACCAAGCGTTGGATTTTTAAACCACCAATAGGGAACGTGTGTCAGGTTTAGGTCGTCGTGATTGGCACCCCTATGACAGGGTGCCAATGTCACCTTGGACCTCCGACACCTAGCATCCCAACTTCACTTTATTTTTTTTTTAACCTGGTGAATATAGCGTGATACAGATATTTCTAGAAACATTGCAAGGCCTTCATGCAGGTAATCTGAATGAAAAACGCAGACAGTAACAGGTTTATAAAAATAATTTATGTTTGATTAATGAAAGGTTAGCATCTGATAAGTACTAATGCATTCATAAATATGTTTTTTTTAAATACCATATGTATTTTTTAAACTAAACTTGCATTCAATATTATTTGTTCCTTGATAATAGTTTGAAGATAGTTAATTTTCTACCTCAGTAATCCTTCGATTTAGGAATATAAAATTTCAGCATCGGTTGGAAAGGAAACTGAAAGGAAAGAGGAAGGGTGGGGGAACAGAACTTAGACGCACCTACTCTTTCGACCTGAACAGCCTTTACCTTTTCTTGCACTTTTAAAGTTCCGGATAAACACAGAAAGAACTGACGAGGAGGAGGACCATAGCGGGTGAGCAAGTCAAAGCTTGCAGGTCCCTGCCGAAACCGGAACACAGGTATCGAATCAAACCGGAAAAGCCTGAGAAGCTCCTGTTTAGGCAGCGACTAGAAAAACTTACTGTTAGCACGATTAGCGTAAACCGATCCAACTTTTAAGCTGGATCGATTTTCGATCGAAGTTAGATTTCAACTACCAAAATATTCACTCATATACACGCCACTCAGTGAAGGCTGCAGCTGTAAGAGGCGGCGTAGCGGAAAATAACGGGAGCGTTTTTTATCAGTGAGAATAAGGATACGTTCTACGCAGTCTTATCACATAAATCAGGTACATATCTGTTCCTATTTCGTCGAGATAATACAACACCAAGTATGACCATGATCAGTTACACCCGAGGAAGTTATGTGATAGCACATGATGATACTATGCTAACACTGAGGAGATGTTGCCATATCAGCACTATACTGTACTACTGTACCGCAACTTAGAAAGTATATAGTGAAAGGAAACGCTTAATCCGACAGCAACGATTTACACGGTTTAATCAGCTGTAGCAGTACAGGAGGTGCTTAAATGTGTTAAAGGTATAACGGGAGGTAAAAAAAAGAAACGTGAGTAGTTCCTAAAAAGTTAGCCCCTTGGTTGTTAAGAAAACTATTCTCTAGACAGGGTAAAGGTTTAGATGGGTGCACAAGCCCTTGATTAACCACACCAAAAGGGTCTAAATTTAGTAACTATATATTTAATTAGGTCTCAATTATAGTAATAATGGTCGCTTTAGTCAAAAGCTCAAAGTCAGCAGGGTATACACGTTTTATGTTTTATTTAAAAAGAACAGTTATTTCCCTCGATGATAATTAAAAAAAATCTACGTATTAACACAGCAAGTATAATTCTATTATAATATGCCAATACTCTTAATATAGAAAATTGGTCTTATTTAATAAATCAGAAGATGTTTCTTGTGTAATTTGTTTATATGCTGTGGGTGCTATTAATATTATTTACATTTAAATGTTGGGAAGTGGGCCAATACAATGAGCAATATTAATGGTTTCATTTATAGTAAACAGCTATAATCATTAGTATGGATATACAATGTGTTCCAAATTATTATGCAAAACATGTTCAAGAGTGGTAAGGTAAGATTTTTTGTTTGCTATCCATTGCATACAAACAGAAATGGCTCCAGTGGGCCAGGCAACACCTAAAGACCGACTTCAAAACTGTTCTGTTCACTAATGAATGTCGTGCAACCCTCGATGGTCCAGATGAATGTAGTGGATGGTTGGTTGACAGCCATCCCATGTAAACAAGGCTACAGTGCTAACAAGGAGGTGGTGGAGTGATGTTTTGGGCTGGTATCATGGGGAGAGAGATTGTCGGCCATTTCAGGATCCCCTACGGTGTAAAGATGACACCCACAATGCATATGGAGTTCCTCAAAGAACACTTTCTACCATGGTTCAAAAGAAAGAATCAATCATTCTCATGCATGACAATGCACCATGCCATAATTATATAAAGAGAAGTGTTTATGATGGTGGGAGGCAGTTCACAACTCAACAACAGCCCCGGGAGGCTATTTTGTCCTTGTGCAAG
The DNA here is from genome assembly GCA_016785265.1 of Paraplagusia blochii. Classification (NCBI taxonomy): domain Eukaryota; kingdom Metazoa; phylum Chordata; class Actinopteri; order Pleuronectiformes; family Cynoglossidae; genus Paraplagusia; species Paraplagusia blochii. The sequence goes on along the minus strand of JAFBJS010001070.1, from coordinate 119,875 downwards.
GCTGTTCCAGCAGATACTATCCAAAAACTGACAAATTCAATGGATGGGAGACTTGAGAAGATCCTTTTCAACAAGAGGTCTTGTGTTCAGATGTAACTTCACTTGTGACAATGTTTTGATTTAAATAGTGCTTGATTTCAGTTACATTTCAGTCATAATTTAGAACATGCATTGTGGGTGCAGTTGTGATTTTAATTTTAAATACACTATTATCATTAGGAGGTTCATTCAGAAATTCACAATGACTGCCATTCATATAGATAATTCTAGAAAATCTAAGAAAATTATTTACATAATAAATTGAAACACAGTGTATGGTTATGGCTTCCATTATATGACAAAATATTACTGAATGACATGTCTAGCTAGATAGCTTAAGGTAAAGAAGACTTCCTAATATTATATAAAGATTTTCCTGATTTTTTTATCTGACTGTCACACGTGCAGACACAGCCCAGAACTCAATGTGATGTTTCTCTGACGGCATCCTTCCCATTGGGCCTGTTTGTGACTGTTCTGATTCCAACCTCTGATTGGATATTTGACATATCTGCCATCATGGACATTACCTATGAAAAGCTGAGACACAGCCCCAGAGCCAGGAAAGTAGCAGCTGTACTACTTGCTTTCTACGGTCTTAAAAAACTATCTCCGTATGTGAAGAGAGGGATCCAGGTAAGACAAGGTCTGATGCTCATTAGTACACAAATAAAACATGTGATTTTTCTAATTACGTTAATTCTATTGACAGAAAAGCGCTGTTGGAAGACAGTTATATGGAACTGAACTCCCTGTTGGTGTAGTCACATCTCACTCCAACCCAGTACAAAATGGAAGAGAGAAGAAGAAACAAGACAGCATGTAACTGAAAAGAAAAAAAAAGTTATTTTAGCTGTCAAGGACAGGGCATCTGCTGGTCGTCTGCTGCCTCGTGTAGTCAGTTGTGTAACTGAACAAAATTTAACTAAAAATACCATATTTCGAAAAACTACATGTCACAGTACAACATTTAAACAATTCAATAAATGCAATATTTGACCAGCAGCTACATTCATAGATTTATTTTAATAAACATTGGAACTGGAGAGTAAGCAAAAAAAATCTGTCTCACCGTAGGTGACCAATTTCATGATGGAAGCTTTGTAATGTGATGTCTAAGTGTAAAGCTAGCCTGTCTGATACTAGGTTCACCATCAGAGGGCTCTCACAGCACAGTTAAGAAACAAAATTAGAGTTGCTAACTAGTAGGAAAAATGTCTGTGTTTCCAGGTCTCCATCAGTGAACAGGGTGTTTGCTGTTAGACTTTTTCGGCTGTTAAAGCTCTTATTTCCACGGTTACTTTGTCCTGAATTCGGACTATTGGTCCTACATTCAATCACTCTGATGTCCAGAACGTTTCTGTCTATCTACGTGGCTTCTCTGGACGGTCAGTCACCATCTCTCTTTTCCAAACAGAGTTTTTGTCATTATTTGTCTTATTTACTTTATTTTCTAATCTCTGTCTGTGGTTGTGAAGGAGCTATTGTAAAGACCATTGTACAAAAGGACCCTCAGTCTTTCATCCTGCAGCTTTTCAAGTGGCTGCTTGTCGCCGTTCCTGCAACCTTTATCAACAGTGCCATTCGCTTTCTGGAAGGTAAACTAAGTCTGAGTTTCAGAAGTCGCCTGGTCAGCCATGCCTATCAGCTCTACTTCACCAACCAGGTATTAAACAAATACAAATAAAAAGAAAAGCAAACTACGCATTCGGATGGTCAATAAGTCTCAACTATCTCTCTTTCTGTCCACAGACATATTATCGTGTCAGTAACATGGATGGACGTTTGTCAAACCCTGACCAGTCCTTGACAGAGGACATTGTCATGTTTTCTGCCTCCATTGCACATCTCTACTCCAATCTCACTAAACCCATCTTGGATGTTATGGTCACTTGTTATACACTGGTGCGCACCGCCCAGTCTAAAGGTACAGCACTGGTTATAACAGTTTGAAGTCCTAAGAAGCTTCATTACATAATTGCTTTAATTGAATAATGTTTGCTGTTTTCTCTTGAATATTTGTATTGATTATTCATCATTATATATATTGATTTATTACATCATTAGGCAATATCACTGATTTGATATATATATATATGTCATATTGTTAATTTCCTTATATCATTTATTTATAAAGATATATCTTATTTATTCTTATATTTTCTGGGGTGCTTTCCGACCCCATAATCTTAATCCAATCTAACCAGTAATGTAATGTATCAGGGATATCTGATTGTTTGTGTTTCTCAGGTGCAAACACAACATGGCCATCCATCATTGCTGGTCTAGTAGTGGCACTTACTGCTAAAGTTTTAAGAGACTTTTCACCTAGTTTTGGGAAACTGGTTACAGAAGAAGCCAAAAAGAAAGGTGAGCTGCGCTATATGCACTCACGCATTATCACCAACTCAGAGGAGATTGCCTTCTATGGAGGACACAAGGTAAAAAAAAAATAAGCACTCATATGTGCATTAGTGAATGAATTTGGGTGTGTTTGTCCCTGTATCATGCCCACATACTATATCCAATATGTAGGTGGAAATGTCCCAGCTGCAGGTCAGCTATGCAGCTCTATCATCTCAGATCCACCAGATCCTGCTGAAGCGTCTCTGGTATGTCATGTTGGAACAGTTCCTGATGAAGTACGTGTGGAGTGCGTCTGGTCTGATAATGGTGGCTGTGCCTATCATAACTGCTACAGGATACTCTGAACATGGTAAACACACGCATCATATTCAAATGTGGATCAAGTTTTCTCACTTTGTAATATGTATCTATTGTTGGATGTTAGATTCAGAGGAGGTGAAGCAGGCAGCCATCACTATGAAGGAGGAGGAGCTGGTCAGTGAGAGGACTCAGGCCTTCACCATGGCCAGGAGTCTGCTCAATGCTAGTGCTGATGCTGTAGAGAGAATCATTAGCTCCTACAAGGAGGTGACAATGATAACTGCAACTTCTTTTCCTTTTTGCTCATGTAATTCTCATGTAAGACTTCAAGTAACACCACATTTTTCACCAGGTCACAGAGTTGGCTGGTTACACCTCCCGAGTTTCAGAGATGCTAGATGTGTTCGAGGATGTGAGTAGAGGAATCTACCGTCGTTCTGCATGTAGAGAAAAGTCACAAGCAGAGGAGAAAGCTGTGATTCATCATGGTCAACATGTTGTTGAACATTTAGAGATAAGAGGTGTGTAAGCAGAAAGATTCCTGTTAGCTCCATAGCCTTAAAGTGTCATGTGGCTTTAAGGTAGTGCTTTTCAATTATTTTCTGTTACGCCGCCCCCTAGCAAGAAGAAAACAATTCGCACCCCCAACATCCCCACCACCACCCACTCTCCGCCACAACTATAAATAATTTGTCTTTAAATAGTTATAGGTACACCTCTGCATAACATCGTATCCTTCTTAATCAATCAATCATCAATCAAATTTTATTTATATAGCCCACATTTACAAATCAAATTTGTCACATAGGGCTTTACAGGGCTGGTAACATCCTCTGTCCTTAGACCCTCAGCCAGGGTAAGGAAAAACTACAAAGAGTGGAGAGGACCACTCCCTGGACGGACAGACAGTGCAATGGATGTTACCAGAGCATGAAAATACAACAAAATAAAACAAGTACAAAGATACAACACATAGTCAAATATGAAATGCTTGAAATGAGGCTATGATCCTGGTCATTATAATACTGGTCATCGAAGTCCTGGTTATCCTAGTCCTGGCAATGGCCATCAGCAAGGAGGAGGGGTGCTCAGTCTATATACTCATTCTAAATGCATGATGTGAGACCCCGCCCCACCCAGCATTTAAACACTTACACTTGGTGTAAACTACAGGATTGATGTTAAACACTCATAAAGTTCCCATAGGCAACATTAAATAGATGGGTTTTTAGTCTCACCTTAAAGGTAGAGACCTAATCAGAATCCCTGACATGAAGCAGAAGCTGATTCCACAGTAAAGGGGCTTGGTAACTAAAGGCTCTACCAACTGTTCTGCTCTTAATAACTTTGGGAACTCCCAATACACCTGAATCTAATGATCGGAGCGGTCTGTTAGGTTTATAAGGGGAGAGTAGGTCCTTGATGTAGGAAGGGGCCAGATTATCTAGGGCCTTGTAAGTTAATCGTGGAACTTTAAAATCAATTCTAATTTTAATTGGGAGCCACTGCAGGGAGGCTAAGATGGGAGTTATGTGCTCTCGTCTTTTGGTTCCAGTCATTATGCTAGCTGCGGCATTTTGGACCAGTTAAAGGTTCTTTAGGGACCTGAAGGAAATTCCTGATAAAAGAGAATCGCAGATATCCAACCTAGAGGTTACGAAGGCATGGATTAGTTTTTCTGCATCCTTACGGGACAGAATATTTCTAATTGCCTTAATATTACGTAAATGGCAGATGGCAATACTGCAAATTTGCTTAACATGTTAGTCAAAATTTAAGCTATTATCGAATAACCAGGTTATCGAATATTGAATAATCCTGACAGTAGAGCGGGATGGTTGAATATTTCTGTCCAGGTTCAACCCCTGGATCAACACTGGAGTGTGTTTTTGCCCTAATACTATAACCTTGAATTTTTCTGCATTAAGAAGCAGAAATTTTGTGTCATCCAATTCTAAATGTCTTTCAAACATGACTGAAGCCGAGGTACGTTGTTTGGGTCGTCAGGCCTTGCAGATAAGTACAACTGAGTATCATCTATTTAGTGGAAATCTATATTATGTTGTCTAATAATTTTGCTTAGAGGAAGCATATACAATGTAAAAAGATTTGGCCCAAGTACGCAGCCTTGTGGAACTCCGCAATCAACTCTAGTGTCTACAGAGGAGTCCTCATTCATTTGAACAAATTGCAACCTATCTGTTAGATAAGATTTTAATCAAGCAAGTGCAGTTCCCTTGATCCCAACATCATGCTTTAGCCTATGTAGCAGGATCTTATGGTCAATAGTGTCAAATGCTGCACTGAGACCAAGTTAGACCAGCAGGGACACAAGTCCTTTTCAGAGGCCATGAGAATATCATTCTTTACCCTGAACAATGGGGTCTCTGTGCTGTGGTGGATTCTAAATCCAGACTGAATTTTTTCAAATAGATCATTACTATGTAAATGATCGCACAATTGTGTAACCACAACTTTCTCTAAGATTTTGGAGATAAATGGAAGATTAGAAATTGGTCTGTAGTTTAATAGAACATTAGCATCAAGGGTAGGTTTCTTAAGTGAGGGTTTAATTACTGCTACTTTGAAGGCCTCAGAAACATAATCACTTAGAAGTGAAATATTAATTTGATTTAATGTGACATCACCGAGCTGTGGCAGAGTCTTTAAAAAGTGGAGTTGGTATAGGGTCCAATTTACTTGTAGTGGGTTTGGAAGAGAACAACTCCGGGAGGGTTATGGGACTAAATTCTTCCAAGGGAAAAACTAGGGCCACCAGTGGTTTCAATATTTGTGGAGGTACATTGTCAGTTTTAATGTGGAGAAGCAGTTTAATTCTATCTCTGATCTTTTTAATTTTATCATTAAAAAATTGGTTAAGGTTGTCACTACCCAGAGATAGAGTGATCGATGGATTTTTTTGCTCTATGGTTCTCTGTTAGTTTGGCGGCAGTGCTGAACAGGAACCTGGGGTTGTTTTTATTAGTTTCAATTAGCTCTGTGTAATAAGTGCTCCTAGCATGTCTGAGAGCTTTTCTATACATGTCAAAGCTGTTCCTCCACATGACATAGTTATCATCATTATGTGTGGAACGCCATAACCTTTCTAATCTTCGTGTTTCGAGCTTTTAAGACCTGGGTTTGGATATTGAGCCATGGAGCTAATTTCTTATTAGAAATGGTCCTCTTTTTGAGAGGGGCAACAGTGTTTAGCACTGTTTGTAGAGCCTTAGTTTGTATTATCAACTAAATTATTAAACTGCACGGCGGAAAAAGTTTAGTAACTAAGTAACTTAGACATAACTGGAGGGCAGGTGGGAGCTGTTCTTTAAATTGTGTGACCAAACTGTCTGACAAACAGCAACTGTAATAATATTGCTGATTTGGTTTTGTAGCAGCAGGCAGTGGTTGGATATCAATGGATTGTGGTCAAATATTTCCAAATTCTGGATTTCATTTCCAAACGCTAAGATAAGATCAAGCATGTGGTTATGATGGTGGGTTGGTTTGTTGACCACTTGGTTGAAACCAAATGAGTCAAGGAGTGATGAGAAAGCTAAGCTGAGGTTATCTACATGAATATTAAAATCACCTACTATGAGTCTGTGCAGATTCTCAGTCATCCAGGTAATTCAATCCAAAATTAGTTACTTCGAGAGCAACTGGACATAGTAGGTTTCTTGAGGACGTTTCACCTCTCATCCAAGAGGCTTCTTCAGTTCTAAACTGAACTGAACTGAAGAAGCCTCTGACGAAGAAACCTACTATGTACAATTGCTCTCGAAGTAACTAATTTTGGATCACCTTCTATGATTATTTTATTGGAGCACAGAACCAACTCTGCTAGAAATTCTGGGAATTCTGAATATGTGGTGGGTGGGCGATAAAGAATTGTAAAGAGGGGATGGTTTATTGAATTTGTAGCCGGATCTAAAGATCTGAGAACAAGGTACATTAAAAAAAAATCCCCTAGTGCAACGAAGAAAATCAACGCAACCATTTCCATCAATTTGTTTAAGTTAAGACAACTTCAAATGAAATAACGTTCAGAGAACAAACTAAATTAAGTTAGGTGAATAAGCTTTTCCTCTGTAACTAGAGGTATTTTTTATTACCACTCACTTGATTTAAATTAGCACTCGACTTAAAAACCTGTGTATGTGTTGTCAATTATCAAGTCGTCACAACTTGATTTTCTGCATTAAATATAGGGAATTTTAAGTGACATAGACTGAATAACTTTTATTTTAAATGTAATATTTTTAGTTGATAACCCAAAACATCAAGTTGTTCTAATAATGTTTTATGAACTATATAAAAGCATTTAAGTGTTATAAACTCAATTTATAACACTTTATATGTTATTTCCTTATCCTATAAGGAAATAATTAGTCCAACAATCAATCTGTTACAAAATTAATATTTCATTATCTACGATATTGTGAAGCAACCTGTTCCCAGCAAACAATTTCCTTAACATGAACATTTTCAACATGTACAAAAGGCTTGGTCGTCCATCCCATAACCATTTTGAGGAATAAATGTTAGTGCAAAAGATACTTTAACATACATTACAACAGTGACCCTCTGTGGTCTTAAAATCTACATGGAAATAAAATACATAACACACATAACAATAACTTTTAACATTCATTTTTCTTAGTTGTAGCAACTCCTCTGTGGACTTACAAATATTTCTATAAACAATTTTTTTTTTAACTTTCTGAACAGACTTAAGAACCCCAAACAACAAAATTAAATCTAAGTGTGACAGTTCTGTGTTACAAGTAAAATATTTAAAAATACTATTCATGAGACTCGTTACCTTAGCACTGGCTTTCAGTCAATCAAGTTCAAGAAACACTTCAAATGTGTATTTAAGTTCCTTGCTGTCCCCATCAACAAAGCATAGCACCTTGGGATATCCTTTCCCTCCAGGACTTTGGTTCCCTCAACCACAATGGTCGCTGTCTTGTGGACAGAACCTGGGATTGACCAGTCACTGATGATGGCAATTTTCATCACTGGCCCATTAAGACCTGCCTCAAAGTCTTCTGTGTCCTTGAAAAATAAAAAATAAATGTTAGATGTATTGAATTGTTATTATTATCTCTAGACCAGACAAACCACACAATTAATTCTTGTAGACAGTTCTCTGTAGTATTAAAGATGGACAATTTCTGTAATAGAGTGAACTCTATTACAGACATACAGTAGTACAAATGTAGATACAGTGGTGCCTCAGCTTTCGAACTCCTCAGCTCTCGACCAACGCGACTCTCGACCAAAATTTTCGAGAAAAATGTGCCTCCACCTTAAACCAAATTTCAGCTCTCGACCGGCCCGAGTCAAGCCGAGTCGAGCCAAGAGAGCATTTGGGCAGCCGCGCTCGGCTGAGTCAAGCCAAACTGCGTGCATTCTTTCTTGTTCATAATTCAACTCAATTCAATTCAAGATACTAGATGAAATGTAAAAATTGCTGCTTATCTTTATTAAGGAAAAAGAGTTGGAGCTGGAGACAGCATCACCTAAGCATTGATCAGTGAAAAGGCTCTCGCTCTCACCCTTTCACTGGTGCAGGTACGAGCAGCGAGGGGAATGTTGAAAGTGATGAAAAGGGCTTTACTTTTAAAGCCATTCATGGCTGGTTTGAAAGGTTTAAGCAGAGAACTGGTATCCATCGTGTGACTAGACCTGGAGAGGCGGCAAGTTCGGAGCAAAAGCCTGCCTATAAATACGTGATCCAGTTCGCCGGCCAATACGTACATTATGAAGGAGGACTAAAAGTTATTAAATATACAGTACATCTACATGTTTAGGACTAAATTGCTGATTTGATACACAATTTATTGAAAAAAAGTGGACTTTTCATGTGGGCCAGAATGGATTAATGAGTTTACCATTATTTCTTATGGGGAAAATTATTTCAGACCTCAACCAAATCAGACCTCGACCACCAACCTGGAACGGGTTATGTTCGAAAGCTGAGGTACCACTGTACTATACTGAACTGACCCACTATAACTGTCTGGTAATTTGTTCCAAGTGAAGTCACTTTCCATAGAGGTGACTTGGAACCGTAGGCCAGCCAGTGATACGGGCTGGTTAAATAATCAGTTGTTGCCTTAAGATGGTAAAAACTGCCAAATAAAAATGTAGTAAATTGGCTATAAAACAATCACTAATATTATAAAAGTATAGAAGAAAAAAAACCTACCTGAATAGGATCAAATAATGCTTAATGCTTAATAATGATTGAAGGGGCCTCATAAATAAACTCTTGCGTTCGGTGGGAGAAGGTCTTTGCCAATTTGTCAGTGACCACCTTGCAATTATTATTCGGTACAGACATGGCAGCGGTTGTCCATTATGTTCGTGGCATAACCTGTAATGATTTAGCAACACTGTTTTTGATGCGGGTTCTGAATTTGCCCGGACATATTCTCGGAGTTTACTTAAATGTATTAACTCAAGCTGGACAAAAACTATCTAGTTCATGGTAACACAGACAGAATCTAAATAATAAATTTGAAATCCTGCCAAATCCCGCAGTGTGTTTGCGTAACCGTCTGAACTTTCGCTGGCAAATTCAAAAAGGTTACTTAAATGTATTAACTCGAGGTGAAAAAAAAATGTTATCAAGCTAATTCTGTTGAGTTACTAGAACTTGAATCTTATTTGAAACAATAAACACAAGAAATTGAGTTTGAATTACTTACTAAATTAAGTTGGTCTAATTACCAACATTTTTACGGCAACCCAACTAAAAAAATATGTTAAAAACGTCAAAGGTTTTTAACATATTTTTAAATAAAAAAGAAATACCTTTTTTGACTTGCAATCATTTAATTAATTAAGTGGTGCTAAAAGGTCCGCCGCATTATTTTTTAGAGTGTACTCAAATGATTTATAAGTTCCTGTAGGCCGAGAGTTAAGTGGAATATTACGATTGAAAATTGCAGCGACTCCCCCACCTCTGTCTTGTCCTCTGTGGATATGGGCATTTGAATGGATGGGGCGTGTTGCTTCATTAATTTTAACAAAATCATATGATTTAAGCGATGTCTCGCATAAAAAGCGTAGATCAAATGCATGATTATTGATCAAATCATTTATTAATAAGGATTTATTTTTTAAGGATCTAATATTCAACAGATCACCTAATCATTGTGTTTGTGCCTGTTTCAGTTTTATGTGTCAATGATGAAATGTTATTTTTAATGAGGTTGGTATGGTCTACCCCTCTTCTGTTTTTCCGTGTGAATTTATTAATGGGAGCCATAATTGTTAGTATAATGTTGACCTTAAATGGAGGTTCAACACTATCCCTTTGGGGTGACATGCCAGCAGGAAGCTGATTTGCAGAGATGTGTGTAAGACTACAACTCTGTGTGCTGGTCTGGACTCTATGGCGTCATGCAGTTGGTATTAAAATACCTGATATTTTCCTAAAAATAAATTTGGCTCCATCCAGGGTGGGATGGCCCACATTATTAGCAGGACACCACCTTGACAGCCACCTGTTGAATGATGACATACGGCTAAAGATGTGTTATTCGTGGTGTTTGGTAGGGGACCAGAGAAAAATACGGAGTCCTACATCGTTTTGGCAAACGCACACACCGACTCAACACTAGTGTTTGTGACTTCCGATTGACGAAGCCAGATGTCATTACTGCCTACATGGATTACAATTTTACTAAACTGACGGTTACTTTAGCCAGCAGTTTCAAATTAGATTCTGTGTCGCCCGCTCTGGCCTGTGGAACGCATTTAATTTTGGTCGCTGGTGCCATCAACTTGACATTTCTTAAATTAGAATCGCCAATAAAAAAAGTTTGATCCTCAGCAAGTGTGTCGATGAGGGGTCAGATGAATTGTGTGTATGAACCATTTGGTGGCGAACCGGGGGCTTTGGAAAGCTATTACGCTTCTTGCTGCGGACAGTCACCCACTTACCCTGGCTTCCCGGTCGCTTGGGAGCTGCTGGAGGGGCTGAAATTGTGGAAACCTTGGGTATCGATGGGGCAACCTGTGTTTTTACAGCTCCTGTTGCCTCAGTATTCGCATACAGTATGTCAAGTTGCCAGCGACTTTGTCTCTACGCTGCAAAGCTGCGCTTCCAATATATCAGATAAAACCCTACACTTAATACAATTTGCATTATCCGTAAAAGTTGCGGAGGAATAAATAGTGGTCATATTGTGAGTGGGCAAATACTGTAGGAGAATGAATGGGAATATTTAGCTTCGGGTTTTGTGGAGTCGGGGGTGGAACTATCCTCTCGTCGGATAAGAACCTGGTTGTTGGCTGTTGGTGTTAAAAGATTGTCGTTAAAAATAAACAAAAATAAGCTCAAATATGCTTTGACAAAGAAGGCTCCGCAAAATAAATTTGACCGCTGCCGTCAAGAGTCACCTGCGTCTGATACATAAAGATTTATTATTAACATTAACATAATCATTTATCATTAATATAAAGAAAGCAAAAAGAAAGAGCTATAGTTCAATTTACAAGGATGTACAATTACACTTTATTGTTGTACGGCGGAAAAAAAGCATGTTCCCCAGGGTCACACACGACCCCCTCAGCATCGCATCCCTCCCCCAGGGGGCCGCACCCCACTATTTGACAAGCACTGCTTTAAGGTACTAACATCCAAAATTTTGGTGCAACACCATGTCTCATGCATTTTTTTCTTAACTGAACTATGTTGTTGTCTTTGTAATCTCATATAGTCTTTTAGAATTGTAGCCAATCAATCAATCAATCAATCAATCATTCTTTATTTATATAGCCCACATTTACAAACACAGTTTGTTACATGGGGCTTCACAGGGTTGGTGACATCCTCTGTCCTAAGACCGTCAACCAGGGCAAGGAAAAACTACCAGAACAAAAAACCCTTTTTTTCAGGGAAAAAGAAAGGTAGAAACCTTAGGGAGAACCACAGGTGACGGATCCACTCCCTGGACGGGCAGACGTGCAATGGATGATACCAGAGCATACAGTGTACAATAGAAACAGAAAAAAATAAAGAGAAGGAAGTTCAGTCCATATCCTTTGTTTGTCTTCTAGGTGATCGTCGTCCCAATCATACAGCGGTATCAAATCCTGTTGGAGATCGGGACCAGTTACCTAAGTGAAAATATAATGGTTGCGTGTTTATACATTTATATATGATTATATTATATATATTATAGGACAGGAAGGAAACAGATAGGACCGTAAAGTCAAAGATGAAAAAAGAATGAGTACCAAAAGAAAAGGAAAATTAAAAAATTAAAAAGCCAAGCTGCTACACTTGACTATTTTTTTACTGAATTATTTTTTTATTCTTATTATCCTATCTAAATAATGTTGAAGGTCAGGTGATCGGTGTGGAGAAAGGCATCCGCTGTGAAAACCTGCCTATCATCACACCTACTGGAGAGGTGGTGGTGAGCAGTCTCAACATTCAGGTTATACACACGTTTATTAAAATGCTTTAGAGGAAAGATACATCCTTATGTATTCAGACAAAATTTTGAATGTGATTTTTTTTGTTTCCTGTGCTGTCTCTAAGGTGGATGAGGGCATGAATGTGTTAATCACTGGTCCAAATGGCTGTGGAAAAAGTTCTTTTTTCAGAATCCTTAGTGGTCTGTGGCCAGTGTATGGAGGTGTTCTGTACAGACCAGAACCAAAGCACATGTTCTACATCCCTCAGAGGTAAGATAAACTGCCATGGTATCATTGAATCCACATTCCTGCTTATAAACAGTCACTGTTAAAATCCTCACAGAACCACACAGTTTCTCATTCCAAATCAAAACAACAAATCAACACAAAACAGTAGGGGAGTTGGTGACCTAGTGGTCAAGGAAGCAGACTTGGGTCCACAAGGCCCCTCGGTTCGAATCCCCTTAACGCCAAGTTACCACTGAGCTCCACTGAGCATGGCATTATCCCTGCTGCCCACTGTTCACTTTTGTGATGGGTTGAATACACAGGTCGCATTTCGTTGTGTGCAGTGGTGTGAACCACAATGTCACAATGACAAGAAGTTTGATTTCCTTTCCTTCCTTAACAGAAGATAACGGCTACAGTTATCAGTTAATCAGGATTTTAGCAGTGTTAGTTTAAAAGCACAGCTACAAATTACAGAAAGTACAATGATACCACAATTAATACATAGGATAGATAAAGCAAATGACTATCCAGATATTTTTGGTCCAATTTTCCATTATTGTAGTTATGACCTGGCAGACCCCTATGTATATATGTCAATTTTTTATGATTAATTGATTTTCTAGTGCTACATTAGCGTTGCATTAGTGACTTTTCTCGTTTTTAGACCTTATATGTCACAGGGCACACTCAGAGACCAAGTCATTTATCCAGATGCTGTGGACGACATGGTTCAAAGAGGTGTAACTGATTCACACCTGCAGGAAATACTGAGAACTGTTCACCTGCTCTATATCTTGGACAGAGAAGGAGGTGTGTTTGTAAGTCAATGTGTTCTTGTAAGTGTAACAAGATCTCAGAGTTTTTGTGTGGATTAGGTTGGGAGGCAGTGAGTGACTGGCGGGACGTTTTATCTGGAGGAGAGAAGCAGAGGATGGGAATGGCTCGGATGTTCTACCACTGGTAGAAAAAAATCTTACATTTTTTATGTTCTCTGTGTCTCAGTATCTTATGTCACTTACCTTCTGTATCTCTTGCTCAGCCCACATTATGCTTTGCTGGATGAATGTACCAGTGCTGTTAGTATTGATGTAGAAGGAAACATCTTCCAGGCCGCAAAGGATGCAGGGATAGCCCTACTGTCAATTACACACAGGCCTTCATTGTGGTCAGTATCTATGTATGTGAATTTGCATGACATAAATCATGTTTTGTGGCAGTGGTGGCCTAGTGGTTAAGGAACGGACTTGGGTCCGCGTTATTGCTGAAGTGCACTGAGCATGGTATCATACCCACACACTGTTCCCCGGACACTCAAAAGCTGCTCTCTTTGATGATGGGTTAAATGCAGAGGCCAAATTTCGTTGTGTTCTGTGGGGTGAATCACAACTTCAAAAGGCAAAAAAAGGAATTTAATCTTTAATCTTAATGTTTTAAGTTTTTTCATAAGAAGTAAGCTCAGTTGATTCAGACAGACTGCTGATGATGTAATTGATATTTTTTCATTAATTAAAACAATCACACATGGATGGAATGCTTCTTTTAAAATTCAGTATTACTAAAAATTCAAGGCTTATACACAGAAATTACACATATATCCATACCACAACCCAAATGGCTTTTCTTCTATTTTTATTTTTCTGTGGTTATTTTTTGATAAAGTCAGTTAACTCTGCAAGAACCTTCTTGACTGTACAGTAAAAGAAAATATTTATACATAACTACCCCAGATGGAGATGTATCATCTATGTCCTACAGGGGGTAGCAGGGCTCTGAACTTTCATTTTATTTGCTCATAGGAAATACCACTCTCACATACTTCAATTTGATGGAGAAGGAGGTTGGAAGTTTGAACCTTTAGATGCATCTACTCGTCTGTCTCTGCAGGTATATAAATCGTACCAGCAGCACAGAAGCACCTTATAGATGTGCTTTCCAACATATATCCTTTTCTTCTGCACGTCTCTAATGTTGTTCTGATTCCCATCTTGTGGCCATTCTCTGTCTTGTCTCTTTCATAGGACATAGAACATTTTCTGGTTAAGTCTTTTTTTCTGTTTATTCATCTCTCACTTATTGTGTCTCTAATGTAGTACTGGTCTTTGGTCTTTTTCAGGAAGAGAAATATCGACTGGAAAACCAACTCTCTGGAATTCCCAAAATGCAACAGAGACTGATGGAGCTATGTGTCCTGCTGGGAGAAAGGGGAGAGAGTGAGGTGGAGGAATCTGACGAATGATCAAATGATCTGCAAGCCTGAAAAGTAGTAGTTGTAGGATTTCCAATCATTACAAAGGTTATGTGACTAATTGTGTGACTGAAGCCGGCCCCAGACTTTGTACGTTGTAATTTTTAAAACTGCATTGGTATAATCTTTAGTCTGATAGTATCTGCTATAATAAATCAAATTTTTACCATATATATAAAATTTATAAAACACACATAAACATTTTTGTAGAAATTTAAGGCATAACACCTTGTTTTTAAAATAAAGGTAATGCGGAAACACATTTATGGAATATATATTTTGCTATATTTCAGTGATAAACTTAGCATACAATGCTGATAATAAAACACCAAAAGAACTCACTTTTTTAGCTTTAATGGATAATGTAAGGTCCTACTTAGTAAGTTAAGAGAAATCATGCAAAGTTCAAAAGAGAAGCTCAGACAACTCACTTAAAACAAAGAAATGATAGGAACCTGGTTAGTCCTAAAAACATGTTTGAGTCAAGCTCTAAGAGTACTACATTTTAATGATCAGTTCTTAGTAATAACAAAAATGTAAATTTTTTTAATTAAAGGTGAGATGATCTTAATAAAGACTTTAGCACTAAAACAGATGTCATAATTCCTTTTAACATAAGCCTATGATTAAAACCTCCAGAAAACCATGTGTTAGCTTCTGGAAAAAGTTTAAAACTGCTTAGGTGAAAAAGGGCAGTTGCAGTTTTAGTTATAATATGGTTTTAGTGATCACATAGCCAGGTGAATGGCTTCTTAATATATTGAGATTTATTGAATATCAATAAATATCAACTCTCATACTTGAAGAGTTGAATCACAAAAACATTTTAAATATCACATGTCTAATAAGTGTGTCTACACAAATTAAATAATTATTTCTTTAAAAAACTGTAATGGTGTAACCCCAGTTTTTTTGTATGCCATTTTTATTCTCTGATCCAGGTGTGTCAAACCCATTTTTACATCAGGCAGAAATTATAACAAACATATTTTGGAAAATTATCAGTTTGTCCTTCTGTCCAGATGTTGAATGCCACAAAAGAATTAAATTTGAAACAAACACATCATTGGTATTTTCTATTTAGTATGTCTCTTTATCTGTAGCCTTTCCAGTTCCTTTTAATGCGAATATTGTTTTCAGAGGCAACAACCCAAAAACAATCTATGTGCAATAACCTAATGGATACACTGCTGAAACCTCAAATCCTGCCAGCATACAGCTCTAATCTACTACAGTATTAGATCAACTCCAGTGCACATTTGAACTGATCTCCTGGGCCAAAGTTAAAACAATCCATGGTCATACATGAAATCACCCTGTAAATTTACATTCCCAATACTAACACTGGCATCAGACCAGATCAGCAGTGTCAAGTCTGCAGTGCAACAGGAGTGGTCACACTTCAGAGGGTTGCTGCACCAAGTGGACTGACAGGTGTCATGCCTCCAACACGTGACATGTAATTTGAAGCAACGCAGAGGATTATCAAACATCTTAAGAAACCTATATTAAACTCACTGTTTCTGAGTTGAGTTTACTAAGCATAATAAAGTCAATCGAGAAATTATTCTGCCACACCTCGAGTGGGTACTGTGGTTTGACTCCACACAACTAAGAAGAGAAGAGACTTTCGTCTCTTCGAATTTACCCGCTCCCAGCTGCATGAAAGAGTAATTATGGAGTCAAAGCCTCACTTCTTTTTGAGAGAATTAAGTAAGTCATTCTGTTAATTCTTTATCTGATTATATGTCTAAATTATTGTTATAAACATGATATTATATTCGAAAGGTGCAAGTTTAGGGATGTCTGGGCGGAAAGGTTTCGCGCTATTTTAATAGAATTTAAATCACCCAAACACTATGTTCATACTGAGCTGGAAGTAAACAATAGTCATAGTTATACACACACTTTTGCGGACAGACACGCGATACAACACGAACCACCGGCAACTATGCTAACTCTAGCAACTACTAGCACTAGCAACATGCTACGCCGATCAAGTGTACACAGAAGCGCGGCCCCACGACCGACACGCGCGTGCTCAAAGACACCTGATATCATAAATACCTCACGCAGCTGTTTTCTAAGCCATAGAATTTCAGATCTTAAAAAAATTGAATCTAGAAAACAGATCAGTCTGCAGTTTGAGAGAGAAAATAATTCACTTAAAAGATCTGTGGAGATCCTATGTTTAAAATGTGAGTCACTTTATTTTTGTGATAAACATTATAGTATAAAGCACTGTTCTTTGATATGTGTAGTCAGGTGTCAATGCTGTATTTTTGATCTATGAAGGTAAGATGCAGTGGTTCAATAAATGCTGTTTTTTTTTCTACTTACAATATTGGACAAACATTATTATTAAAAACATTTAAGTTCATGTGTTTCACAAGTTTCTCTAGTAAGCATCCTACAGCGTGACTTCATATGGATTGCTCGTGCACAACAAATCTTTTAATGCAATCAAAATGCATTTATCAGCTCATAATAATAATAATAATAATACTATTGTTGCATCAAAAACACACCAATCTTCTCACTGAGAAGACGGGAGATTGTGGAGACCAGAACTCCACTGACAGCACTGAGGGAGCAGTAGCCTCCTTTATTTACAGAGAGACAAGTAAGTGTTTGACATGTGTTTTGGCTTCACTGCAACTGTGATACTTTCTGTTTAAGAAATGACCATTGAAATATGTTTTCTCGATCTTATTTTTAATTGTGTTTTATAAACCCAGCCACTAGGGAGCAGCAGTGTTTTTTAATGCCGGACCCAAGCCCAGATAAATGGTGCGGGTTGCGTCAGGAAGGGCATCCGGCGTAAAAACATTTTGCCAAATCTAAGATGCAAGACAACAAAAAGATTTCCAAACCGGATCGGACGGGGCCCGGGTTAACAACGACTGCCAACAGTGCTGTTAACCTACAGGGTACTGTTGGAAATTCGGCTACTGTTGGTCTAAGACAGGGGTGGGCAAACATTTTGACCCATGGGCCATAACCCCGCCTAAAATTAGACGCGGGGGCGGAGTCAAGAGCAGAAGCGTTACCGTGAACTAACATAAATGGCATCTAAAAGTCATGTAAAAAATCCAAAATACTAAACTTCTAAGAGCCTTTATGATGTCATCTACTGGGGAAATGCAGGCATTGCAGGGAAAAGACAGACGTATAATTATAATATAAATAAATTATCTAATTTGGACAGGGATGGCGGGCCGCATTAAAAGGCTCAACAGGCCGTATCTGGCCCGCGGGCCTTAGTTTGCCCATCCCTGGTCTAAGACAGAAGAAGAGAAGGAAGATTGATTAAGACAAAGAGGGAAAAGAGAAAGGTTAAATGTGTTGGTTTGAAAGTGGGAACACTGAACGTAGGTACAATGACAGGAAAAGGTAGGGAGCTAGCTGACATGATGGAGAGAAGAAGAGTGGATGTGTTGTGTGTGCAAGAGGCCAGGTGAAATGTCAGCAGGGCTAGAAATATTGGGGGAGTTTTTAAGATATTCAACCATGGATTTGATGGGAAGAGAAATGGAGTAGGTGTGATCATCGGGGAAATGTATGCAAGTAATGTGGTGGATGTGAAATGAATGTCAGACAGGTTAATGTGTGTGAGGGTAGAAATAGAAGGAGTGATGTTTAATGTTGTCAGTGGTTATGCTCCACAGGTAGGCTGTGAGTTAGCAGAAAGGGAGAAGTTTTGGAATGAGCTGGATTTGGTCCTAGAGAACATCCCTAGGGCAAAGAGAGTGGTGAGTGGAGCAGATTTCAATGGCCATGTAGGAGAAGGGAAAAGTGGGGATGAGGAAGTGATGGGTCGGTTTGGAGTTAGGGATAGAAATTTGGAAGGACAGGCAGTGGTAGATTTGGCAAAAAGAACGGAAATGGCCGTGGCAAACACCTATTTCCAAAAGAGAGAGGAACACCGGGTGACATACAAGAGTGGAGGCAGGTCCACTCAGGTATATTACATTCTCTGTAGAAGAGGTAATCTGCGGGAGATAAGTGACTGTAAGGTGGTGGCAGGTGAGAGTGTGACCAAACTACATAGTATGGTAGTGTGCAAGCTGACTACGAAGGTTAGAAGAAGGAAGAAGGTGAAGACAAAGACAAAAAGATCAAGTGGTGAAAGTTAAGGAAAGAGGAATGTTGTGAAGACTTTGGAAAAGAGGTCAGAGCAGTTCTGGGCTGTTGGTATACCACAGCTAGTGTCATTAGGGAGACAGCTAGGAAGGGTTCCCTCTTGACAGAGAAAGGAGGACAAAGAGACCTGGTGGTGGAATGATGAGGTCCAGGAAAGAGTCCGGAAGAAGATATTAGCAAAGAGGAGATGGGATAGTGACAGGACAGAGGAGAATAGACTGGAGTACAGAGAGAGGGCAAGGGAGGTGAAGAGGGAAGTGGTCAAGGCCAAACAAAACGCATACAAGGAGTTGTATGATAGGTTAGACACGAAGGAAGGGGAAAAAGAGTTATACAGATTGTCAGGGCAGAGAAATCAATCTGCAAAGGATGTGTAGCAGGTGAGCTTAATTAAAGACAGAGATAGAAATATCATCACCAGTGAGGAAGGTGTGCTGGGAAGATGGAGTACTTTGAGGAGTTGTTAAATGAGGAAAACGATAGGGAGCATAGGAATGAGGAGCCAGTTCCCAACAGGGAGAAGGTAGATCATATTAGAAAGGATGAAGTTAGAAAAGCTCTGAAGAGGATGAAGAGTGGATATATCAGGATATCAGGATATATATGAGAACAGCACAACGGTGGTGAGGTTTGCTGTTAAAACGACAAAGGACTTTAAGGTGGAGGTGGAACTTCATCAAGGATCTGCCCTGAGCCCCTTTTTGTTTGCTCTGGTCATGGACAGATTGACAGATGAGGTCAGACAGGTGTCTCCATGGACAATGATGTTTGCCGATGATATTGTGATCTGCAACATGCAACACCTAGAAGAGAACCTAGAGAGGTGGAGGTTTGCACTGGAGAGAAGAGGAATGAAGGTCAGTCGTAGCAAGACCGATTACGTGTGTGAATGAAAAGGGTAACAGCGGAATTGTGAGTTTCCAAGGAGTAAAGGTGGAGAAGGTGGAGGAGTTCAGATACTTAGGCTCAACTGTTCAGAGCAGTGGAGACTGTGGAAGAGAGGTGAGGAATAGAGTACAGGCAGCATGGAACAATTGGGGAAAGGTCTCAGTAGTGATTTGTGATAGAAGCGTGTCAGCTAAGGTGATGGGAAAGGTTTAAAGGACAGTTGGGAGACCAGCCATGATTTAATTTAATTTAATTTAATTTAATTTATTAGAATTTCTATAGCGCCAAATCACATCATACGTTGTCTCAAGGCGCTGTACAAGGTAACGACAAAATAAAGAAGTACAGAGGTCATGACATGAGCAGACACAGTTAC
Source organism: Paraplagusia blochii (assembly GCA_016785265.1). NCBI lineage: Eukaryota > Metazoa > Chordata > Actinopteri > Pleuronectiformes > Cynoglossidae > Paraplagusia > Paraplagusia blochii. The sequence goes on along the minus strand of JAFBJS010001070.1, from coordinate 99,845 downwards.
AGTAAACACATGAGTAAAACTTCCCCCAGCAGTCTAGGCCTATAGCAGCAGAACTAGGAGCTGGTTCAGGATTCCCTGAGCCAGCTTTAACTATAAGCCTTATTAAAAAGGAAGGTTTTAAGCCTGATTTTAAATACAGCGACGGTGTCCGCCTCCCGAACCGACATTGGGAGTTCGGGAGGCGGATGATGTATGGACTAGAACCACTAGGAATAGGTAGAAGACAAGAGGGAGAGCTTGAGGTGGCAGAGTTAAAGATGCTGAGATTCTCTTTGGGGGTGACAAGGATGGACAGGATCAGGAACAAGGTAATCAGTGGGACAACACAGACAGGAAGGTTTTGAGAATAAGCTAAAGAAGCCAGATTAAGATGGTTTGGACATGTTCAGCGGAGGGACAGTGGTTATATTGGGAGAAGAATGCTAGATATTGACCTTTCAGGTAAGAGACGAAGAGGAAGGTGAGATGCAGAGGACAGGGTGAGATGGAAATTGTTGACTCGCTGTGGCAACCCCTGAAAAACGGGATAAGCCAATAGGAGGAGAAGATATCTAATTGTGTTTTATTGTGTTCATTGAATTCAATAGCCATCGCAAACCTCCAAGGGAATCTTTTTGAGGCAGTAGACGTCACACGCCATGCCTCATCCCTATATTCAAGTCAAAGAGAGGAACTATTAAAAAGATGTTTGCTGACCTTGTGCAGCAAGTTGATTCCCAGGCAAGTTTTCTATCAGCCCTTTATTCATTGTTTATCTCTGTTATTCTTATTATATAGGCTATATAACTTTGTAAATCAGTATTACATATTGTTCTGACATTAGATTCATAAAAACTCACTCAGTATTCACAAATGTGTGAATACTGTTATTAATGACTGTTGCAGACTCTTTAATTTGTGAACTGCTCAACTCTAGAGTTTAGATGTCACGGTATTGCACTACCTCCTCCAACGTATAGGTGCTCCAAGGCCTACCTATCCTACTTGGAGATCATGCCAATAATCTTTTCATCACATGCACTGTAAGTACATCATGAGCTGAGATCATTAAAACAAAGTTAGTAAGTAAAGTTTTTCAATGTACAAATGAATATAGGTATCTGGTATATAACTTGTTGATGTAGTGTTAAGTTTACTCGTCATGCTTCTGAGTGGACATTCTGTTCAGGGCCTTGTGGAAAAGGTACAGCATATTTCTCCTTGGTTCAGACAAACCATAGAGTTGAGCAAATTATGTGAGAATTTCTTTAAGGAAAATGTTTTAACATGGCCAGTGATTGTTGAACCTGGAATTGTATCTATGAAAAGATAACTAGACAGATGAAACTTGGATATTTCACTCTTTGACTATCTGTATTTTTCTGTTTTTCACACATAGGCATCTGACATAGATGTCACCTGACAACAAGTCTCTGTTGAATACACATAATTCATGGGTTACATTGTAATGGAGAATTTAAAATGCCTTGTTGTGCATCAGTGCAATTGTCTGCAGTTTTCCCATTGTTCTACCTGAACTGCTTTTGTTTGTGTTATTTAAAGGCCATTGTTCATGCTGATATTTTAGCACTGGTTTTACTATTGGCTCTCACTCTGTAAAGTACGCAATGATGTTCTCTGATTGGCCAATTTTGCACAAGATCTAACATTTTTGTACTGCTTACAGACACAACTTGCTGTTTCATCCATCACCATTGAGGATGACGGCCTGAACCTTTGTTTTGGTCTTTGCTTGGAATTATTTGTGTACTGAAATGTTATCACAAAAGGTAACTAATTAAAAAATAAAAAATGTAATGTTTTAATTTGATGTGTCAGTCTGTTGTCTTTCCGGGATCAAAGAGAATGGTACCCTATTTGATTCATAATTTAGGTTGTTTCATGCACTAAAAAGTTAATAGTAACCCTTACTTGGTTAGTAGGCAATCGGTTTTCATGGTTTTATCAAGTTAGCCAGGAGAACGTAATAACTTCAATAAACTAGTGATTTGAAATAAGGACATAGTATGCTATACTATGTCCTTATATTATATATATTTTGACTAATTTGTTGTATCTTTTGTATTTGTTTTATTTTATTGTATTTTTATGCTCTGGTAACATCCATTGCACTGTCTGTCCGTCCAGGGAGTGGATCCCTCTCCTGTGGTTCTCCCTAAGGTTTCTACCGTTTTTTTTCCCTGTTGTAAGGGTTTTTTCCTCTGTAGTTTTTCCTTACCCGGGCTGAGGGTCTAAGGACAGAGGATGTTACCAACCCTGTAAATGTGGGCTATATAAATAAAAATTGATCGATTGATTGATATACTATACTTGAAATGGACCTAGTAATTTTGAGTAAGCTGGACTTGAGTAGAAGTAAACACAATACTTACAATACAAGTAAGCTCAACTGACCTTAGTAACTACAATTTAAAATTTCTGAGTAACTTAACTTGATTTTTTTCAATGCTATCGGTTTCCAAGGTTTTTCTGAGTAAAGTTAACTAAATGGATTTAACAGTGAACATGGGAATATTGTTAAAGGCAAGCATACTGGTAGACCAAGGCAGACATGATGGCGTCAGAACAGAAAACAATGTATTGAAAACAGAAATGCACAGGAAAACAAATGGAAGCCAATCTGTAAGAAATTGCCTTAAGGAGATGTGATTTACATACAGGAAAGCAAAAGGCCATCGTTGCCACCTGAACAGAAAAGAACAAGGTTACAATGGGCCAATAAGCAATGGTGAACTGTGGATGCCTGGACAAAAGTCATAATCAGTTACAAATCACAAATCTGCCAGGTCAAGGTAATGATGCTGGAACTTTTGTTTGGCTCCAGCCTGTAAAATTGATCTGGCTAAAGCGATCAGAGAAGGTTGGAGCCAGATTCATGAAGAGTTCTGTTTGCCACTCATTAAGTCCATACAGTTCACGACAAAATTATTTGCACCCTTATGAAAAATTGAAGCTTCTTCAAGATTTTCTCTAACCAGCATTTTAATAGAGCAAGGTATTTCTAAACATACTATTTTTCTTTAGAAGGACCAAAATATTTATATATGCAAACCAAAATGTTATGTAAGAAAAGCTAAAATGACCTGAGACATTATTAGTAGCCCACTCTAAAAATTATCATTTATTAAGTCCTTGCACAAGCAAACTTTGTGCAGTGAACATGCTTTACCTTCACAGGTGCCGAGCCTAAAGTTGATAAGGTGAAACCAGGTGATTTCACACAATGAAGGTAAAACATGGTACAGTAACCTCAGAATGGGCTGTCCGTGAGTTGTCAGTTTAGAAAGGAACGTGGCAATAACAAAGATCAGTTTGGACAAAAATAATTGTTGAAGCACACAACAGGAGAAGCATATTTAAAAACATCCAAGTGTTTCCAAGTGTCTAGAACTAGAGTGAGAAGTATAAACCAGAAATCCAAAAACAGCCACACTTTGCCGAACAAGCCCGGCAGATGTAGAAAGCGAAAGATTTCGAAGAAAAGACGCTGGAAAGAAAACTGAGGGATGTGTCTAAAGACCCCAGAACAACTGCCAAGACACTGCCAAATGATTTGGCCACATCGAGAATTATTGTCTCTGAAAACACTATCACTAGAGCTCTCTGCACAAATGGACTGCAAGGTTGCAGACCAAAAAAAAAAAAATCCACTTTTGAAGAAAAGACACTTTCAAGCTTAAAGTCACAGCTTAAATTTGGAGAAGAAAGGGAGAGGTGTTCAACCCAAAGAACATCATCACCACAATGAAACACTGGTGACGATGTTGAAGGAAAACCTTAAGCTGTCAGCAGTGAAACTGGGTCTGAGTCGTTGCTTCATCTTCTAAAATAACAACAATGATTAGCACACATGTCTCTTGTTGAAGCACTATCTCCAGATGACCAAGTTGATTGTCATCTAATGGCCTGTACAAAGCCCTGATTTAAATCCAATAGAAAATATGTGGGTTGACCTGGTGAAAAATGTAAAAAAAAACAAAACATTAAATCTTGTTGAAGAATTTTTGAAAACTGCATCAAACAACTAGAGGCAGCAAAAAGGAAAGACAATTGACTAGTAGTATGGGGGGCTAATAATTTTGACCCTCGTGGTTTTTGTGTGATATTTTTATTTCTGTGTGGAAAATAAAATAATGTAAGCATCCAAAATAAAACTAAGATGTCTAAAAAAGCTGTGTATGGTGTGGTTAAAAGCACTTACTTTAAAATCAATGACTATTTTGTAGGGGGACTTATAATTGGGCTTGTCCTAAACTGTACCTTTGAGACTGTGAGCTGTTAAAGTTGTTCAAGTTTTATTTTGTTGTTGTTCCTTTATACTGATTCCATAATCTTTTCCTCAGAATTAAGTTATTCCATATTTTTTTTCCGTTTCGTGCTTGGACTGAAAACATAACTGTTACACATCTTTTTTTCTGGATTTCTTCTAGTGTTTCTTTAAGCCAAAAAGTTGTCATTTGAAATAACTTTTTTTTTTTTTTTACAAAATTAAGCAACTCAATGGACATCCTGTGAGATTGGTGATTACATAATTTTTGCCAGGGGTTGAAATTAATTAGAAACAGGCTGGTGTGACAGGTTCTGTCAGAGTATTAGAATGCTTACGGTACTCTGCTTTACAGTTGTTATAATGTTGTTGTAGTTTATGGCAGAAGGAGGGACCCTTTTACGGCAGTTAACGCACATGGTACATGCATGTATGCTGTATAAAAAACCTGAGAGCTCCTGATAAAAGTTGGTGTTAAAATCAAGCTGTCTGGACCAGGGTTATAATAGTTTTGGATTTTTCAGTGTAGTTCCGTTTTAGTTAGTTTTGCCTTTTAGCACATTAGTTTTAGTTATTTTTAGTTTTTCGTAGAGGCAACTAATTTAGTCTCAGTTAGTTTTAGTTTTGTCCAAAATGTTTTGTTTTAGTTTAGTTTTAATTAGTTTTAGTTTTCGTTTTCTGCGAGGTTCGAACAAAGACGAAAACGAAGCGTAGTTCATTTCTAATTTCAGTTAGTTTCAATTAGTTTTGTTAGGACACATTTTCGTTTTAGTTAGTTATAGTTTTTTTTAAATTTAATGATCGTTTTAGTTTCGTTAGTTTTCGTTAACGATGATAAACCTGGTCTGGACATTCCGTGTGTTATTACAGGTTCAGCAATCAAAATTTAGAGTAGAGACTTATAGACCATTAAATGTATAGCCCTCCATCTTTTAATCAGACAATTTCAGTTTTGGTGGTGGGGAGACTGAGGGAATTGTTCAATAATGATCATTTTATTTCTATGTGACCGCTTAAGACTCTTGGTAGAAGATTTTAAAAGATCTCAACGTAATTTGCCATGATGCTCAGCTCTGATCGTCCAAGCAAATTCAGAGCAGATTGCAAGATGCTAAAGGAAGTCACCAAACATCGATAAAAGGCCTACTGTTGGTCACAGGGCCCACAGCAGGCTCATGCTATGTTGATGGGAATATGCAAGGCTATCCTATCAGAGACCACAAAGTTTGACTGCCATGGGAACTGTACAAGGAGGAGACTGTTGCTCTATAAGAAAAAACGAGGGAACATACACAACACATCATGACTACTAGTCAGGAGTAATGTTCCTTGGATTCCTCCTTATTTATGTATATGTGAGTTATTTGTGTATATGCAATTATATATGTTACTTAATATCCATACATTTCTTTTATTTTAAAAGGTGTAATGAGTAATGAATATTCAGTTTATAACATTTTTTTTTTTCTTCTGCGATTTTCCACACCCAACAAAGGAGGCAACCATCCATTCCATCCATCTACGGTCTACAGTAGACACACACACTTTTCTCCTTCTTATTGACCCCCTGGATTTACTCATGGTACTATCGCTCATCCAGTTAGAGGCTTAACGATTAAGTTTAGTTTAGGCATCGATACATTAATTTATAGCGATCCTTTGGAGTTCAGGCCCTGGTGTTTCCCGTATAGGGGCGCCAGTTAAAACCGCCGGCGCAGCGGGCAGCTAAGCTCTGCGGGGCGGGGTCGCTTACGGACCTGTTGTGAGGCTCTTGATGCGGATCCTTCACGGCTTCGTCTCCTTTGCACTACGCTGCGATTTTTTTGGGGGGAAACTTTTTTGGTGCTGGTCAAAGTACGTCGGTCCGGAAAGTCGTAATTGGAGTTCAGGTGAGTCTGGCCTGAACCACATTGTTCATATTTAAGGCACTAAAATCCTTGAAACCGCAGCTGCTGCCGCCGCCGTAGCAATGTGCTGGGAGCCAGGCGTGCCTGACAACCACGTTCCGTCAATGTGTTTATCAGTTTAGTACAATGCTCTGTTTTATTTTCAGGTTTAAAATGATGAACTATAGTCAACTAGGTTTTGTGATTAGATCGATCCAAGTCGTTGACATTTGAGGTTGGTATTTTGGACAATTTGTAAAGCCTTCTGCTACTGTCTTAGGTGGATTTGGAGCTACGCAGTGGTTTGAGAATTTTTTCCTTTTTGTCAGTCACTTTTTGTAGAGCCTCCTGGAAGTTCCAGTTCAGCTAGGAGCTTGAATAACGGGCATTCTAGCCCACAGACCATCACAAAGACATACAGACATGCACATAAGTGAACTGAAACGTTACCTTAATTACGTAACTCAAAGAAAGCCTCTTTAACGATGATTTAAAAACAACCCTACCCCGAGAACCCGCCTGAAATTGACAAAAATACTTAAACAACAGTCTACTAAAATCTACTAAAACTATACACACGCTCATGCACACGCAGGCGATAAAACAGAAAAAGAGAGATTGTGTTTTGTCTGTTGGTCCAAAAATGAGAAGGGAATGTAAAAAAAATCTGGACAGGCCATGCAAATTAATTATTAATAATATTTTAGAAATGCTTAGAACAACCATCCCTAAACTAAATAATTATGTAAGTAGTTGACAAAAAACACCTCAATATATCACTTTTTCATATAACGAATCGACAAAAGGTTCACATTGAGAATTGTAAACACAAATGTATTTAAAAAATTGGAATGTGTGTAAATCTTAAAAAATGCAAATACTCTCATTGCACACAATAAAATGTACCCATAAAAATATAACTATTAATATATGGGAAATTAATATGCAACCAAGGCATTGGCATTGTACGTTAATTAAAAAAAAGTTTCTCATTAAAGACACACACAAAATCACTATTTTAAAGCTAAATCAAATGTGAATAAAATATAATAAATTATGTGGCCATGTTTTTGTTTTACTGTAATAACTATATTTTGTCATTTGGTCAGAGGACGTGGCCTATTAAAATAAAACAAACATTTATTAATATTCTTATTTATTAAATGGGTAAATAGAGTTAAACTATTATTTATCAGCGTAGTATTTTTCATGGAAAACATTGTGTATTTTAAAAATCATAAAAAAGGGAAAAGTCTTTGAAAAGAAAGAAAAACAACCGTAGGGCCATTTTTGGTCCATTTTTATGTCCTGTCAGTCTTTTGTCACTTCCTTCTTATTTTACATGTTTTTGAAAAAATCTCCAGTGAGCCACAAGGGGTGTGCTAAAGAGCCGCATGCGGCTCTGGAGCTGTGGGTTGCCGACCCCTGGACTAGATGGACTCGAACAGACTATGTGTGTAATTTGATTCCAGAGTGTATTAGTTATTCTTTAAATAGTTGTCACATCAATTATTAAATTAAATAACAGTTAAATAGCTGTTATGATTTAAGTACATAATCAGACTTAACAATCACCCATAAACTGACTTTAACTTTGTCTTTCCTTTAACTGACTCAAAATTCATTTTTAGCAAAGATAGACAGCTGCTCCTGCTGAGCTTTTCTTCACTGGTTGGACAGGGTGTGTGCAGAATATGCAGTAAAGGGTGGTGACATAGGTGTCACATTTTCAGCTGTTATGGGCAGAAGGCATCTGTCTCCACCAGGTGTAGATGGTTTGCAATCTACCAGTAGATCTCCTGGTAGATCCTGAGCAATAGCAAAAAATAAAAATATAGTAAACTAGAGATCTAATTCTATTTCAAGATGCTATTCACTTTGCTAGAGTAAGAACAATGTAGGCATTGGGTCAGACAGTATAAAATATGTTAAATGTTAATGTAGAGTAAGATATCCAGTTTATATAGGTAAATATATTTAATTTTTCAATCTAGGTAGATCACTTCAGCCTGGTCATTTGAAAAGTAGCTCACAACACAAAAAAGTGTTGGCACCCTGGTCTACATTGATAACAGAAGCTAGTTCAAAAGCTAGCTCAACTAGTTCTTTTTTCACAGCTCCTATTTGATAGCAGAATTTCTGCCAATGGGGACTGAGGCCCATGAAGTTGAGCAAGGTCTCAAAATGGAATTAATGTGATGGACCATATTGGCGTCTTATCAGTGACATCATAACAGCATGAGGATGATTCATCGTCCATTTGTCTAAACTTCTGGATTAAGCCTGAGTTAGATTAGTGTTTGTGCTTAATCACCTTTAATCTCTATGCACGCACACACACACTTTGCAGCTGCATTAGTTTATAAAGCAATCTTACCAGAAGAACACTATAAACAGTTCACTTTAAAACTGTTAACCTATATTTCTTTTACAAACACATTTTGTAATGATTTTATGAACTTTACAAGTCAATAATAAATAGTGGTTCTGCTTTTGATGTTTTACTTATGGATTTCTTTGGCTAACTCACAAACCTTTTCTTGACCTACTTTTGTTTTCCAAACTCAGCCTTATGTTAACTACTTAGCCACAGGAACTATGTCATCTATAAACATACCAAGTACATTTTTTTGTCATAATCAAACATCGATACAGGACTATGTATAAATTCTCTGTATAAATTCTTGAGTGGTTATAGATAACTATAATAAGCTAGTCTAAGATGGCCACTAAAATTAAAAATAGCTTAGATTTTGCGAACAAAACAAAGCGGAAAAACACACTACAGGCCGATCCAATGTCCTTTAAACAAGTAAAAATGAGGCCCAGTAGTGTCTGTGGCCTCCACGTGCCTGTATGACCTCCCTACAACGCCTATGCTACTGATGAGACGGCGGATTTTCCCCTGAGAGATCTCCTCCCAGACCTGGACTAAAGCATCCGCCAACTCTTGGACACTGTGTGGTGCAACTTGGTGGAAGGAGCGAGACATGAGGTCTCAGATGTGCTCAATTGGATTTGGGCCTGGGGAATGGGTAGTCCATAACATCAGTGTTTCCGTGTTGCAGGAACTACTGACACACTCCAGCCATATGAGATCTAGCATTGTTTTGCATTAAACAAATAAAAGTTGAAGTTGAAAAGTGACCAAAACATCAGGCAGAAAGCATCGGTACTGAGAAGTGGTCCGTGGTCACCACCATGAGAACTACTCCTTTATTGGGTGTGTCTTGCCAATTGCCTATAAGAAAGATATGAACAGAAGATATTTTAACACATTCTTTAATTAAAGGTATATTAGTTTAATTTTCGGTTTGATATCTTCAATAACTAAATAACACAGAACTGAATTTTAACCAGATGGTCAAACTGGATCAAAGATTGCAAGATTGAACGACAACCAGTAACATTGACCTTTTTTCTGGAACAGGCATTTTTGTAAACAGTACGGTTTTGTTTTGTTATTTAAAAAACTGTGTTGCCTACAGTCAAGCTGTTTGTCTAAAGAAGTATACAGTTGCCAGGGCTTGGAACCAGAATTTTTTTTGACAATGGGTTTAGAACAGAAACGGTTGACATTTGTAATTTTAACATTTGTGGTTTTGTGTTCCACTTTAACAGTCGACTTCTCCTTTAGGCTTGTCCCTTTTTCAGGGTTTGCCACAACAAGTCAACAATACCCATCTCACCCTGTCCTCTGTATCTTAAACAAACTCCAATGTCCTATAAATTTCCTCTTTGGCTTTCCTCTTCGTCTCCTACCTGGTAGCTCCATGTCTAGCATCCCAATTCTCCCAATATAACCACTGTTCCTCCTCTGAACATGTCCAAACCATCTTAATCTGGCTTCTCTAGCTTTTTGTCCAAATCTCCTGTCTCTAATCACCTCACTCCTGATTCTGTCTAACCTAGTCACACCTGAAGAGAACCTCAGCATCTGCAACTCTGCCACCTCCAGCTCTGCCTCTTGTTTTCTGCCTATTCCCAGTGTCTCTAAACCTTCAACTATTGTGCTGTGGCACACTACACTGTGTTCCAAATTATTATGCAAAAAGTGTTCAACAGTGGTACGGTAAGATATTTAGTTTTTTTTTTAGTTTAAACTCATGGATGATGTGTATCATGGCTCTTTATATCACTGAAACCAATTGAAGACACCTGTGCTTATTAGTTTGGCATGCTAGTCCAATTAAACGGGAGACTACTAAAGAAGGTTGTTCCACATTAGTAAGCAGGCTACCATTCATTGCTTCATCATGATCATCACACGATCGAGAAGTATCTAGCTGATTCAAAGCAAACACGCATGCGTGCTGATAAAGGAAAATCCAGGACTCTTTCTAACAGGCATTACCTGTTACCTGTTACCTCAAAAGAGCAGCTGTAAAAATGCCCCATCACAGCAGCTGACATGTTTTTGAAGCTGCTGGTGCCTCCAACATGCCCCGGACAACAAGATGCAGGGGTTTGCAGCAGTGCGTAAGGCATCGTTTCGACCTCCCCTATCCACTGCACACAAGCAGAAAGGCTCCAGTGGGCCAGGCAATACCTGAAGACTGACTTCAAAACTGCTCTGTTCACCGATGAATGTCGTGCAACCCTCTATGGTCCAGATGGATGGAGTAGTAGATAGTTGGTTGACGGCCAAACAAGGCTACGGCGCCAACAAGAAGGTGGGGAACTGAGGTTTTGGGCTGGTATCATGGCTAGAGAGATTCTCGGCCCTTTCAGGATCTCTGACAGTGTGAAGATGACATCCACCATGTATATGGAGTTCCACAAAGAACACTTCCTACCATGTTTCAAAAGGAAGAATCAAGCTTTTCGGAAAAAGATCATTTTCATGCATGCACCATGGTTTGCTGCAAAAAATACATCTGCATCTCTGGCAATGGGCATCAAAGGAGACAAACTTATGGCGTGGCCCCCACCCTCCCCTGACCTCAACTCTATTGAGAACCTTTTGAGCATCATCAAGAGAAATGTTTATGATGGTCGGAGGCAGTTCACAACTCAACAGCAGCTCTGGGATGCTATTCTGTCCATGTGCAAGGCTGTTCCAGCAGATACCATTCAAAAACGTACAAATTAAATGGATGGAAGACTTGACAAGATCCTTTTCAACAAGGGGTCGTATGTTCAGATGTGACTTCACTTGTGATAATGTTTTGATTAAAAAGGTCCTTGATTTCAGTTACATTTCAGTCACACATGACCTGCTAATATTTATAATTTCACAAATAACTATTTTTTCTTCTTTATGACAATAAAATGTGTGGAAACTATTATCATTGGGAGGTTCACTCAAAAACATTTGAATTGTACTCTGATGGTTGGTAACTGGAAAATCATGATGACTGCCATTTATATAGATAATTTTGGAAAATCTGAGAAAATATGATTTGCATAATAATTTGGAACACAGTGTAGTGTGCCCAGAGAGATTGTCAGGAGTGCTGCAAGATGAGCAAGTGACAGTGATGGAGAAGGGGAAATGCAAATGCCGAATAGGGCCCTGGACAAAATTCTGACCCAAATAAGGGCACAAGTATGAGTGGTCGACAAACAAAAAACCAACTCCCCAGACTCCTTATTACAATACAACAGTGAGCTGTTGTATTGTAATTTTGGAATTACTGTTGGCCAAATAACACCACTGATTTACCTAAGTTAGCACCTCTGTTCTCAGGAAGTCTGCTACAGTAAGTAATCAAAAAGTTTCAAACGAAGTGGTTCTTAAGAAGGGTTCTATTGAACTCTAAGGGTTTGGTGAGTCGGTCTCAGGGGTTTGGTGGAGCCTCTGCCGCGGAGGTCAAGACGCCCTGGAGTTCAAAACACACCAACTCGCTCTACTAAAGTAGGGTTCAGTGACTTGCATATAAAACTGGTGGGGTTCAGTAGCTCCAACAAGGTTAGGGACCAAGGTTTTTCAATACCCGTTTTCCAAAGGTGGCGTTGATTGCTACGTGGATATTTGCATTTTTACGGACGCTTATTGCTGCCACACTAAGGGGAAAAAATGGCTTGTAATCACGTTACTTCGTGAAAGTATCACGTTATCTCGTGATACGTATTGCATTATTGTGTGATAGGTGATTTTTTTTTTTTTACATTTTAAAACTAAGGGATGTTCTTGAATTTAATGTTAGATGTTAGTGAAATATATATGTATCTTTTGTCCCCAAACACTTTGGCCGGGTTATACTTTACCATCTGTCCAGGAAATGTCAGTCAAAACTCAAAATCAAGGTTTATTCCACCTATTCATAAGAACACAACAATAACGAAAGTGGAGGTATTCGGGTAGAGGCTGAGAAACGTGATTCTTGTCTTCAGACCTTACAGAGGTTGTAGTTGATACAAAAAGTCAGAAATGACAACCTCTGTTTAATCATCTAACCATCATCTACATTTTCAATGTAGACATCATCAATCCTTTGTCCTGAAACTTGTTCCTCGGGTCAGGCCTTGAAGCCTCAGTTTGGATGGGTTAGACCAGTGGTTCTTAACCTGGGTTCGAACGAATCCTAGGGTTTTGTTGAGACGGTCTACTTGAATGTGCATATGAAACTGGTGAGGTTCAGTAGCTCCAACAAGGTTAAGAACCACTGTTCAAAGACATATAAGACTAACACATTTTAAGACAGCAATGTATGTGTGCGGAGGTGGTAATGCATTTACAGTTGTTCAATCAAATTGTTTATATGGGAGTTTTGGGAAAAGCTTTCAACCACGTACCTTTGTGAGCTGATCTTCTGAAGCTTGGCTGTGATAAACAAACTAAAAACAGAGAAAAATTGAGAGCTGTTGAGAAAGAGCTTTGTGTTTGTCTTTCTACCATTGCTACTAGGATATACAATTTGTGTTCATAAGAACAGGCCCAGGTTTCACAGTATAAATACATTTAGAAACTATATTATTAACTATATGTATGATATGTACTGTGTTATAATGTAAATTTGGTTGGTGGGACATGGAATTTTGTAAATGTAAAAAATGTGCCGCAGCTCAAAAATGATTGAAAAATACTGTGATTTTCAACCAGTGTGCCACGGCACACTAGTGTGCTGTGATAGATCGTGAGGTGTGCCGCGGGAAATTATCTACTATCACTTAATTAACCATTGTTGGGTGTGTGCACTGTAATAAGTGTGGCAGATATGTAATACTATTCCAACGGGTAGAGAATATGAATGACCGTAAAAACAAGAGGGTTGTTGCTACGCAGCAGTGACTATAACAGCAAGTGACAGAGAGATGAGCAAGTGACAGTGATGTAGAAGTTTTTGAGAAAGGAAAATGCAGATCACAATGTCTTCTGTCAATCTGCTATCACTAAAGCAAAAAAGAGGGGGCTCAGGGCCAATCCTTGATGAAGTCCCACCTCCACCTTAAAGTCCTCTGTCCTTCCAACAGCACACCTCACCACTGTTGTACTGTTCTCATACATATCCAGTACCGATCTAACATACTTCTCTGCCACTCCTGGCTTCATACTGTACAAAACCACAATTCCTCCCTTGGCACCCTGTCATAGGCCAAATCTACACAATGCAGCTCCTTCTGACCCTCTCTGTACTTCTCCATCAATATCCTCAAGGCAAATATTGCATCTGTAGTACACTTTCTTGGCATAAAACCATACTGTTGTTCACAAATCTCTATCTTATTCCACAACCTAGCCTCAACTGCTCTTTCCCAAATCTTCATGGTATGTTTCATCAACTTTACCCCTCTGTAATTGTTACAGCTCTGCAAATCACCCTTCTTGTGAATTGGCTCAAAAAGAACACTTTCCCTCCACTCTTCAATCTTGTCTGTCTCTAAAATTCTATTAATCAACTCTTCATCCTCTTCAGGGCTTTTCTAACTTCATCCTTTCTAATCTGACCAACCTTCTTCCTGTTCATCTCTGGCTCTTCATTTCTACGCTCCCTATTATTTTCCTAATTTAACAACTCTTCAAAGTACTCCTATTTTCCTAGCACACCTTTCTCACTGGCAATGACATTTCCATCTCTGTCCTTAATCAACCCCACCTGCTACACATCCTTCTAAGATTGAATTCTCTGCCTTGCCAATCTGTACAACTGCTTTTCCCCTTGCTATGTGTCTACCCTCTAATACATCTTCACCTCCCATGCCTTCTTTCTGTACCAGTGAATTTTCTCTGTTCTGTCACTATCCCATGTCTTCTTAGCTTATCTCTTTCTCTGAACACTCTCCTGAATCTCATCATTCCACCACCAGGTCTCTTTGTCCAGAGGACACATCTGCATCTTCCCACATGTCTCCATATTCACTCTAACTGTGGTATCCTAATCATCTGGAAATTCCCCACCACACTGCCCTCACTTCCTTTCCGAAGTCTTCACAAAATTTCTCTTTCCCTAACTTGCAACACTTCCTTCTTCTCACCGCCATTGCCAACTTGCAAACTACCTTCCTATGCTGTTTGGCTACACTCTCACCTCCCACCACCTTACAACTCACTTATCTCCCTCAGATCACCTCAGAATATAACCTGCCTGTGTGAACTTTCTTCCACTGTTTTATTTTACCATGTGCTCCTCTCTTTTGAAATTGGGTGTTTATCACGGCCATTTCCATTCTCTTTGCAAAATCTACCACTGCATGCCCTTCTAAATTTCTTTCCCAAACCTCTCCATCATTTCCTCATCACCTCTGTTCCATTCTCCTACATGGCTACTAAAATCTGCTCCAATAAACACACTCTCTCCTGTGCATAGCTATTTTTGGGTTTGTTGATGCCCGCATATGTACTTACCGAGCTTAGCTCCCTGGTAACATGTGCGCCACAGTGGATCAGGATGATCATTGTAGGTTGTCCCATACAATTATGTTGAACAGGCAAACATAAAAGGGCAACTCACAAGAGTAACTGACTTAACACATACGACTATTTGGAATAGTGGATATTTGGAATAGACAATTTGTTTTCTGTTAATCTGAGGGATGTCCATTCCATTAATGTGCAAGTCACTCTTTATGGCCAGATGCAGTTCAGAAGTGTGTGGACTCTGTCACATACACACACACTTTTCTTATATTTATACCTTACCAAATACATGACAGCGCCTCCCAGCCCCCTTCTTTTCCACCTCTCTGACTTGGATCTATAGTTTAGCTGCAGTGTTATGATTTTTCAGCTTGTCCTGATCTGAGTTGTCTGAACATTGACTCAGGGATTCTCTTAATACATATATATACAGATTTGCATATCTATGCGTGGGAGTAGTAGGTGGTATAGTACATGTGTATTTGGGGCTGGGACAGTTGACTCTGGGCTTGTGCTCAATTCCACGTTGACTGAATGTAACCCTTTGAACTCCTGCACTGCACACATTGATCTGAAATTGTCAATGGTTCCCTCTTTCTCACAATGAAATTTATGCAAGTCTTCTGGTTTTGGTTCAACACTAATGATAAAGGTTACCTTTGGTCCATCAAGGTAATGAGATTTCAATGTGGTTATTTTTGAACCACAATATTTGTAATGTTCCTTATTCTTGGGACTTGGTCTCTCCAAATTCCAAACAATAAAAGTTTATTGTGGTATCCATGGTTCGAGCTAGTGATAAGTGTCTTATGTGGTCATTTTATTGACATTTTTTGTGACTAATTGCAAACTGCACAGCATAATAAAAGGTTAAATAATACTGAAAGTCAACCATCCCCCATAAAGAACGCAGCTAATTCGGTAGACGGTTATTCAGTAGGCGTCTCCCCAGCCTTCACTTGCTCAGTGTGAATGTTCAGAGTGCAGAGGAATAAAAGTGTGTGTCCGTGTGTGTGTGTGTGTTGGAATAATCACTAGAGTTGCAGTGCAGCTGTCTTCTGTCACCAGCATCTGTTACAACCCTTAGTTAGAATACACCCTTGCACATTTAGAGGTTCTTTGTGTGTTTTACCTATTTGGATCTTTGTGCTTTTCTGCCTGCATCTGCATTTGTATTTGTGTGTGTCGATTCTTCTTCAGTGTTTTTCCAGGTTTTTTTTTCCTGATTTTTCCATTCCATTACCTCTCTGTTTCCCCGTCTGACAGATGAATGGAGTCACTCTCCGTTTGACCTCTGAATTTTAGCTTCCTTTTAACACGCACTACTGGATGTTGTTCGCTGTATTTCAGCTTTAATTCATTTAAAGAGTGATAGACTCAGTACAGCAGAGAAAAGCATGGAAACTATGAGACAAAGGCATAGGAACCATTTGTCCCTCAAGGACAGTAAATTGAAAATAAAGACTAAAATATAACAGTTTTAAAAAAGAGGAATAATGTAGCAGATGGATACTTTTGTATTCAGTGAGACATTTGAGTTTGTTGCAATTTGTAGGTTTGGTTTAGCAAAAGAGAAAAACAAACAGCTTTTAAGGCTACAAATTGGAACACGCATCTAAATTACTAGAGAACATCTAGAAAATACTGCCCAATTTTTAAAGAGATTCTTCTGTTTGCTTGTACTGCAAATACCATATATCTGACCCAACTAAAATCACACAATCATTCGATTAACAAATTCCAGAGTGAACAACTAAATAGAACTAGAGGATTCATTGTTCTGCTAGGAATAACTTGCCTTAATACCAGATTTGTTCTAGGATTTTACAAAGGAGATCATGCTTCGTCCAGTAAGGGAGAATTCTAAGTAACAAACCATTCAACATATCAGACAGTGGAGGGCGACTTTGACAGACTACGCTTAACACGAACAACACGAAGAATCCATGAGTTATATGAAAAGAAGAAGACTGAAAAGCAACACATTTACAAAAGCTCTCTTCTGTTGGCTTGATGGGTTGATGTTGGGTCTGACTGGCCACTACTAGACATCACTCCGTTATCATTTTGACATCAGTTTAACTGCGCAATATGTTGATAAGTGGGTTATGTATTCACCCGCTCTGTAATAAAAATAGAGGAAAGACTTTTTGTCAAAAACATGCGCAGGTCACTTTGCTGAAGTTGTGCAGCAGTGGAATTTGTCAGATAAAGTCCCCTGTTTTGCGCACTGTCTCCTGCACTCACTGCTGCTTAAAAGTGAGTTTTGCATCATTGAGAATCAACACATACAGTATATCATAATCAAGCAACACTTAATTTCCAGAGCATTTAAAAATGTTTTCCTTGTATTTTTGACATTTAACTGTGCTGGTGGCCATGTGGTTGACAGGTTCTTTTGTCCCCAGAAGCGACATTTAAATAGAAAAATCCTCTAAACTGACATTTGGACTTTCCCTTCAAAATCAGCCATGCCATACATTACAGTCAGTTCAGTTTCATGTCGTGGAAATCAAACATTGTTCCTTGGAGAATGCTGCTTGCGTAACAAAATTTCTCTGCATTTGTGAAAGTTCCGGGTGTCCAGCACGGAGAGAAACGTCAACATGTTGCAGTCTTGAAATCGATTCTGTATGGGAAATAATGTTGTCCAGAATACTGTGGTAGAGTTTTTGGTAGTGTGCATGCAGACCTTGTTGCGTTGCACTGCGACATCTTCGCCAGCTCGAACACCTTAGATGCGCAACATTATATATTTTGCTGAATTTTGTCTTCGCTTGCTTGGCTGTATGACAAAACTTGTTCACCCTTGCCATGCAGATTTGTACATCCAATGATTTTGTCTGTACTACTGCAAAAGCACATCAGCTTATTCAAAAATCCAATTGAACATGTTGATCAAAAAACTAAAATCCAAATATTTCAGATATGCATTAAATTTCTCTGCAAAAAGCAGTGTCTTCATTCTCTTTCTTGTGTTCAATTTGCTTCTCAAAGACTGCATTCAGCAGTCTAGACGTACATTGCCATCTTGTTGGCGCAACATGAGGGGAAACACCACTTTTACATCCAAGAGCTGCGTGTGCTTTGGAACTCTAGAGAAGAACGCAGTGAGCCCTTTCAGTTTGGCAATAAAATTGGCACTCTAAGTTTGAGTCCCCTTGAGTTAATACTAAATTTAGGCAATGTGCATAACAGTGAATGAATAGGGCCATGAGTGCCTTCTCTTTCACTTCGCTACTCTGTACTCCGTTAATTCCAGATGGCATCACCGCTGCACCATTGTAACACTGCGCCACAACTTTGACAAATTATACAAAATGGGTGTACCCTAACATTTTTGAAAGTACCGTAGCTTCAAAGTGCCCAGACAATAGTTGTTGTCTCGTTGCTACTCAAGTTGACAAACCATACCGATCCGATGAAAACAACAGCCATTCCCAGCAATAAAAATTGCAACGTTTCTCGGACAGGAATAACGTTCATATTTGCCAGTTTTAAAATGACGCACAAAACCTTTTCCCTGTTGGTAAAGTCTAGGTAGCACATGGGTCGGCCGACCTTTGCTCACAATATTCAGTTTTTCTTGGAACGTCAGTCATAAAAATGGTATGGCAAGTATATTAAGGGTATATTAGATCCAAGTTCATCATTCATTCATTTTCATCCGCTTATCTGGAGCCGGGTCGCGGGGGCAACATTCGGAGGAGGGACGCCCAAACTTCCCTCTCCCTAGACACTTCCTCAAGCTCGTCTGGGGGCATCCCAAGGCGTTCCTAGGCCAGCCGGGCAACATAGTCGCTCCAGCGTGTCCTAGGTTTCCTCTGGGTCTCCTCCCAGTGGGACATGACCCAAACACCTCCCCTGGGAGGCGTCCAGGGGGCATCCGATGTAGATGCCCAAGCCACCTCAGCTGACTCCTTTCAATGTGGAGAAGCAGTGGCTCTACTCTGAGCTCCTCCCATGTGACAGAGCTCCTCAGCTTATCTCTAAGGGAGCGCCCTACCACCCTGCGAAGAAAGCTCATTTCCGCCGCTTGTATCCGGGATTGCGTTCTTTCAGTCATGACCATAGGTGAGAGTAGGACCGTAGATTGACCGGTAAATTGAGAGCCTCGCCTTTTGGCTTAGCTCTTTCTTCACCACGACGGATCGATCGCCGATCCACCTGTCAATCTCCCGTTCCATCTCCAGGTTCACAAAACAAGTGTATAAAGTAAAATGGTCCTATGGCAAAGGCAAAAAAGAATAGTTGAGCTGCATAAGCAAGGCCTCTCGCAACCATTGATTCTAAGGTTGGATGCAATACAACAGTTATTTTAACTTATTTTACTCCTGGAAAGATCATGGGGGCAATGGGAAACATAAGTCAAGTGGAAACCCCAGAATAATTTCACCGGCCCTGAGCTGTAGGATCCAAACTGGCTTTTCGTCAAGACACGGGATGATCCCTGGCCCAAATTAAGCTGGTCACTGTAAACTGCAGTTCCCTAACCAACAGCAACATTTGTTAGAGAAGAGTTTTAAGAAAAAAAAATTGTCTTGTCTCCTTCAACAACACAAAATTGCTCCATTGGAGTTTGCATGAGTGCATCAAACAGGGGACACAGATATAAGAAAGTTATTCTCCCTGCTAATTTCTTTTTACTTTTAATCATTTTTTACTTTTAATCATTTTTAATGCCGAACATGCAGTAAAGATACAAGCAGATCTCTAAACAAGAGCTGCTCTGGAACAGATCGTAATAAACCTCATAACCATTAAAGTATGTTCAAACAAGTGCTTGTAAAATATGTCCACCTGTGGCCTTTTTGAAAAGTCTAGCTGTTTTGTACTACCTGAAACATTTATGGGTTTTTTTTTAATAGAGCACTTTAATTATTATTATTTTTTTAATTTACAATTTTTTTCCTTTGCAGTTTATTTTGTGTGTATATATATATATATATATGTTGTTTATAAGTATATATACTGTACATGTGTGTGTGTATATACAGCCGTCCTCAAAATTATTCATACCCTTTAGAATTCTTGTGATTTCTTTAATTCAGTGACAAAATATTACGTTTTTTCAAGTTTGTGCATCAGTTATATGTGAACAACAATTGGATGAATAACAACAATATAAAATTTAACAAAATATTAATTTCAGGGGTATTTTATTGATGGATTCCCAAAAAATGCCATGTTCAAATTTATCCATTCCCCTGACAATATTTCAACAAAAATGTACCAAATGTGTTAATCTTTGTCCAGCAGTTACTCTAAGGTGTCACAATGGAATAAAACCTTTTAACACTGTTGATCAAATGTTAAACACTGATTTAAAAACCAAAAAAATACATCTTTCCAGAAGAGTATAAAAAGGGGAAAAGTGCTAAGGTCTTTCTCAATTTCTGGTCATCATGGTCAAGAAGAAGTAGCTCAGCGAGGACTTACGTCAGCGTCTTGTATGTGCCTACAATGAAGGAAAGGGTTATAAGACCATTTCCAAGCAGTATGATGTCCCTGCGTCAACCGTCCAGAGCATCATCAACAAACACAAGAAGTTCAACACTGTTAAAAAACTCGGTGGGTGTGGCAGAAAGCGTAAGGTGTCCTCTAAACTTGCCAGGAAAATCTGCCGAGAGGTCAACAACAACCCACAGACCACAACTAAGGCCTTAATTGGAATGCTTGACCAGGCAGGGACACAGGTGTCAAACATCGAGTGAGTTTTGCACAGAGGTCTCCATGGACGTACACCTCGGAAGACGCCGTAGCTCAGGAAAAAACATCTGGAAGCTCGCCTGGTCTTTTATAGAGGTCATCTGAAGCAAGATCCCAGCTTTTGGTCAACCATCCTGTGGTCTGACGAGACAAAGTTGGAGTTATTTGGCCATATGGACACTCAGTATGTCTGGAGAAAGAAAGGAGAAGCCTACAGACCAAAGAACACTGTACCCACTGTCAAGTATGGTGGTGGAAACATAATGCTATGGGGATGTTTCTTCTCCAGTGGCACAGGGAATCTTGTCAAGGTCCAAGGAATCATGAAAAAGGAGGATTACATCAGGATCCTTGATGAAAATGTGAAGGAATCTGCTGAGAAACTCCAGCTTGGCCACAACTGGATGTTCCAGCAAGACAACGATCCTAAACACACTGCTAAGGTAGTGAAGAAATGGTTCAAAGACAATGACGTCAACGTCCTAGAATGGCCAAGTCAAAGTCCTGACTTGAACCCCATTGAAAACGTGTGGCAACAGTTGAAGACCAGAGTGATGGCTAGGAAACCAACCAATCTGACCCAGCTTGAGGCTTTCGCCAAGGAAGAGTGGGCCAACATCAAAGGAGACATGCAGGAAGCTTGTTGACACGTACAAGAATCGTCTAGAAGCAGTCATAAAGAACAAAGGCTATGCGATTGACTATTAAAGAAAGACAAAGGACAAGGGTATGAATAAATTTGAGGACGGCTGTATATATATATATATAGGTATGTATATATATGTATATATATGTATATATGTATATATATATATATATATATGTATATATATATATATATAGGATCCCTCTCCTGTGGTTCTCCCTAAGGTTTCTACCGTTTTTTTTCCCTGTTAAAAGGGTTTTTTCCTCGGTAGTTTTTCCTTACCCGGGCTGAGGGTCTAAGGACAGAGGATGTTACCAACCCTGTAAAGCCCTATGTGACAAACTTGTTTTGTAAATGTGGGCTATGTAAATAAAAATTGATTGATTGATTGATTGATATATATATATTGCAATATTGAAAGTGCAATATATATATATATAATGTATTATCATTTATGATAAAAAAAAAAATCCTGGAATAAATCAGTCCTTTTCTCCTCATCTGTCAACTGCAGTAAATTTGAAAAGTAATACAGGATCTGCAGAGAGCAGGCAACAGCTAGAACAGAACATAGAGAGGTGAAGGTTTGCGAAGAGGAATAAAGGTCAGTCGTAGCAAGACCAGGTACTTATGTGTGAATGAAAAGGCTAACAGCAGAATGGTGAGGTTACAGTAGGTGAAGGTGGAATAGTTCAGATACTAAGGCTCAACAGTTCAGAGCAGTGGAGACTGTGAAAGAGAGGTAAAGAATAGAGTACAGACAAAGAAGAAGAAGAGGAGGAAAATTGATAAAGACAAAGAGGGAAAAGAGGAAGGTTAGAAGTGTTGGTCTGAAAGTGGGAACCCTGAATGTAGGTACAATGACAGGGAAAGGTAGGGAGCTAGCTGACATCGCCGTATCATTATGCAAGAGACGAGGTGGAAGGGCAGCAGGGCTAGAAATATTGGGGGAGGGTTTAAGTTATTCTACCATGGATCAGATGGGAAGAGAAATGGAGTTGGGGTGATCATCGGGGAAAAGTATGCAAGTAATGTGGTGGATGTGAAACGGGTGTCAGACAGGTTGATGTGTGTGAAGGTAGAAATAGAATGAGTGAGAGCAGGCAACAGCTAGAAGAGAACCTAGAAAGTCGGAGGTTTGCACTGGAGAGAAGAGGAATGAGTCGCAAGACCGAGTACATGTGTGTGAATGAAAAGGGAAACAGTTGAGTGGTGAGGTGACAAGGAGCAGAGGTGGAGAAGGTGGAGGAGTTCAGATACTTGGGCTCAACCGTTCAGAGCAGTGGAGACTGTGGAAGAGAGGTGAAGAATACAGGCAGGATGGAACAACTGGAGAAAGGTCTCCGTAGTGATTTGTGATAGAAGCGTGTCAGCTAAGGTAAAGGGAAAGGTTTACAGGACAGTGGTGAGACCAGCCATGATGTATGGACTAGAGACACTAGGAGTAGGTAGAAGACAAGAGGGAGAGCTGGAGGTGGCAGAGTTAAAGATGCTGAGATTCTCTTTGGGGTGACAAGGATGGACAGGATCAGGAACAAGGTAATCAGTGGGACAACACAGACAGGAAGGTTTGGAGAAAAAGCTAGAGAAGCCATGGTTTGGACATGTTCAGAGGAGGGACAGTGATTATATTGGGAGAAGAATGCTAGACATGGAGCTACCAGGTAAGAGACGAAGAGGAAGGCCAAAGCGGAGATATATGGATGCAGTGAGGGAGGACATGGAGGTAGTTGGAGTTGAGGATGCGGTGGACAGGGTGAGATGGAAATTGTTGACTCGCTGTGGCAACCTCTGAAAAATGGGATAAGTCGAAAGGAAAAGAAGAAGAAGAGACAGTAGGAATAGGTAGAGAACAAGAGGCAGAGCTGGAGTTGGCAGAGTTAAAGATGCTGAGATTCTCTTTGGGGGTGACAGGGATGGACAGGATCAGGAACGAGGTAATCAGGGGGACTACACAGACAGGAAGGTTTGGAGAAAAACCAGATTAAGATGGTAAAATGGCTACCATTTTACCATCAAGAGACGAAGAGGAAGGCCAAAGATGAGATTTATGGATGTGGTGAGAGAGGACATGAAGGTTGTTTGAGGTGGAGTTGAGGATACAGAGGACAGGGTGAGATGGAAATTGTTGACTCGCTGTGGCAACCCCTGAAAAATGGGATAAGCCGAAAGTAGAAGAAGAAGAATACAGAATCACAGATATGCATCATTAGTTTATGCTTTAGAATCTTTTAAAAAAGGAAAATTATTTTACTCAAAAACAAAAATCTAAATCTGGTTTTAATTGAATCATTAGCCTAGAAATCAGTAAAATGCACTTGCTCCACCCCCCCAAATACATATACACCTCTAACAACAGCTCCAATTACGGAGGACTTTTTTAATGTTTAATAATCTTTAGTGTGCATGTGTTGTGCAAGAAAGCCACTCAACAATCAAGTACAACACTGTACCAAAACGAAGAACTGAAGTATTATTATGCCATTAATATATAACTATGTGTGTATGTGTGTACAAACACACACACTTATACTGTATACATACAGTGTATATATATATGTGTGTGTGTGTGTGCGCATACACTGCCCAAAAAGGATCTTATGAATAAAATAACAAAATCACACAATAAAATATAAATGATAAAAAAAAAGTATAAACCGATTGAAGTCTTGATTTGAAGTTGTACTCAAAATTGAAGTAGAAAAACACATACCGGATTGATCCAACTTTGATGTAATGACCTTTAAACAAGTCAAAATGAGGCTCAGTAGTGTGTGTAGCCCATGCTAAACCTCCCTACAATGTCTGGTCATGCTCCTTATGAGGCAGCGGATGATCTCCTAAGGGATCTTCTCCCAGACCTGGACTAAAGCATCAGCCAACTACTGGACAATCTCTGGTGTGAATTGCCGTTGGTGGATGGAGCGAGACATAATGTCCCAGATGTTGGATTCAGGCCTGGGGAACGGGCATGCCTGTCCATTACATCAACGCTTTTGTGTTACAAGAACTTCTGACACACTCCAACTACATGAGGACTAGCATTGTCTTGCATTAGCAGGAACCCAGGGTCAGCAGCACCAGCATATGGTCTCACAAGGGGTCTGCGGATCTCATCATGGTACCTATTGGCAGTCAGGCTACCTAAGGCGAGGCCCTCCAAAGAACTGCCACCCCACACCATTACTGACCCACTGCCAAACCAGTCATGCCAGAATATATTACAGGTAGGAGAACATTCTCCATGGCATCTCCAAACACTGTCACGTCAGTGTGAACCTGCTTTCATCTGTGAAGAGCACAGGGCACCAGAGGCAAATTTGCCAATGTTGGTGTTCTCTGGCTATTTTGATACCAATGTGAAAAAGATAATAATAATATGAAGAGATGAAGTTTCCTTGGGGTGTCCCTTTTGTTTGCAATTTATTTGTCTTTCTATTTGAGTCTATTTGAAGCCCATCTTTGTGTGAAAATTCTCATGTAGTTCTGTTGTTCGGTGTTTGCTTTGCGGGCTTCCTTAGGCAGGAAGTCGAGTCGGCAAGTTGGCGAAGTTTGGACACACCGCAAGTACATTACCAGTTTTGGATGTATTGTATGCTGTCATTGTTTCTTCGAAAATGCTTATGGTGGCATCGTTGGTACGTATCATTTATATTTGCATATTTGTTGCTTGTTTTTGGCCGCCGTGCCTTCTCGGTTTGGGTTGTGTTGTTTGGACGGAGATTTATTGGGATGAATGATGATGGCAATGTGTGTCTTTTCGAACATTGGTGTTCATTTTGTTTCATGTATGTATTTTGCAGTTTCACAATTCTCTATGTCAATAAACCTGTGGGCGGTGAATAGTCTAGAGTGTTTGATGTTCGGAAAATGTTTAGCTGGCTGTTAAGACAGGTCTAAGCCATGCCGAAGACAGCACAGTGAAACAACGGCTATCAAGCAAAAGAAAACAACAACTACAGCAGACTAGCACACGACACTACTAGAAAATGAGCGAGGATGGATCAGCACGCGCCGAGCAGGCACAGGACGCCGATGAGGAAGTTTCTGGATGCTTCCACAGTGTACCGCTAAAAACGCGTTCCTGCGCTGGATGTTCCTCGCAGTCTAGCGCGTCATCAACAGGGTCCACAGCAGCCAAAGCAAGAGCAAAAGCCGAAGCAGCTAAAGCACGTCTGGTCTACGCCAAAGAAGAGATGGATCTAAAAATGGAGAAGGCTAAGTTGGAAGCGTCAATGGAAGTTCTTAAACAGAAAAGGGAAACTGAGCGCACACAGCTATATGTGACTGATCAATTGAGATATAGGGTGCCTGAGTTACAGTTAAATAATAATGGTAACACAATGGTGAAGTCTGCACCGCTGCCCCCACCTCTTAAAGCTAAGGCTAAAACCTTTCACACCACAACAAAATATCCCCACTTCAACTAACCCCAACCCCCAGCAGCCTTGTAAATGGAGGCGCCCACAAGCCAATTACTGGGAGCTGGGGGGAGTTTCGTACCCCACATGTCAAAATCAAGGATGAACATGCCTCTCAAACACACCAATTCACACATGGACATTGTGATGAATATTCTTCAAGCTATCCTATCCCATCAAACTACAACGATGAAGGCTCACACATGAACGACTTTGTATGATATCTCGCCCGCCGTGAGCTGTTGGCTACAGAATTGCTCCAGTTTAATGACAAGCCCCAAACCTACAGTGCTTGGAAACGGTCATTCCAAACTGTAACCAAAGATTTAAATCTGACACCAAGCAAGGAGTTGGATCTCTTACTTAAGTGGCTGGGGAAAGAGTCAGCAGAGAAAGTTGAACAGATAAGAGCAATACACATCCATCGCCCAGAAGCAGGGCTGGCTATGGCATGGGACAGGCTTGAGCTCAAGTACGGATATGCTGAAGCAATAGAAAATGCTTTGTTCCAACGCATCAACAGCTTCCCAGCAATAACTGGCCAAGATGGAGTCAAGCTTACAAAATTGAGTGATCTACTAATGGAGCTTCAGTCTGCCAAAGCAGAGGGTGACCTGCCTGGTCTCTCCTTCCTGGATACGGCAAGAGGCCGTGTATCCCAACAAGCTCGCATGATGAGCGATCCAAGTTTCAATTTTATCATGCTCTCCAACATAGCTGCAAAAACCAAGCCAACCAGACAGCAAGACATTTTTGTCGGCTTCCATAGGACCGAGGTGTGTCCTGGAGCCGTCTCTGATGCTGGTGAGCTCCCAACAGAGCCAGCCGATGGCAAGGTTTGTATATTGCACAGAACAGCGCACCCTCTGAAGTAAAAGAAATCACTTGCATCTGCACGTGCTTGAGAGGGAGTCACAGTGAAACTTGGGCTGTTCACCAACGCCAGTGAAGCTTGGAACGTTCACCGACGCCAGTGAAGCAGCAGTCAAGAGCTAACCTTGCAAAGCTAACATCAAAGTGGTAGCTACGGACCAGATGATCATTAAATTGATGTGGTTGATCACACCTTAAGAACGTGGATATTAACGTCAAGAGTTTGCTAAGCATTTGCCTTTAAAAGTTACTTTAAGGTTCAGGGATAAGATGGCTGATTTATCTAACGTGTTAATGTAATGCATTTACCCAATTAACATTTTTTGAAGCTTGTTAAGTCCTAAGCACGGTGTTTGAAGTTAAAGGTGAAAATATTTTGTTTTGAATTTCACAATTTAAAGTATGTTTTGTTAATGTAAAGTGAAGGCTAGTTGTCATTGATATTTTATATTGATATTTAAGTTGCAAAGGTGTTCTAAAAGAACCATTTATTTAAGCTACTTTTTCAGATAATAATTAAATTTTTGAGTCAAGCAGACTTTATTTACATTTCACATTTTGAAATTGACATTCATTCAGTTTAAGTTAGTAAGTCTACTTAATTATGGCTGAGCCAACTACTACTCAGGTAGAGGATTATGTTAGAGAAAGTGAGAATATTCAAGGCCCTTCTGAAGATAAAGCAGGTGATGCTCAGCCTCAGTGGAATGAATCACAGCAGCCCAGACGTGGTGAACAAATCCGTAAACCAACGGAGAAGGGTAAAGCACTACAAGAAGAGAGAATTAAAGGACTGCTACAGAAGTTTGACTAACCTTTACAGAAAATGGAGAACACATGCTAAATTCTCAAAACAGTCATTAACAATGTCATCACAGTTATCAGAGAGCGTGCTTAATGATATCGTCGGTGATGTCAGAGGCCTTTCTAAAGATGTCCAGCATATCTATGAAGATCTGTGCAGGATCTCAATGCCAGACCAAGACATACGGTGTAAGGTAGATCTGTGTGCAGAAGTTACGAGCTTCATCTTTTCTAAAGCTTCAAGTCTTCTGGATGGACAGATCCCAGAAGAGAGATTGGCCAGAAGCAGGCTCACTTTGGAACTCAAGTAAAAGTGAATTTGACTCAGTCACCTCCATCTTGAAGGGTGCCTCAGAGCTAACAAGAGCAAGTCTTCCGTAAAGCGCCAAGAAGCTGCTGCGGATGCTGCCGCAAGCCAGGCTATTCCACAAGTGTTACAAGAACAAGAAAGAAAACAACTGGAACTACAGCACCTAAACGCAGAGGCTAAAAGGAAGATAGCAGCTCAAGAGGCTGCGGCCACAAGGCGCCGCTTAGAGCAAGAGGAAGAAGAAGCCAAAATGAGGGCTCAACTAGAGGGAGAACACATAGATCTACAGATAACCTTAGAAGAAAAAAGAAGAAAGATAAAGCAATTAGAAGTAGTGAAGGAGCTTAGTGCAGCGCGGGCAAGAATACAGGTGTGTGATCAAGGTTTGGGCGTAAAGGAAGAATGTAAAGACATTGTAGGTAATAAAATAAGTACCAAGCATTCAAACAATATACGTTGGCTATAGGATGTACAGTCATAGTGGAGGTATGATTGCAGAAAAAAAATGAGCATGATGGCATAATGATATTTACACAGGGTTGAAGAGAAGATATTGGAGGACAAATGCGTAATGGAACCAGTACAAACAAGTTAAGTAAATAATAAATAGATGAGTGATAAGACAACAGTATAGACATATGCACAGTGCTAGTGTATCAGTAGCAGTGGTGATAACAATACTAATTTTTATATATATATATATATATATATATACATATACACATACACACATATACATACATACATATATACATACATTAACTCTATTTTTGAAATCTTGAGCTGTTTCAGATGTGTATAAGAGACAGATATATGTGAAAGAGGAAAGAAAGGAGATTAAAAGGTATGGACTCCTACTCACCTGTCTGTGTTCAAGAGCCATACACATCGAAGTGCTCAATGACATGACCACTGACGCGTTCCTGTCTCTTATACACATCTAGATGTGTATAAGAGACAGGAAGATAGCAGCTCAAGAGGCTGCGGCCACAAGGCGCCGCTTAGAGCAAGAGGAAGAAGAAGCCAAAATGAGGGCTCAACTAGAGGGAGAACACATAGATCTACAGATAACCTTAGAAGAAAAAAGAAGAAAGATAAAGCAATTAGAAGTAGTGAAGGAGCTTAGTGCAGCGCGGGCAAGAATACAGGTGTGTGATCAAGGTTTGGGCGTAAAGGAAGAATGTAAAGACATTGTAGGTAATGAGACAGTAGCAGACATTAAGCCACCATGTCCTACAAGTTTTCTGCCCTCTTCTGTACCTTCTGCCCCACAGCCTGTAGTCAACTCCTCGAATCAGAGCACAGCAGACCTCATTAAAGTACTCGCAGATGCTTTGAACAACAATAGAATTCCTGGAGTACTTCTGGACGAATTCCACGGTCGTTTTAGGCTACATAAACAATGATGCTAGAAGATTTCAATGGTTCGTAGCTAATCGAATATAGAGAATCAAATCAAGTGCAATGCCTGGGCAATGGGCCTACAGAGGAGAATCCAGCAGATCATGCCTCTCGCGGGTTGACTGCAGAGCAACTGCAAGACGTCCAATTGGTTTTCTGGATCGAAGTTTCTTTGCCACAAAGAATTACCTTCCCGATAATGCAAGGCGGGAGAAGTTGCAGATGATGATCCTGAGCTTCGCAAGGCCGTAGTGTTTAACACTAAGAAAAAGGAAGTCAGATCGTTACTGGACCACCTTGAGAAGTTTTCTGACTGGTCAAGGGTAGTACAAGCAGTAGCCAGATTGAAACAATGGGTCAAGGAACAGAAAGGTGTGAAACAAAGAACTTATGAGAGTACAAGCTTAGAAGAAAGAAAAGAAGCAGAAATTGCTCTCATCAAGCTAGTTCGAGAGGAAGCGTTCTCAGATGAGATAAAGAGCTTGAAGGTAAGGGAGGTTACAGCCAAGACCAAGTACAGTAACCTGCACAAGTTAAGTCCAGTGTTGGATGAAGAAGGAGTGCTAAGAGTGGGAGGACGCTTAAGTCAAGCTGCATTACATCCGTATATAAAGCATCCAGCTATACTTCCAAAGAACAGCTATATTTCGGCGCTACTTATCAAGCACTTCCACGAAAAGGTGCATCATCAGGGACGGGGTCTGACATTAAACGAACTGCTAGCCAATGGATGGTGGATCCTCGGAAGTAGCAGCGCAGTATCGCCATACATTGTCAAATGTGTGAAGTGTCGAAAGTACAGAAGATGTACTGAGGTACAAAAGATGGGTAACTTACCTCAAGACAGAGTGGAAACAACCCCTCCGTTCACCTACACCGGCATAAATTGCTTTGGCCCTATATATGTGAAAGAGGAAAGAAAGGAGATTAAAAGGTATGGACTCCTACTCACCTGTCTGTGTTCAAGAGCCATACACATCGAAGTGCTCAATGACATGACCACTGACGCGTTCAATGCCATAAGAGGAAATGTTCGCCAGCTTAGAAGCGATCAAGGGACCAACTTCATTGGCGCAAGGGGAGAGTTTGCAGAACTCATGAAGGGAATGAATGGAGACAAAGTAAAGACTCTAGGATGTGAATTTCTAATGAATCCCCCAGCGGCAAGCCACATGGGTGGCGTCTGGGAAAGACAGATCAGAACTATGTGTAATGTTCTCAGTGCCATTCTCGATGAGTCAGCACAAAGACTGGACAGCTCCTCTTTAAGAAAATTCTTATATGAGGTGATGGCAGTTGTCAATAGCAGACCACTTACAGCTGAACATTTAAATGACCCATCTGCACCCGAACCATTGACTCCGAACCACATTCTTAGAATGAAGTCCACTATTATCCTTCCTCCACCTGGACATTTCGTCAAAGAAGACCTGTATCTTCAAAAGAGGTAGGTATTGAAAAGAGGGTTCAATATTTGGCTAATGACATTGTGTTGTTGCAGGATGAGCAAGCACCACAAAATGAATGGAAGCTGGCCAGAATAGCAGAAGTCTATCCAGAGTCAGATGATAGGGTGAGAAAGGTTAGATTGTTGGTTAGCGACACTACATTTGATACACAACCAAAACAGTGTTCCTTGATAGACACAAGCTTGTAACCTTGATTGAAGCAGAGTAAGCTTGCTATGTTTCCCTGTCTAGGGAATATAGGTCATCCCTATATTCAGGGTTCCCACTTTCAGACCAACACTTCAAACCTTCCTCTTTTCCCTCTTTGTCTTAATCAATCTCCCTCCTCTTCTTCTTTGTCTTCGACCAATGGTAGTCCAATTTCCAACAGTACCCTGTAGGTTAACAGCACTGTTGGCGGTCGTGGCCAACCCGGGCCACGACCGATCCGGTAGGGAAATCTTTCTGTTGTCTCGCATCTTTGTTTTGGCAAAATGTTTTTACGCGGTATGCCCTTCCTGACGCAACCCTCACCATTTATCTGGGCTTGGGACCGGCACTAAAAAACACTGGCTTGTGCTCCCTAGTGGCTGGATTCTACACAATCCGAGTTTATTGGTCCAAAAAGCCCCGATCAATTAAAATGCAGTAAAATAGTCCTATGCTTTTTATTTTTGTCCGTGGGTCAGTTTCCTGCTCCAGGGCCAGGCCCACAAATTGACGTTTAGACATAGCTGCCACGTTGGCCGCTTCCTTCCGCTAGAGCGGCGAGCCCATAGACACATACAGTATAAACATCTATTCACACATGTCTATAGAGGTTGTGTTTCTTGGGGTGTGTAAACTGTGACACAGGCTAATTTGACTGGAGTTCAGGTAGTGGGTATTACTCTGTTCTTAGCAACATGGCAGACAACACAGACAAAATTTACAGCGTTACTTATTTAAAATTGAAGGTTTGGACATCATTTGTTATTATTAAGCAGTATGGAAAGAAAGATAAAAGCTACGGGATTTGCCGATTCTGTAGACTGACAATTGAATACATTGGAGGTCCAACAAACCTTAGCAGTCACCCGGCGAGACTGCACAGTGGTACTGATGTCTGGATGATGATGGCTGGGACGCTGACAGGGCAAGGTCGGCCGGTAGTCAGAGGAGCAGACAGGATAAAATACAAAAGGTTCTCCACTCGCTGTTAGGCAATAACTTGGTAAAGTCGAAGGCAATAACTGAATCTATGGCTTGTTATATTACAAAACAATGTCCTTTGTGACAATCTGCTTACAGATGTCTACAGCTGAACCTTTCTAAAACTATAGGCATGTTTTCACTAAAATAAATTGAGTGTCAGCTGATCCTGATATACTTGTTAATGGAGATAAAATACAAATTGTATCAGTATAAAGTATAAACATCTTGGGTTAATATTAGATTCACAGGCCATATTGACAAATTGTGAAAATAATCAAGTTAAATCTTTCAGATGATCATGCAATTCAAAAGGAGATGCCAAATGAAACTGCAAATTGTCTTAATTGTATAAAAGGCTTTTGCATATATATTTTCTATTGTATATGTATTGTGTGCTTCTTGCCATTTACATTATATCCAGGGTAATACAGATGAAAACTAGCCTTTGGCTAATTCTTTCTTATTTAACCATGTGTAATTATATGTTTATGAAATTGCATTTTCCCCTTTCATTTTTTCATAGAATGAAAAAAGTAAAGTTTTGTTATTTTTTTAATTATTCATCAATAAAAATCTAGTAACTGGGTCATCATAACAGAATTTTAGGTACAATGAGTATCTAACAGTAGCCAATGGCTGCTCTGATTGTTTAAGTACAATAGAGTCTTTTGACATCATCATGAAAGCTATAACCTCTGCTTACAGAGATTAATTAGATTTTCTAGTCAAAAAATCCGATCCAGTAGGGAAATCAGATTTTTTGTTTGATTGTTTTATCAAACAAAAACAATTTGTTTTGGTTTGTTTATGCCAAGTCCAGTTATTGTAGTCCAGTTTGCCTGTTCTATATGTAGTCTGGTTTAGTCCTGCTTTTTTCAGTCCTTGTTTTGTTTTCTTTAGTTGTTATTTTATTAAAATTTAATATCTATTTTCTTTTTTTGTTCCCCTGTGACCCTTATTCAATGTTGAGGTGTGAAGCATCTTCTCAGTGCTTCTCAATTACTGCTTGCCACCTCTTGCCTCCTTATCTCCCCCCTTGTTGGTTGTTTTTTTTAAGCAGTGATGTAGTGTTTAAAACCCCTTACACTCCCTTGTCCTCCTCCTCTCCCATCTCCTTACAAGCCAATTGTCTATCATATTTTGTTTCTCCTTAAGACCATATATATTTTTGCTGTGTATGAATGCAACTTTTCTGATAATGCACAATATTCTGTATAATAAAACAACTACAACAACTACACATATTGCATAACATGTCATTACTCACAACAATGCTTACGGGCTATTTTTGGACTGCCAGTTAAGGAGAGTTACAGTGGAGTTATATTTGACCTTTTGGTTTGAGGAAATTAAATTTTTTGGAACATAAAAAAACAAACGGCATAAAAAACACAAGACACATAAAGAAAAACAAAAGGCATTGCAACACATCTCAGTAGGCATGATTAAACATGGACTCAGTTGTGTCCAGGTCTAATGCTCAAACAGACAACAATGGCCCTAGTTTTCAAATAATTCTATTTTGAAACAGACTCAATGCAAAAACATTAAACCACATGACACTGGTCCACCAGCTGTCACACACGCACAAAGGACAGATGAATTACTTACACAAAGACAGGACACACATCGCAAGGTGTGTGTGTTCACGCATGTACATTAAATGATCTGTTCATTGTTGGTGGGGTGTAAATTTGTGAGATTAATAATATATGAGGTGCTTGATAAGAAGTGGACAAACATTTCAAGCTAAGCTTTGACACACACACACACACACGAACATGAATGAGTTTTAAATCTATTGTTTTTACCTGAAATTAAATAATTGAGTCTGCGGGGTCACAGAGATGAGGATGATGATGAAGATAAAACAACATACATGCAGCGTGTCACAAAGGAAACCAAAGAAGAACTTGAGATGTTCTTTGATGCTTTGTGGCTGTGAACTCACCAGCTGTTTCCTATTGTACACTGGTCTCAGTGGGATTAGTCAAGGTTCCACTGCAGCAGCTGATAAAGGGGAATTAAAACCGCAGAGGGACTATTTTATTCAAACTGTGATTTCTTGTTTCTCTTGTGTTTCTCTTGAATATTAATGGAATTATTTGTTGCTCATTGGACATTAAAATCTGACTCACGAGCCATATATTCCTGACTCTTGCTGTGTGTTTTTCACAGTTTGGTTGTTGTCTATCTGTTTGTGTCTGTATCTATACGTCTGTCTGTTTGTCATTACTCTTTCTGTCCCTTTCTAAACTTCATGCCCAAATAGGTGATTAAATATTAATGAAGCTGACCACCCCCACCACACTATGTTTTTTTTTCTGGCCACACCCTCCCCAATTTTCACCAAACCCCCAATTTCTCCCCCTTTCTTCCTCTCTGGGCGTGAATTTCTTTCTGCCCCTCCTCTGTGAACAATGTGTGGTTCAGAATAATTAGATTACAGCTGCTCACTCACCCTTCTCCCTCGATGTGTCAGTTGTTGTCTGACTTTCTCTTTCTCTCTCTTTCTCTTTCTGTCTTCCAGTCTGCAGCTCCTCATTTTCTCTCTGTCTTTTGTGTTTTGAGAAATGAAAGCAAGGGCAGCTGTCTCCTGAAGTAAGTAACTACCTCTTGGTCAGTTCATCAGTACTGGTCTCTGTGCCCATTCTTGTCTGTATCTGTTTTTGTCACATCCCCCACTCATCTTGAGAGGTTATAATCAGCTGCTAATTTACTTTAATTGTCATGACTGGATTCGTCAGTGGATAAGAATGAAAAAGAGTTGATGGGGGGTCCCTATGTAAGTCAATTGTTTCCAAGCAACTAAAAAAAGGATAGGTTTTTGTAATTTTTTAGTGAATCATAGTGGAATGTTTCATACATTAGTTCACTGGTTGTGTCACTAGTTTGCTGGTCCTTTCATTGTTATCCTCTCTGATAGATAAACTTATGTATTATTGTTTTATAAAGGTCTTATACACTTTTAGAAGGGTATAACACAAACGGTATATAACGGTTTGTGTTGTTTTACAGATCACCACATTGTTCTCACTTTAATACAAGCGCCTCTATTTCGGAAATGAGTCCAGAGAGTGGCTGTGTGTCTATCTGTCTGTCCATCCATCTATCCATCTTAATGTTTTTAGAAAACGTTTAACCTCTCATCCAAGGAGCTTCTTCATTCCTAACTGTTGGTGAGGAGTAACAGAAGGTATATCTTCTGGGTGAGGAGAAAGGGGTGTTTAGGTCCTCCTGTGGACCTGGGGTTACCTGTGTGTGATACCAGTCGTTGGGTGGGAATTGATGGGTTGTTACTGTTATTGTCAGAGTGGTTTTAGTCACACGTCTCATTGATGTGTGAAACCGGTTGTTGAGAGTGGGATATTTTGGGCATTGTTCCCAAAAGGGCATTGTAAGTGGGTGAAAGGCTGTGTCTTAAACAACCACCTTTGTTGAGGGATGTCAACAAAGGTTATTAACCTTTTCCAGGTTGACAAAAATGGCTTCTTTTACACCTCTCTCAAACCATCTATTTTCCCTGGCCAAGATTTGAAACTCTTGGTCCTCAAAAGAGTGGTTGGTAGCCATTAAGCGTAAGTGAATGGCTGACTCCTGACCTGAGGAGTTAGTCCTGGTGTCAGATGTTTGTGTGGGTTGCGCTGATGAGATGGGGTGATTTGGGGTAATGAGCTTGGGACTCAAAGTTGACGAAGAAGCTGTTGAGCTCCCCAGCCAGGGCTGCATCTGGGTCCACAGGTGGCGCGGCAGGGCCGTTGTAGTTTGTGATGGCTTGTATGCTCTGCCACACCTGCCGGGGTTTATTGAGTTGCCCCTCTCTCCTTTTTTGTAGTCTGTTTTAGCGGCCTTGATGCCTCTTTTCAGGTTTCAGTCTGTGCTGCAGAGTGCTCTGTCTCCTCCCTGAGGAGTGAGCAGACCTGACTGGATTTTAGCTTGGGTACACCAGGACAGTTTTTGCCACAGTGACCATGTCCATGCAGTACTTGATGCAGGACAGTACTGTGTCTGTGAATGTGGCTAGATTCTCATGGTGGAAAGTCTCCCACTGAGTCAGTTCAAAACAGTCCTGAAGTTGGGGGCAGGGTGTCATCAGGCCAGGTGGTAATAGTCAGTCTTTTTGGCTTAGTTTGTAGACTGAGGGGGGTGTATGCTGGAGTCAGGAACACTGAGAGGTGCTTTGACTAGCAAAGCTGGGGGAGGGGTATGGCTTTGTATGCACTCTTGAGATTTGTGTATATATGGTCTGAAGAGTGTTTATGGCATCGGGAAGTAGAGAGTAAGTGGTTCTTAGGTAAGCGTCCAGTGGTATGTAAACAGCTGTGATCATAAAAGACAGCTAGCTCTCTGGGCAGGAAGAAGGGTCTGCATCTTTTTCCTGAGTCCCTGGTCCTGTCCGATCTGTGCAGCTTGCGGCCTGCTAGCTGCACTGAAGCGTCTGGTATTTGTGGATGTAGCCAGGTCTCTGTGATGATTAAAATGCAGCAATACCGGACGTAGCGACTCCTCACCAGTAGTAAATCCAATTCGTCCATTTTGTTCATCATTAATCTGGTGTTAGTGAGGTAGAGGCTTGGCATCGGAGGTTTGAGTAGCTGTTTCCTGAGCTTAGTTCACAGGCCAGCTGTGCAGGTCTGCTTTTGCTTCCTCTTGCGACACCGCCTCCTTCGCCTTCCAGACCCAATAACAATCCACGGACATCCCGTTGGTCTTGCTAGCTCAGCTGGACTTACAATGAGTCAGTGAAAGTTGTCATCTTCTGCCGGGTACTGATGTAATTCCGTGCGACTGTAGTGGATGCTGCAGCCCGGCTCCGATGTACAAGACGCAAGAATACACACAAATAACATTAAAAACATGCACTGATAGGGAGAGCTGGAGGCCTTGGCTTGCACATGCACCACCATGTCTGTGTGTCTCTATGTTTTCTTTAATGTTTCACTTAGATATCAATGTAATTAGTTGTTGCTCATTTTGTTTAACATGCCAGGTAATATTTCATTTAGTATTTAGTAAGGATGGCCAATATATCAGTCCACTGATATTATCCGGCTGATATCAGCAACCTTTATTTATCGGAACCTATCGGTATGTTTTTTTTTTAACGATATTCAAAATCCGAAGCTGCAAAGCCGGGCTCTCAGTAAGTACGCTGGACATCCTTATGGGGTACTGAGTAAGTACCACTGACACCTTGAACGGCATGTGATTAATGATGTCATTTTATAGGGACAACAGCAATGATCAATGCTACAGTAAATGTCTGTGCACATTAAGAACTGTGACTCTTAATGACTGCAAGGAGCTGGCCATGTGAGGGTGGGGGATGAGATTAAAGAAAGTAAAGAAAAACAACAATGAACTCAGTAAAATGACAACAGCACAGTAGCAGCAGCTTCTGTCTCTCAAAGTTAAATACGGTAAAGAACAGACAGGAGCAAAAGAAATCAAACAAACTTCATGGAGCTCATCATCCCGGTTTTACTAAATGCGTGGAGTTTCTCGAGCTGGGCTATGTTATGACTAATCATACTCAAAAACAGTATTTCTGGGACATTTGGGGGACATTTCTGGGACATATGGTGATGACTCTGGCAGCAGCATTTTGAATCAGCGGCAGCTGCTTAATTGATTTTTCACTTAGACCTGTAAAAACACCATTGCAATAATCTACTGAGAATAAATGCATGAATACGTTTTTCTATGTCTTGTCTAGATTGAAGCTCTTTAATTTTAAAGTGCAATGTTTTTCAGATGGTAGAAGGCTGATTTAGAGATGTTTTTTAAGTGGTTGTTAAAATTCAGCTCTGAAAGTAGAGTGCAAGAGGCAATAGATTTAGGTGTGACTATGGATAAAAACAGTCTATCTGTTCTTGAGTGGAATGACCTTTAGTCTTTCTGCTAAATGTGTGCAGAGCGGCGTGTTCATGCGCCGCTCTCTGATAGCGGCGTGTTAATACGCAACGGCCTCTCGCTCTCTTGCTCTCTGTCTGTTAAAATGTGTTTACACGTAAGTTTTTGCCGTCAAATTGCGTTGGAACACTAGTACACTTGCCATGCAATGTTGGAGAAGACGCAAGACAAGCTCAGACTACCTTGCTGGTTGGCCGTTGCTTCACCGGACTTGCCTACCATCCCACCCCCAGCAGGGAGGCACAGGAAGAGGTGCGCGAGGACAAGGAAGATGGGCAAGCGCGAAGGTATCTGGGCTAGTCTAGCAGCAACCCCAACTCACCCAGCTTGTTGTGTATTTGTTTTCACTGAGACGTGTTTAAACGATAACATTCCCGACTCCATCTTACAACTGGAGCAGCTAACATGCTATTGGGCGGATAGGAAACTAGATGTAGGAAAGACCTAAGGCGGTGGGGTCTGTGTTTATCTGTATCTGTGACAATTGATGTCGGGATGCTACAGCACTGTTCTCCATTGGCGAAGTTCATGATGAAGTTCATGAAGTGTCGTCCTTTCTATCTCCCAAGGGAGTTTACAGCAAATTTACTTGTTGCGCTTTACATCCCTTCAACTAACAACAGGGACAGGACCACAGCACTAAAGGATATGGCAGGGTTAAGAAAATCGATTAATCGATTTTAATCAATTTTAATCAATTTTTTTGTTAACAGGACGATATCAATTCATAAATCCAAAAATCTATCTTTTTTTCCTTCTTTTCCCAACAACGTGAACTCATGCACCACAGGTGATTACGTATTTACGTGGTTACGTGCGAGTTAACACACTCGCACATAAAACAAATGTAAAAACAACATGACACTAAAATCTAAAACTAGAGTCTGCCTTGTAATTTTGGGTCAAGTCAAAATGCATGATGGATTAATATGACTGCCTTGAGTAAATTTGTGATGGAAATAAATGTAAAAAAATAAATTTTTTATTAGCAAATGGATTAAGTTTCAATTTTAGCTTTGATTCTTCTGAGAATAACGTTGGTACTGAACTATAATTGATATGACAAAAACTGAACTGAAAAACGAATCGTGAATTGAATTGAATCGAACCCTTGTGAATCGAATTGAATCGATTTAGAAAATTTGATCAATACCCAGCCCTACTAAAGGAACTATATACCATGCCGTCATTGAACAACAAGCAGCTCACCCAGATGCCTTTATCATGGTGACCAGCAATTTCAACCACGCCGATGTGGAAACTGTACTTCCAAAATTCCACCAACATGTTTTCCGACAAGGGGAGACAACATCCTGGGCCTTGTTTACACCTCCCAGAAGGGTGCATACAAAGGCCCCAGCGATCACCCGCCACTGACCATCGGTGGTGCCGCTGTGGAGAGAGTGAGCACCAAGTTTTTGGTCTTTGCACCAGAACCATCTGCACTATAACCATCTGTACCTGTACCCATGACCTCTTTTGCACAACTACCACCTGCACTGTGATGATATAATGTTATGTAATGCAATGTACTGTTCTACCTCATTTTCTACTGATTATTTATTTTATGTTAGTATCTATTATGATATGACTGTAATTCCCTATTCTACTCACCTGGTCAACTGCAATGCACATTACCCATCTATTTGCATTAACTGTTCTGAATGCAGACCGCATCTTTGGCACCCAAATGTTTGTATTGTAATGTTGTGTCTCGTCTGCGCACGGGATAGCGGAGATGCCGTTTCGATACCCTTGTATGCTCTGTACATGTAAAGGTATGGACAATAAGCTGACCTTGACCTTTAGAGTCTGTCAGAGGGCAACAAGTCAAAGAGTATTTAAGAGGATTCTAGAGGTATATATGTAGAAAAGGAAGAAAAAACAACATAGTGCCACCTGAGGAGAAATTTAACATGTCCATAATGCCTGAAGCTAGATCAGAACCTGCGTCAGTGGAGAAGACTGAGACTCAGTCTCCCTTGAATTTCAGTCAGTCTGCAGTGGCAAAATGATTTAGTATTCATGATGTTGTAAATACTAAATTTGTTAAAATAGATATTTCTGTGATATTTAGTTATTTTAAAGATATCAAGTTATATCTAATTGTTTTAAAATCCCAGTAGTTCAGTTATGTTAAGTGCTTTTGTTTAAAACACAAAAATAAATTGAAATTAAATTTCTACTTTACGTTACCTTTACATGTGGACTTTCCTGTGTGATGGCGTTGGGGGAGTAGCAACCTTCCAGCTATCCAGCTTCCATCACCCTCTCTCTCTCTCTCTCTCTTTCTACCTACCTACCTATCTACCCACCCACCCACACAAAGGTATACAAAGACTCATTTACAAATACTTTGTTAGAAAGTGCACAAGTACATAGACAGAAACACAGGCAATACAATGTATCAATGTGTGCAGCACAGGAATCCAAGGCGTTTTATTACTTACATTAAAACAACATGGAACTGAGCATAAATGTGGAGTAAC
The DNA here is from genome assembly GCA_016785265.1 of Paraplagusia blochii. Lineage (NCBI taxonomy): Eukaryota > Metazoa > Chordata > Actinopteri > Pleuronectiformes > Cynoglossidae > Paraplagusia > Paraplagusia blochii. The sequence goes on along the minus strand of JAFBJS010001070.1, from coordinate 59,684 downwards.
CATACCACACACATATATACACATATACCATAACACCATGCCACACCGCCAAATACACATGCAAATTTATTTTATTAATTTTAATATATTTATCTTACTTGTTACTTACATTACTTAACTAAACAACTTTTATCGGCAACTAACAACGTAACATTACTTTTCCCATTCCGTAACGCTGTTATTGTTACTGTGGTGTAAAGGGGCTAGTTACTTGTTACTATCTGAATTATTGCGTTGAAAAGGAGCAATGTTTGGTTGACATAGGTTAACTTTTCAGGCTAAGCCGATCAGAACGAGACTTGGGCGGATCTTCTAGGGAAATAAACTGTCTCACACAGACACACACACGCAACTCTATTGGCTACACTGCCAATAGAGTGTTGTTGTTTAATTGTTGATGCACTGCCAAAAGAGTGAAGTAGTTTTATTTGCACATTGCCAAAATCGTATTGTTAACTTTACATTGCTATAAGAATGTAGTCAGTTTGTATAGTCATTTTAGCACTGCTACGTTGTTTACCTTTATGCCATTATTTGTGCACTGCCTGGTTTGATGGCAAGTGGCAAGTTGAGGTTACAATAAAGGTGCCTGTCAAAATATCTAACATCTATTTTGTTTTCATTGTACCAGTACATTTCACTATGATAGTTGCTACAGAACAAAACACAAAACTTTTTTATTATTATTATTTAAAGTAAAGTAACTAGTTATTATTTACTTTTATAACTTAGTAATGTAACTGGTTACTTTTTCAGAGCAGGAACTAGAAAAGTAATGTTACTTTTTTAAAGTAAATTGCCCAACACTGATCATGATGAACAGAAATATTACAACACTAAAACTAGATCATAGTCCAAGAGGTGTATGAGTGTTATTCAGTTACATGAAGAAAAGTTTGTGTATGTGAGATAGGTTGTACATGCAGTCGGTCAAACATAGGTAAAAAAGAAATTAAAACGCACAATGATGTGAACATCGTCGATGCAGATTCTCAGTCATCCAGGTCAAGGTTAAAGAGTTTAATTAGGCAACTGGACATTCAGTTTTTTGGAAAACGTTTCACATCTTATCCAAGAGGCTTTTCAGTTCTAACTATTAGTGGGGAGTAAAAGAATTTATATCCTGTGAGTGGGGACAGGAGGAAGGGCTGTTTCAAGTCCCTCCTGTTGGGTGGACCTGGGGATACCTGTGAAGTGTGATACCAGTCGTTGGGTGGGTATTGATGGGTCATTACCATCATTGTTGGACTGTTTTTTGGTCACACGGCTCGTTAATATGCGAAACTGGTTGATGAGAGTGGAATCTTTTGGGTATTGTTCCCAAAATGGCTTTGTAGGTGGTTGAAAGGTTATGTCTCAAACCACCACCTCTGTTGAGAGATGGTTTTTCCAGGTTGACAAAAATGTCTTCTTTAACACCTCCCTCAAACCATCTGTCCTCTCTGGCCAAGATCTGAACATCTTGGTCCTTAAAAGAGTGGTTGGTAGCCTTTAAGTGTAGGTGAAGGGCTGAGTCCTGACCTGAGGTGTTAGCCCTTTATGTTGAGCCATGCTCCTGTGTAGTTGCTGCTTGGTCTCCCCAATGTAGAGGTCCGCACACTCCTTGCTGCACTGAATGGCATAGACCATGTTATCCAGCTTGTGTCTTGGGATCTTGTCTTTGGGAGAACCAGTCTCTGTCTGAGGGTGTTGCCGGGTTTGAAATGCATACGGATCTGATGCTGATTAAAAATTTGTGGAGGACACAGCATTGATCCTATACAGTGCCTTATAAACAATGACATTTGTTTATTTATTTTTTTTTATTTTGCCTTACAATATTATGTGTTACTCTGCTGTGATCTTATTTTCTTTCCAGTTAGTTGTTATGGAAGAAGGGTGTCAATGTCCGAGAAATACTTCCAAATATGATTAGGTTTGACATAGTATGGCTTGAGAAACTCCACACATTCAGCAACTTGGTCATCTGGTTATCCACCACGATACACACAATGATTTTTGTCTGACCACTTTTGCTCTTGACTGTTCTTTATTGTATTCAACTACTTTGCTGCATATAAACACCCTGTGATTTGTCACAAACACCTTGTGTGACCTTGTCTTACATGACAAGCTCCTTGAAGTCATCACAAATTCCAGATTTGTTATCCACAAAATATTCCAGACCAAAGACGTTTAGTGCAGCATCAAGGATTCATGTCGTGCCTGCAACCCAGTGAGAAAATTAATAAGCGTGAAAGTGAAAGAAGTGGGTGTCAAGTGAGTGAATACAAACTGCTGAGGCTATCCAAGTAAAACTGTGAACCTCTGGTTACCTTAGTTGCACAGTTAATTTGACTGTCTGTTTGTCTGTTGTCAGGTTGAGCTTTTAGTTTGCACAAAAAGGCACGAGAGAGGAATAATGAGAAGTAAAGCAACCAAAGATCACAAGGAAAAAAGGAAAACATGTACTAAGAATGAGCAGAAAAAAATAGCAAAATGAAAAAGGGTAGAAGAGTAGAATTAAAATTTACAAACGCACGCACACTGGAATAACAGAATATCAGAGAAAAGATGTGTGACGAAGAAAATTGAGGCAGGGGTTTCTCTTAATTAATTTTATTTTCTCATATTCTCTGTAAGGCGATCTCCCTTTCTATCCCTCTTTTTCACGACCCACTTTCCTATTTGACTCCCTTTCTGTCCTGGCTCACCCTTATCTTCCTCCTAACCTTTTTCCCAGCTTTTGTTTTCTGACAAATCTTTTACTGAATTAAATATATGTGAACCTCCCCTGCTCTCACCCTCATCAAACATGAGACAAACACTCACACACTTGTGTGTGTATGTTTCTTGTTAACTATTAATTTAAGGCATGTGTCCTGAAGCCTCACTGTTTCCCAGATTTCACTCGCATGTTAAACAGCTTACCAGTTCACAACAACTCACAGAGATACATGCACACTATCTCTCTTATATAGACACATACATTTAAATGGATCAATAAAACAAAAGGTATGTGGATAAGAAGGCACGAGTCAGAAGAATAGTGTTTTGTAAAAACAATTTTCAAAATTTGTTTTTATGCATTTGTCTACATGCATTTGCTAAACAGAGATTGCTCAATTTTACCTACAATTTGAACGATGGTACTAGGTCTAACAATGAATAATATGGATTGAAAGTGCTTACTCTGTATTGCTTACTTTCTTGTGAAATAAAACACCCACTTGAGTTTTGAACCTTCTACTCGTTGCTAGGGATATAGTATGTTGCCATGGTAACATGACTACAGGCTGCCACAGTTGGACAATTGATTTAAAATAGTGAGAATTTGTATTACTAAAACTGAAGAAAACTTGGCAGTAGAGGGATACGAACCGGGGGCCCTGGAGACCCGTGTCAGCTTCCTTAACCACTAGGCCACCAACAGCCCCACCAAATGTGCTCAACAAAGTCCCATCCTAAGCTGCATGGATGCAAAGACAAAGATGCTGCGACCACTGATGGCAAGAAACATTGTTTATTGATTACACATGTCAGATTCATAATTAAAAATTGATTTTGTGAAGAATTGGTATTTTTTGTTTCTGGCAGAGTCAAAGCTGATAAAATTTTAAAATCACAGACACGTGAGAGAGGTCAGTTTAGGAAGGGAGGATAGAAGGGGTGTGACGAGTTACTCACATAACGATCTGATTCATATATCGAATTACCGGCTATGATCCGATCCAGGAACGATTCATAAAAAAACATTAAACGATCGAACCAGTTTGATCCGATTTGGTTCAGTTCGATTAGTTTTTTTTAATCTTGAAAAAAAAATTGCAACTCCACTTTCAACAACATTATACAGCTGTCAGGTTTTTTTTTGTTTTAATTTAGTTGATTTTAAAGGGGAAAATGGAATTTCATAAACACATGGTTAAATAAGAAAAGAATTAGCCAGAGGCTAGTTTTCATCTGTAGTCCCGTTGCCATGATTTAAAAAGGCAAAAAGCACACAATACATATACAATAGAAAATACATATGCAAACTCTTTTATTTTTACAATTAAGACAATTGATTACAATTTTATTGTAAGGCTTTCTTTGTAAACATTTTTTACATTTTTTTTCTCGGCTTCATCTGGCATCTCCTGTCGAATTGCATAAACATTTGCAAGATTTAACTTGATTTTTTTTTTTTTTTTTTTTTTACACAATTTGTCAATATGGCCTTTAAAGCAGAGCTGTGAATCTAATATTACCCCAAGATATTTATACTGACTGACAATTAGTATTTTATCTCCATCAACAAGTGTATCAGGATCAGGTGACACTCTACTTGTTTTAGTGAAATACTTGCCTACAGTTTTAGAAAGGTTTAGCTGTAGACATCACTCCTGTAACCAGACTGTCACACAGGACATTGTTTTGTAATATAACGAGCAATAGATTCCCCTTATTGCCTTGGACTTTGCCGAGTTATTGCCGAACTGCGGTTGGAAAAACCTTTGTATTTTATTCCGTCCACTCCTCTGAATACTGGTGGTCCTGCCATGCCAGCGTCACCGTCACCCAAGCCTCATGAAGCTTTGAACCACTTGGGTCAAGTGGTTCGAGAAATGGTCTCAGTGCTTCATGTGCTTACAACACCACCTACTGGCCAAGTCTATAATCACAGGCAACTCCATCTGAAGCACATAATGTGTAATGTGTGGATTTTTTGTGTGTCTGTTATGACTGTTTGAAATGACTGAATAACAGGAAGTGTATGACAATAAAAAATTCTATACATAAATTGTCACGTGTGTGTAATAACATTTCGGAATGTATTCTGTGTGTGTGTACATTTGACCAAATGGTAATATTGTAGCGTTCCTGTAGTTTAGTTTGTCATATGGCACATGTTCGTAGAGTTCTGTAGTTTCCTATGGTTGTGAATGCGTCTTGATGAGTGAGGGGCGGGGGGAGCAGGAGGAGAGCGCCTGAGAGAGTGTTACACAAGACCTTCTGTAAGAAGTTCTATAATAAAAGCGGTTTTGTTAAACAACGCCTCTACCATTATTACACGTCCGGCTGGACGTTACATTGGTGTCAGAAGTAAAAGTGCTATTCTCCGCCACTGTGGCTACCCGTACCAGCTAACTCAGCCAGCAACATGGCGGAAAAGTACGGTGCCCGCCGGAAAATCAAACAAGAGCCGTTGGACGATATTTACCATGGTTTTCCGAGAGATGAGGTAGAGTTTTGACCGTCATTCGGAAAACCTTGCCCACTTAAGAGAGGCAGTTAGGTAAATGGCTAAAGGGGCTGGCCTCAGCTCAGGGAGCGCGGAAGAGCGCGCTGGCGGGAGAACGCCTAGAGTGAGCACCGCTGAGGTGAATACAAACAAAGATGGTGGCGCATGCAGTAACCAAATCCAATTGAAGACACCAAAATATTCCGGTAAGGCAGACTGTGAAGCCTTCCACGCTCAATTTGAACTCTTGTCACAGGCTGCAGGCTTGTCAGAGGACATTAAAGCACTTCAACTGGCCCTGTGCCTTACAGAGGAAGCTTTAACATGCTTGCTTCTGCTTTGCCCATTTGAGAGAGAGAATTATGGAGCTTTAGTGGGTGCTTTGCAGCGCAGATTTGGACAATACAATCAGCCTGGTGTTCTACGCTCAGAACTGTCAAACAGGAAGAGGCGGGCTGGGGAACCGCTTCGTGTGTTGGCTAACGACATTGAAACCCTGACAAGAAGAGCGTATGCCCATATGTCCCCTGATGTCCAGAATGAACTGGCCAGAGACCAATTCATCCAGGCAATAACTCCTTAAGAGCTGCGCATACAGGCACAACTGGCGCACCCCCATAATCTACAAGAGGCATTGGAACTAGCCTTGGAGAGGGAGATCATTGGAGAGACTGCGAGTTATGACAGCGGGGGTTACCCTGTGGTGAGGACTGCGACGCAGGAGGGCCCAGATCAAACAAAACCTACATGGGCAGATGAACTGACTCAATTAATCCATGTTGCATCACTGCAACCACAGCGCAGCAGCACCCGTCCCCGTCGAGGACCCCCTGTCTGTTGGGTGTGTGGTCAGGTTGGCCATATCAGTGTGAGGTGCCCCAAGCAGGAGGGTGTTCAGGGAAACGCCCCAGGGTCTGTGTAAAGGGGACAACACAGACCCCTACCCCTTTGCCCCGCCATGTTCTGTTACCCCAGGGGAGAACCCAGCAATACAGAGGGGGAAGTGGGACTCCACTTCTTCCAGAAGCAGAAGACATCACAGAGGCTGTAAGAGTGGTAGGCTGGACCCACATGGGGGATTTCTGCCATATTCCCATCACCCTGGCGGGGGCCCCATGCATAGCCCTCATTGACACCGGCTCCACGGTGACACTGGTGAGACCAGACCAGGTCCCTGCAGGAACACGGCTGGAACCTACTGTGGTGAAGCTGCGGACAGTGACTGGTGAGCTAGCCCCTATGGTTGGAAGAGGGGTAGTGACTATACAAGTGGAGGGGCTAAATGTGAATTGTAAAGTGTGGGTTGCTGTAGTCCAGGACCCCTGTATATTAGGACTAGATTTTCTGCGGGCTACACTCTGACATTCCCAGGAGGACTCTCAGTTGGAATGGTGCCGCCAATCCAGGCCTCAGGACCACACCAACCTACCTCACATGTAGCAGAGGAAAATCAGGGCCCTGCCCCTTCGGACTTGGTTCCCACAGCCCATATACCAGTTGCTGAACAGGCCCCTGCCCTTGACCAGGAGCCCGAAGTAGGTGAGGAAGAGAGACTGGCAGCAGTACGGGAGATATGGCACCGCAACTGTGATGACCTGGAACCTGAGCAGCAGGAGGAACTATGGCAGTTATTGCTGCACTTTAAAGACATTTTTGCTCTTACTGAGAAGGAGGTTGGCCTGACACACCTAGTGCAGCACGAAATTGACACTGGCGATGCACAGTCCATTAAGACACGTCCCCGACGTCTTCCCATGAGGCACCAAGCTGCTGCAGACAACGCCATCAACGAGATGCTGAGAAATGGCACCATTGAGCCATCTGACAGCCCATGGGCCTCCGGTGTTGTGATGGTCAATAAAAAGAAAAGTTCAAAGATGAGGTTCTGTGTTGATTACAGGCCACTAAATAATGTAACTAAGAAAGACTCGTACCCGCTGCCCCGCATCGATGAGTCTCTGGACTTAGTTACAGGCTCGTCCTGGTTTTCTTCATTGGACCTGCGCAGTGGATATTGGCAGGTGCCCCTTAGCCCCTTCGCCAAGCCAAAGACTGCTTTCTGTACTGGCAAAGGGTTGTGGCAGTTTCGAGTCCTCTGTTTTGGCCTGTGCAGCCACGTTCGAACGGCTGATGGAAAAAGTGCTAAGTGACATTCCCCGACAGGAGTGCCTGGTCTACTTGGACGACATACTGGCCCATGGGGACTCTTTCCATACAGCCTTGGGGGCCCTGCGCCGGGTTCTGGAGAGAATATCAGCAGCTGGTCTTAAGCTTCACCCCGACAAATGTTGCTTCATGAAAAGAGAACTGGAGTTTCTGGGGCACAAGGTTGGAAAAGGAGGCATAAGCACACTGGAAGAGAAGGTGCAAGCATTGAGGGACTGGCCAACCCCCACCAGCCTTCGTGAGCTAAAAAGCTTCATTGGACTGGCATCATACTACAGGCGGTTTGTGCGTGGTTTCTCTTGTATAGCTGTGCCACTGTTCCGCCTGCAGCAGAAAGACAGTGAGTTCTCATGGAGTCCTGAATGTGAGCAGGCCTTTAAGGCTTTGAAGAAGGCCTTGTCGGAGTCTCCGGTCCTAGCCCCACCAGATCCTAGCCTGCCATTTGTCCTGGAGACAGACGCCAGTGATGTTGGGATGGGGGCCGTGCTGAGTCAGGTGGGGGCAGAGGGGGAGAAAGTGGTGGCATACTTCAGTAAAACTTTCAACAAAGCTGAACGGCGCTATTGTGTCACACAGAGAGAAGTGCTGGCTATTGTAAAGGCGATAAGTCACTTCAAGTATTATCTGTGCGGCCTGCCTTTCACTGTCCGAACCGACCACTCTGCCCTGCAGTGGTTGATGTCGTTTAAAGAACCAGAAGGACAGATTGCACGGTGGCTGGAAGAACTGGCACTGTACAGGGCCGGAACTCGCCACTCCAATGCTGATGCAATGTCCCGGCATCCCTGTGCTCGTAATGGCTGCAGGTATTGTGAAAAGAGAGAGGTTCGGGAGCAGGAGCTTCGTGAAGAGGAACTATGCCCAATGCAGGAAGAAGAAGGTCCTGTTTGCAGGGAGGGACAAGTTGTTGACTCACCTGAGTGGAGATTGCAGCAGGAGCAGGATGCTGATCTATTCCCTGTCCTGCAGTGGGTGGAGTTAGGACAACAGCCACAGTGGAATGAGGTTTCTGGATACTCTCCTGTCACTAAAGGACTGTTTGCAAAGTCTGGGGCTCTACTTGTGAAGGAGGGAGTGCTCCAAAGAGCCTGAAAGGAGGAAGAAAGGTGGCAGGTGGTGTTTCCTAGAACACTGAGGGAGCTGGTGCTAAAAGCCTCTCATGAAACCACGGGGGCAGGACACTTTCAGTTTCAAAAACTCTTCGTCGTGTCAGACAAAGTTTCTACTGGGGACAGATGAGGAGAGACGTTGAGGACTTTTGTCGCTGCTGTGACCTCTGCTCAGCACACAAGGGTCCCATGGATCAGTCTCGCTCCCCACTACAGCAGCAGGCGGTGGGGGCCCCAATGGAGAGGGTGGCAGTGGACATAATAGGGCCATTTCCTCGCACAGACAGGGGCAACCGTTATGTTTTAGCTGCCATGGACTATTTTACAAAATGGCCAGAGGCGTATGCCATAGCAGACCAGGAGGCAGAGACTGTTGCAGATGCTCTGGTTGAGGGCATGTTTACCCGGTTTGGAGCAGCAGAGGTCATCCATAGTGACCAAGGTAGAAATTTTGAGTCTGGTGTATTTTCTGCCATGTGTGAGGGCATGGGAATGCAGAAGACACAGACTACACCTTTACCTTTACCTTTACTTTAAACAACGCCTCTACCATTATTATACGTCTGGCTGGACGTTACAATATTATTGCAGGTGATACGATATTTCTCTCCTAGACTCGACAAACTATCTCCAATCTATGTAAACGCTATACAAACTCACAATTAACCGCAACTCTCCTTCAAAAACCTACAGTCAAACTCTAAACTAGTGATGTTACAGGATGTTCTGAGGCTTTGAAGCGTCTGTCGAGCAAAGAAGGGGGCGTTTCCGTGAAGCGTGTACTGAGACTTCGTTTAGGGGAGGGACCAAAATCATGACGTCCGAAGCTTCGCTGCCCGGCAGTATCACGTAAATGCTTTGGGAAATGGTTCAGATTTTTCCGTGAGGTTTTACAGATATATAAACCCCTCAAGCCCCGATCAAAATGTGGGTTTTTAAAGAAGAGTTGCGGTCAATTGAGAGTTTATGTGCTTCAGATAGAGTTGCCTGTGATTATACACTTCGTCAGTAGATGGCACATGATGCTTCAAGACATGAACCCAGGCGGTTGAAGCCTCATGGGGCTTTATCTCACCTGAATCACTTTCCGAAGCAGTGACGTGACACAGAAGGGCAGCGAGGCTTCGGACGTCATAATTTTGGCCCCTCCTCTAAATGAAGCAAGCCTTGATACGCGCTTCGTGGAAACTTCCCCCTTCTGCTCGACACACGCTTCGAAGCCTCGACACATCCGGTAACATCACTACAGTCATCAGTCCCACTCTGCCGTCACTCCGGGTGACTGCTAAGGTTTGTTGGACCTCCAGTGTATTCAATTGTCGCTCTTTAGTGTCGGTTGCTTTTATTTATCTTTCCATCCTTCTTAAAAAATACAAAACAAATTATGTTCAAAACTTCAATTTTAAATGAGACGCTGTCAATTTTGTGTGTGTTGTCTGCCATGTTGCTCAGAGCAGAGTAAACGACTCAAACTGAACTCCAATCAAATAAGCCCACGTCGCAGTTCACACACCCCAAGAAACACAACCTCCCATCAGGCATGTGTGAATAGATGTATGTGTCTATTGGTTCGCCGCAGTATTGGGCGAATACGGCCAATGACGCATCTATGTCTAAAGTCATTTGTGGGCGTAGCCATGGAGCAGGAAACCGGTCCACGTGCAAAAATCCGAACCATCGGTCCGTTTTATTGTATCGATCGTTCAGGGCTTTTTTGTCCAGTGCACTCGGATCGTGTAGGTCACAGACGAATAACCGATCCAAAACGAATAGTTGGCACACAAAAAGAAAGTAAGCAGTGCCAATTTTGTTATTAATGTGGGCGGGAAAGGAAAGTGTGCTGTCAAAGATGACACCCAAGCTCCTAACCTGAGGGAAGGATGAAACTGAGGTGTTATCAATCATCAGAGAGAAACTGCTGGTTTTGGATAGTGTGGATTTGGTGCCAATGAGGAGGACCTCAGTTTTGTTACCAGTTGGTAAAGGAGGAAGTGGGGAGAGAAGTTGATGGTTTGGTGAAAACATAGAGCTGGGTGTCATCAGCGTAACATTAAAAGTGAATATCAAATTTACGGAGAATTTTGCCAAGGAGAAGGAGATAAATGATGAAGAGAAGGGGCTCGAGGACAGAGCCCTGGGGCAAATCTGAGGAGACAGGGGAGAGGTGAAAGGATTTGAGTTGAACAAACTGGGTGCAGCCAGATAGGTACAACCAGTCTAATGGGGTGTGGGAGATGCCAATGAAAGGGAGCTGCACTCAGTTCGAGGAGAACAAGGATGGTCAGGAGTCCAGAATCAGCTGCCATGAGGAGGTCATTAGTGATTTTGAGGAGAGCTGTTTCAGGACTGCGGCGTCAGTGGAAACAGTATTTAAACTGCTCATACAGGTTGTTGTGGGAAAGGTGAGAATGTAGTTGGGAAGTAACTGTTTTCTCTTGGATCTTGGAGATGAATAGCAGGTCAGAGATAGAGCGAGAATGAGGTTGGAGGGATCAGCGCCGGGTTTTTTGCGATTGCGGTAAGAAAGGAGTGAATTATAGCAGAGATGAGGGGGGCCAGGAAGTGGAGTGGAAAAGGGGTCGATAGGATAGGCTTGGCTTTCCGGATGAGTTCTGTGATTTCAGAAGGAGGATTCAGTTCAGACAACATTAATAAAATAGGCCCTAGGATACAGTTCAGCCTACGTACATTAAATAGTGAAATCCAAAACTGGCAATCCTGTGTTCTGTTCATACTTAAAATACATACTTTCCCTCAAGTAACACAAAATGATGAGAATGGATATCAAATGCAAAAAAGTCCTTATAATGCAAGCAGCTTGACTAATAAAGGCAAAAATCGAAGTGATTATTGCTTCACTGATGTTAGTTTCAGGAACTGTAAAACAAGTGCAACAAATCACTGACAACAAGACACATAGACTTTAGTAGGCAGTTATAGAAAATAACACGTTAAATGCATGGCATCATTCTAAAAGAAAATAAATCAGTAAATCCAGACTAGGGTTTAATCCCAGGAACTGGGCATTCACGGAAGCGTATTGCTGCCACACTTAGAAAAAAAAATTGGCTCAGTATCACGTTATAACGTGATAACTTTTACGTTATTTCGTGATAGTATCACGTTATAACGTGATAACTTTTACGTTATTTCGTGATAGTATCACGTTATAACGTGATAAGTTTTACGTTATTTCGTGATAGTATCACATTATTTCATGATAGCATGAGAGAGTCAGATCCGTTCTTCCTTGGTGTTATGTCCTGTCGAATAGTTGGAATAGATACACACACGATCAGCGTGAGTTTGTGCAGAAATGTAACTTGAACTCTGACTAGAATACAACAGTACACGTAATGCATTTTGGGTAATGTGGTTTATTAAGATGACACATAACAACACATTCAGTACAATGCCATGTGTTTAAAATTCTCTCCGAACACTAACAAAAATCTCATTCAATGAGCCTAGTTATTGTAAAATCTCAACGCCAAGCATCAAAAATACTGTAGCGCTCTAAATTAATATTATGTTCATTGTTCGTAGAGTTCTATGATTTCCCATAGTCTGTGCATCTGTGTGTCTGCATGAACACATGACCCAGGGGCGGGGGGAGCTGAGTGGAAGAGAGCCTGAGTGAGAGTGTGAGAGAAGACGCAGCAGGTCCATGTGTTCTGTGTATTGGCGTGGTGACAGCTGACAGAGACCAAACTTTGGAATTAAATCTTAAATAATCTCAATAAATGCGGATTGTTAATTAATGCCTCGACAAATATTACACGTCCGGCTGGACGTTACAAAACAATTTTACTGAACCCTGTAAACAAGCCATATCCGTGGAGGAGGATTTAAGTTTAACATTCGCTTCATACTTGACATGTATCACGAAATAACATAAACTTATCACGTTATAACGTGATAGTATCACGAAATAACGTGATACGTATAACGTGATACTATCACGAAATAACGTAAAACTTATCACGTTATAACGTGATACTATCACGAAATAACGTAAAACTTATCACGTTATAACGTGATACTATCACGAAATGACGTAAAACTTATCACGTTATAACGTGTTAGCGATTGAGCCAATTTTTTTTTCTAAGTGTGGCAGCAATACGCTTCCGTACATTCAGAACCATTTCCTGGGAATAAGGAAATGTGGAGACGGGACCCTGGAAAAATTGGGAGGATCTACTTGTTGTCATACAGTATTGCGGACGGCAAAGGGCCTTGTGGAGCGTATATTCTCCAACTGCTTCCCCGAGGAGACTGCGAGCGAGGGCGCGTCCGAGTGTTTTTATTCGTCTTTTGCAGCCACTTCGGCCTACGATCATGAACTTAGTTGTAGTTGCATGCCTAATATTCGTGAATGTTGGCACGAATATTTGAATATTTAAATAGGGCCTATAATAGGGATGTCCGATATATCGGTCCACCGATAAGTATCGGGCCGATACAAGCTTAATTTTTAATATCGGATTATATCGGCATCGGTTTTTCCACTGATTTTATTAATCCGATGCTGCAAAGCCGCGGTCTTGGCAAATACGCTGTGTTTCTGCTGGACTTCCGCATGAGGAACTGAGTCTGCAGTACTGACACTCTCACCCACGTGATTCATGATATGTAATTTGCAACTGCAAGGAACTGGTCATGTGAGGGTGGGGGTAAGATTTTAACACGAGGAGTTTTTATGCAGCGAGGAAAAGAAAAACAACATGGAATGAACTCAGTAAAACAACACAGCAGCGGCAGCTCTCTCTCTCTCTCTGTCAGGCTGTCGGTTTCTCCTCCCTATCTTTCTCTCTCTCTCTTAAAGACTCGGAGTGAAATACGGTACAGAACAGACAACAGAGCAAAAGAAATCCGTCAAACATTACGGAATTCATCGTCTTAGAGAACCAGCTGTTCTCTTCCGTTGAAGACGCTGTTTTTACTAAACGTGTGGAGTTTCGTAGTGGGGCTATGTCAGGACTAATTGTATTAGGAATAAGTATTTCTTTGATATTTGCCATTGAAACGCCGTTCGGTGTCCTCTCTCATGTCATCAACCAGAAGTTTCGTTTACATTGTGACGATGCTGAAAAGTTTTTTTTCTCATTAGAGGTCTTTTTACTCTTATAGTGCAGCTGTTTCTATCTGTGCCCATTTATATTGACTATTGTTGTGAATGAGCCCGGTTTATAATGTTAGTCAATGTTTTTGGAAAGTCATTCTGTCCAACACTGAACATTTCTTGTTTACATCAAATGCTGCACAAGGAATCATAGAACTGTTTCAGACAAAATGGTAAAAAATAAATGTATCATTTTTTAATGACTTATATTGAAGTAGTGTGTTTATGTTGTACACTGTTATTAATAGAATACATTTAGTCTGGTATCACAATAATTCAGGGGAAATTAGCTGCCTATATCGGCATTGGTATCGGTTCATATCGGTATTGGTTATTTATCGGTATTGGAAATTAAGTGTTTGGGCAATATCGGTTCAGAACGGAATCGGTAAATGTCATATCGGACATCCCTAGCCTATACACATGGTACAGTAAAAAATCCCGGAAATAGCTAGTCTTTTTGTTACCCCAACGACCTTACCCCACCTGTTTTTTCCTTATTATCTACTCCTGCACCAGAATTTAGTGAATAGTACAATCATTAGGTGTAAGGTGCAAGGTGTACTGCCCATGTGTGAAATTTTGAAAGAAATTTCAGTAATACGTTTATGTCATGTGATTATGTGGAAGCCACAGCAATTCTGTTGTATGAGTACAATGACAAAGAAAAGTCTATTCTATTCTATCACAACAAGCTTACTAATAAGTTTACTGCTGACGTTCTGAGTTATGATAGTGATTAACCAAATGTTACTAAAATTAACCCAGAAATGTCAGAGAACTGTCTCTAGGATGGACAACTAAGATTTTAAGCAGCAAACCTATGTTTCAAATAATTTACAAATATGAGATGTTCTAAAGATTTTTGTTTATGTGTCTCTAACAGGTGAAGAGGAGCTGCCATGGTGGCCGCCTCCATTCCTCATTTCTTTTTCCTTTTACCTATTTTCCTCCCTCTCCATCACTTTTGCTCTGCTGAAGTTCCTGACATGTCATTGTCAGCAGTGAGTTTAGATGGCGCCCCCTTATCTCACATGGTTCTGGATCCACAGTCTCAGTTTCTGTATGTGGGTGGTGTGGACCACCTGTACCAATTCACACCAGATCTTAAGATGATTTCACATCTTAAGACTGGTCCACACCTGGACTCCCCTGATTGCCTCCCTCCCATTGTCCCCAAGGACTGCCCCTCAGCCTCCCTCACACACAACCACAATAAACTGCTGCTGCTTGAGACAGGAGACAAGAATGATCCAGGGAGTCTAATTGTCTGTGGGTCGCTATTTCAGGGAATCTGTGATAAAAGGTATATTAACTGAGTTGATATTTATTTTAAATATTGGGTTACATAAAGTACTATATGAAGTATTAAAATATGTTGTTTGCAGAAATTACATTCACTAGTTTAGCCGCTAAACTCTGGACTCAGCCTGCAACATAGAGCCAATTTTAATTATTCCATGGACCGGTTTCATGTTAAACATTTTCAAAAGTTTGAATAAGGTTTGAATTAGATGAACAAAGTAAAACTCACCATAATAATAAACCCTCACAGAATGGGCCTGTTAGCATCACCTTTTGTGAAAAAAGCACTAGGATTTTAAATTAATTACAGAAATTACAGAAAGGGCCATATAGGGTCCTATCTATGGCTTATCGTCTCTTCCATTTTTGAAATATGCCCTTCAAAAGTGTTAAGAAAGCTCCTTTTCAAACAACATTTGTAATGGACAAATAGCATTTGTAAATAACATTTGTAATGGGCAAATGCTATTTGAACAGGTCGGGGAGTAGATATGTTTGAGATGTGTATATATATATATATATATATATATATATGTATGTATATATATGTATGTATATAGCTTCATGGCATGTTTCTTTGGTTTGTGATTATCAAAGCTTTATTTTAGTGTATGTTTTCTTTGTTTTTTTAGTTGTTTAGTTATGCTTAAAAATGTTTTTTACCAGAGCTAGTTTTCAGGTTTGTCGGTTGTGGTTTTAATACGTGGTAGCTGAGATGTCAATTATTCATTGTAAATTTTTACTGTTGGTCCAGTGTATAGCAAATAGTTATTAATCTATGACTTGACTTCTATTATTTCTGTCCTCAGGAGTCTGTCCAACATCTCGCAAATCATCTATCAGACATCAAATCCTGTTGACACTCAGTATGTGGCTGCCAATGATCCACGTGTCTCCACAGTTGCTGTGGTCATCATTGTAGAGAATAAACAGGAAGTCCATGGCCTGTTACGTCTCATGCTGGTTGGTCGGGGTTACACAAGTAAGGGACCTGGGGATGTCCCTCCAATTACAACTCGACGTCTGTACCCAGTGGTTGCACCACGCAGGGCATTTTCACAAGAGGAAGAGCTGGGGAAGCTAGTTGTAGGAAGTTACTCTGAGTACAACAACCACTTTGTAAAGGCCATGATACATGGTGAACATGTTTACTTCCTGTTCACTAAAAGGGATATGTGGCACAGAAAAGACTATCGTACCTATGTGTCCAGGCTGTGCACCTCAGACCGCAGTTTCTACTCGTATGTAGAGGTGCCACTAGTATGCCATGGCGACTACAACTTGGCTCAGGGAGCATGGCTGGGAAATCATTTTGGTGGAGCTGCCTTATTTGTGGTCATGGCAACAGGACAAGCCTCTACACCAATCGCAATGGGACGATCTGCATTGTGCATATACAGAATGGTGGAGCTGGATGCCATGCTACGGCAAGCACAAGAAATATGCTACACAGAGGGAGGACGGGGCAGCAGTGGGCAGGAAGAAGCCTACATTGAGTATGCTGTGTCGTCCAAATGTCTTAGGTTACCAAAGGTACACTCAGTGTTATCCCTTGTGTCTGGAATAATCAGTGTGATGACCTGATTTCATTTGGTAAATTGAAATAACACTAGATGATATCTGCTTGTCTTAAAATAAGTTATATAATCAAATCAACAAATTTAAAGGGATAGCTCAAAAAAGGATAGCCTTTTATAAGTTTTAGTGTTCAAAATCAACTTTTACTCCATTTTGAATTTTGTGTTTCAGACAGCTGACAACTTTTTTATGTACAATTGCATTGTGTCATCTTTAATTTATTTTCCCAAGCCATCTGTGCAAGAGTATCCCTGTGGAGGTGAGCACACACCCAACCCCATTGCCAGTACTGTTCCACTTGAGGCTTCTCCAACCTTTACATACAACACACTGCTGACTGCTGTTACCACGACAACAGAGGCTGGACACACCATCAGCTTCATAGGAGACAAAGGTGGACAATTACACAAGGTAAAGCCATTGACACTGCATTGTATGCCCCATTTTAATGACTTAAATAGAAAATAGGTTGTAGAAAAACGGCTTATCTAGTGCTGGCCAGTTGTCTGTTTTGGGATTTAAAAATTTTTGAAAATTTAACCTCAATGTCAACATTCATGGAGTGGATGGCAGGCAAAAGTGACGAGGACCCAAATGCAGTAACTGGTGGAGCTTTTCTTGAGTGCGGATCAGGATTTATTAGCAAAACAAGAACAACAAAAATATCACTGGCAAAAAAAAAGGCCAGGCAGGTGCAAAAAGTGGCTTGGCAAAAGCAGAGCATGGCCAAAAAGCAAGACTTCAAAAACTTGAGCAACACTGTCGCGTTGGCACGTGTCAAGCTCATGCAGCGAAACACTGTGTCGGTGCACGTATCACTTTTAGAAAGTCACATGACTGATTAGTGATGGGTCGGGCAACACTGACGCGTTGACACATGTGTTGAGCGTGTCGTTTTTAGAAAGGCACGTGACCGATACAGGAACTGTGTCGAACTGACATGAACGCGCCAAACTTTCTGTAAGGATGTGTGTCAGTAGGTTGTATCGGCCACAACAAAGAATTTCCATTGTGATATTATTCCATCTCATCATTGAATTATGGCGCAGCCTCCAGGAAAATTAAAGGTTTCTGCCATTTCGATCTCATATCGGAAAATAAATATATATCCTTGTTGTTTGTCAAACTTAACCAGTTGTCCTTCAAATTTCTCTGTATCCTAGCCTCATTTGTGCCCTGTGTGAGCGGGTGTTATCTGCAATTGGTGAAGTAATAATGAAAGAAAAAAAAAACAAAACTCCAAGACGTAGGAGAAACTTCTACTTTTGAATAATAAAAAACAGTCTACAAGCATCCTTATTCACAACACGTTCACTTTCATTTTCACGTTGTGATGTATGTTCACATTATTCATTGATTATATCTGAAAATATTAAAGTATTCTAAATGTGAATGTAAAAAAATGTCAATACATTATTGTTATATACTAGGGCGCCATAGGAGTGTCACTTGAGTCTGTCAACAAGGTTGCCTGTAGGGATTTATAAGGTCCAGCAGGTGTCAGCATTCAGTGACACAGTTTCAACAGTATCAATACAGTGTGTCGAAACGCCTCACAAAGCCTCATCGACCCATCACTACAAGAAACATCTAAAGACAACTGACGTCAAGCAGGCAAACACATGGCATGACAACGAACATCCAACCTTAAACAATGATCCGACAAGACTCAGTGAGGGAGAGGGGTATATATACTGAGGGCACCAGGTGACACAGATGAGACTAACGACAGAGACACAGGTGACTGTGATGACAATTAACCACCCCCAGACAGCAGGGAAAGGAAAAGAGACAGACAGACCTGGCACCTCACTTATACAAACTGACCACCACAGGAGGAAGTTGTAGACAAGCATCAAACTCAATTCCCATTAAACATTTGTAGTTAGTTATTATATTTTTATCTAAATTGTTATTTGAAGGGCTGTTGAACTAGGGTCTGGGTTTTCCAGGTCTGGGTTTTCCGACCTATCAAGTGCACACTGATAGGTTGCTCATAGCAGTACTCATAGCACTCATAGTAATACTCATAGCTGCAGCCACAGCGTCCCTTTGTGGAATCAGTTTGTGACCCCTAACTATTTACACATTTTGTTCAAATGATTTTTATAATTAAACTTATTTTAGACAATGATGGCTTGGTAGTCAAGGAGGCAAACTTGGGTCAGTTGCCACTCAAGTGCTCTAAACATGGTAATGTTAAGCTGTTCCCTGCTTACTTTGGTGATTGTTTGAAAGCAGAGGTCATATCTACACTATTTTGCAAAACATTATTGCTCAGCAAGACAAATTTTCAGATTAAGGGGTCCAGAATTATTGCTCAGAATCCAGTTGCTCTCATTGCCAAGTGTGTTAAAATCAAGCATGTAGGCATGCAGCCTCTTTTTGCAAACATTTGTGAATTTTCTGAGTATCTATCAATCGCCACCAAACTTCATGTGTTTACCTCAAAAAAGTGCACAGACAGCTTTATTAAATGTGTTTCATGGCAAGCCATACGCCACCAAGCGCAATGCAAAGGAATCAATAGTGTAAAGCAGGCCGCCAGTGGACACACGTTCTCTGGAGTCAAGTCAGAAATTGTTGAAGACACATGATTGGAGACAAATGTTTGGATTCACCAAACATTATATTTGACGCATCACCACACCATTGGCCACACACTTTAGACAACAACCTCAATGGTTAACGCACTGAACTTTTGTAACACTGTGAACTGCATCCCTTTCTTGGTCAAGGAAATGTATGAAACACTCCGGCCACCATGACCGCAGTGGACAACACATTTCCTGAAGTGGAAGCATGTGTTGTGCCAACAGGGAGTCTTGGTTGAGAAGCTAAGTGATTTGGCTTGGTTCAGGAACTGCCCATGCCTGTTCCTGAGACAAATGGGGGCAATTTAGGTCCATGTGGTTGATTTCTTGTGCAACATTCATCAAATTATCAACAGAAACCTCTCATTCTCCAGATCACTTTAAAATAGAGCCTCTTGGCACCCACGCATTGGGCATTTTCTGGCACTGACACTGTAAGGCCAGTGACTGCCAGTCCATTGGGTTCCCCTTCCCTAATTGGATTATAGAAGGGCACACAGCTCATGCTGTGCAATGACAGAGGCCACCTAGTGGACTGGGAAGGTTGTTGATAGAAAAAAAATAAATAAAAAGACATTTATTACAGGGTTCCACTGTACCCACCCAAATCGACCTAGGGCGTCAGACGGTGCTCTTTGGAGTGGGGTAGTGTGGTGGTTTTCTGTTTCTTGTTGTGTTAATTTGAGTGTATGACAAGACTGAGGAGCCAATCACCACAGTGACTGGTGATTAGCTCATTAGAGCATTGAGAACCACCCTGCCTGTGAGTCAGTGCCAGAATGTTGCAGCATGGTTGGGAGTCATGGTCAAACATTTCCCTTATATCATCTGTCCTGTTGGTAATTGTTTGTTGTTGCTGTGTGATATCCATGTTTGTTGAGGGAGGGAACAACTGCTTGGAGTCACCACATTTGTTACGAGTGCACTACCAAATCATTTGGGATTTTACTATGGACAGCCACACAGATTAATTCACTGAACCTTTGTAAATAAACAGTTTAAACTGTGAACTGTGTTTTTACGTGGTTGAAATTGCAACAGGTCATACTGAACCCTATGGATAAGGAGTCTAAAATTCATGTATGTGTCCAGGCAGATCAATGAAAACTTTTGGTCATATGGTGTATCTATTTATCTTATTTAATTTCCTGCCACCCTGTGAACTAAAATGGTGAAAATATTAGATAGTGTGTGTATGTCTGACACAAACTGTCTAATTTCTTTCTACATTTTTCCCCAGCATGTCTACATTGTCTCCCAGCATGTCTCCTTTGCTTTTAACTAAACATGGAACTCTTCCAAATGTTTTGCAGGTGATGGTGCGTTCTGATTGGTCAGGTGACCACTACAACACTGTAATGGTGGACAGTGGGAATGCAGTTAGTGTTGACCTCTTGCTGGATCAAAGACAAGAACATATCTATGTCCTGACCAACAGTAGGGTAAGAATGGATCCGGGAAGCAAGAGCACAAGAAAAGTAATAATAAATTAATAATTCTGTGTCCTGTCTGTGTCTTAGTTGTCTAAAGTTTCAGTGTCGTCCTGTGAGAAACAGACTGACTGTGAGTCCTGCCTGGCTGTTAGAGACCCTTATTGTGGCTGGTGTGTCCTGGAGGGAAGGTAAGAAAGGGTTAGGGTCCGATCTGTCTATTTTTGTGTTTCTTATTGCTTGCCTTTCCCAGATGCTGCCGTAAACATCAGTGTAATCGTCATCATCGCACTAATCAGTGGCTTTGGAGTTTTGAACCAACCAATAGATGTATAATTATACATGATGTTCATCCATCCAATCAGAGCATATATCAACAGATGCAGGTATAGCTGATGGTAGTGAAAACAATGCCTATTTGAGGAAGATGGACACCTTAGTGACAATGTCTTATATCTCTAGGTCACACTTTCTGTGCTCCAGCTCCCAACTCTCACAGAGGCAGAGACACTGTCCTGTGCATTTGGGGTTTACCCACCGCAGCCTGCTATTGTCATGGGAACCAGTGTCATCTGCAAGTCTCCTGCACCAGAGCTTCTCCCTCATATGCCCGCAGGGAGTGGTAAGTCCACCACATAACAGGTTCTGATGACAGGGATAGGGAAAATCGTCAGACTGAATCTTTTATATATTAACTTTTATTAACTTTTCCCACTTAAAACAAATAATAAACCAAATAGGTCAAAATAAAAGACCCATACAACAAAATGGAACCGATCAAAGTAACAGTTTCATCCGGCAATACAGTGTTGCATCCTGGAGCTCCATTTCCGATTAGGTCTTGCATTTAAAAGTTCCTAATAAAACTTTCAGATTGTAGTTGGATAGATTAAAATTCAAAATAAAAAAAAAATATGGACATTAATATACACATTAATTGTTTCCTGTTCAAATCTATTGAGCAAGTCTAAAGATTAAAGATATTTATTTCATTTTTTTAAACAGATTGAAATAAGGGATGTGTATTGAGCAAAAATGAAATTGACCCACTCCAGAATCTGTGTTCTGTCTAGACTTTTGTGTAAAGAACATTTTTACAGCTTTCCTTACTGCTTTTTTGTTAAAAGATTAAGTAAATTTTTTAACAGAACACATTTCAACCTTTCTGCTTCTAGATCACTTCATCCAGCCTGTGTCACTTAAGTTTGGTCAAGTCACCATCACCACAGGAAACATGACTTTTTATGACTGTGGAGCAGTGACTCACCTGAATCAGAGCGCACAGTAAGTCAGGAAAATAAGGACGATGATAAAGAAATGCTGGTCCTTCTGTTGACAATGTCAATAATGTTGAAAATATCTTCCAGGTGTCTTTCTTGTGTCCTCAGCATGTGGGCATGCAACTGGTGTCCTTTAGATCAACTCTGCACTAACAACCGCACCTGTCCTAGTAAACACATCATCCTTAACCAAAAAGTGAGAGAGCCTGTTATTATATATTTTCCTTAAATATGCATGTAAATCTACCTCTTTGTTACCCTCTCCCTGTTTTTGTTTCTCTACAGAACTCTCTTGGTCCTAGCTTGTGTCCTCTCATCTTTGCCCTGCAGAGTTCCACTCTTGTGCCAATGAGCCTAAACACCAGTGTGGTGCTGCAGGGCAGAAACATGGAGTTTTTTACAGTAGGTGGCTCTGATTTTTTGTCTATCTGGGACCCTGTGTAGTCTCAATTAACTGCTTCTTACTTATTATTACACTATCTAAACAAGGTCTTTAGACAAAGTGGATTGCAGCCTGGTGTTAAAGAAAACTATTATAGTGAAATAAAATAATTTTTTGTTGATTGGAGGTGTATGGCTTTGTCTTTGGGTGAATTGATATTTTGGATGGTTGTTTGACTAGTAATTTTTTTGACAGGCCGGTTGGTTTCCCCCTTGCCTTGTTTGTATTTTCAGGATGAAGCTTTACACATCTGTGTAGTGGATATGAATGGAGTCAAATTTGAGTTGAAGGCTGAAAAAGAGAAACTCGACAAGATACACACGTTCACTTGCAGTGAACACAAGGTAAAAGGCGCACATCCATCCTTAGACATGCACATTCAGTTTTCTCCCTGTCTGTGAAAATGTGTGTTTCTCTATAGTTCCAGTCTCCTTTAGCTCAGCTTGAACATTCAGCACCTGTATATCTGCGCGTAGGAGAAAGACGCATTGACACAACTCCTGGCCTTTACCGTAAGACTCCCTGCCTGACTGTGAGATCTGGTTTTGTTTGAATTAACATGTCTTCTAAATCTCTTTTTGTGTGTTTTGATTTAGTCAAGTTTTACGACTGCTCTGCTGGCCAAACAGATTGCTCTCAGTGTCGAGCAGTGCCAGAGGAGTATGGGTGTGTGTGGTGTACAGGAAGTTCCACCCCGAGTTGTATTTACAAACATTTGTGTACCAGTCAACCTGCAAACATCTGCCCCCCTCCCCACATCAGTCAAGTAAGCCTGAGCATTAAGAAGAGCTTTTATCTGTCCTTATATGACAGTGTTATTAGCCTGACTTTTTTCATTGTCTCACAAATCTTTGTTCAAACAATTTGCCCATCAATTGTGTTTGTTGCAGTTTCACCTGGCTATCTGACTGTTTCACCTCTTTAACCTGTCTGGCTCCAGGTAGTCCCTATTTCTGGTCCATTGGAGGGTGGAGTGTTGGTGACAATCACAGGTTCAAATCTAGGAATGAAATTTGAAGAAATAACGGGGGGAGTCACAGTTGCAGGAGTTCAGTGTCTACTGCAATTTGAAGGTTATAGGATCTCAACCAGGTATCTTAAGGAAACACAACTGAAAAGACATATCATTATAAAAATTAACATATATATTTTTTAAACAGTTTTGTGTTTTTTTCCGTGCATGTTACAGAATTGTGTGTGAACTTCAGCCGAGTGGGAAATACAGGAAGGGGAATGTTGTTGTAACAGTGGCTGGAACACCTTCACCAGGGTTATCATCCCAAATTTTCACCTATCAGGTCAGAGAAAAGTTACTAGTGTTTAGATTTGGACAATTTTTTTTTTTAATTTTTGTATCCCTTATTTTTCTTCATTGAGATGTTTTGCCTAATTACAGTTACAAGTACATAAGCCAGCCGCTATGAAGCGCAAGCCAGTGTTTTGTTAGTGGTTTCCCAAGCCTAGATAAATGGTTGGGGTTGGGTCAGGAACGGCATCTAGAGTAAATGTTGGCCAAATTACTGATGTGAGTCGCTGTTGACTTACTGGGTATTGTTGTAATTTTGACTTCTGTTGGTCGGAAGGATAGAAGCATGGAGGTTTGGAGATCTGAATGCATGTACAATGGCAGGGAAAGGTATATCAAAGTGATATAACGGAGGGAAGATATTTTATATTTTTAGTGTGTTGTATGATGATGGAGGTGAGAAAAAGGAAAAGGGTGACGGAACAGAAGAAAAAGTTGTGGATGTTAAGGAAAGGGGAAGGAAAGAAAGGAAGTAGGGGGAGTTTTTGGGCTGTGGTGAGGAATTTTCAGATGATTGGGAGACCATAGCAGGAGTGATTACAGTGACAGTTAGGAAGCCGTTAGGTATATCCTGCATGAATAGAATGTTCATAGAAAGAGATTAGCAAAGAAGAGATGGGATGGTGAAAGAATAGAGCAGAATAGACTTAATTATAGAGACAAGACAAGGGTGGTGAAGATGGAAGTGGCTAGGTCCAAGCAAAAGGCATATCAGGAGTTGTATGATGGTTTAGACACAAAAAAGGGAGAGACAACACTGTACAGATTGGCGAGACAGAGATACCAGACTGTTACAGATGTGCAGCAGGTGAGGTTTGTTAAGGTGTGCTGAGAAGATGAAAGGAGTACTTTGAGAAGTTGTTAAATGAGGATAATGATATGGATTGTTAGAAGGAGGAGTCAGATGCTAGTAGAAAGAAGGTAAAGCAGATTAGAGAGGATGAAGTTAGAAACTCTCTCAAGAGGATGAAGAGCCAGAAGGGCAGTTGGTCCCAATGACATATCAGTATGGAAGTGCCAAGGGGAAGTAGTGGTAGATTTTATGGTTCAACAGAAGAGTGGGTGTCTGATGAGTGGAGGAAAATCTATAAGAAAGGTGATGTGCAGAGTTGTAGAAACTACATAGGGATAGAGTTGATGAGACATACAATAAATATTTGGGAAAGAGTAGTTGAGACCAGCTTGAGGAAGGAAGTAGATGGAGCAATAGTATGGTTGTGAGATTAGGCAGCAGCTAGGAAAGAACCGAGCAAGGTGAAGGTTTGCACTACAGAGAAGAGGAATGAATGTCAGTCATAATAAAACAGAGTACATGTGTGTGAATCAAATGGACAATGGTGAGGATACAAGAGGTGTGGTGAAGGTGCAGAAGTTTAGATACTTAGGGTCAACAGTTCAGAGCAACTGGGAATGCGGAAGAGAGGTGAAAAAAAAGTACAGGATGAAACAGCTGGAGAAAAGTTTCAGTGGTGATTTGTGATAGAAGGATGTCAACTTAATTGGAGGTCCAGCTGGTCAAAAATCAGCTTAATAGTTTAAGTGTGCTGTTGAGCGTGGTTCTATGAGAGTAGGTGACTTAATGACTACATGAAAAGGTGGGTACCAGAGTGAGACCACCTGAGACACACTGGTTGACAGGACACTGAAACCAGCCATGATATTTGGATTAGATATACTAGAGCTGGAGGTGGCAGAGTTAAAGATGCTGAGATTTAGGAGTGACAGAGATGCACAGGATCAGGAATGAGGTCATTAGAGAGGCAACATAGACAGGATTTGTAGAAAAGCTCCAGAAGCCATAGTAATATGTTTTGGGCGTGTTCAGGGGAAGGACAGTGGATATATTGGTAAGAGAATGCTGGAGATGGACCTACCGGGTTGGAGACGGAGAGGAAGGCCAAGGAGGAGATTTATGGATGCAGTGAGGCAGTACATACTAATTTATACTCGGGTGTGACTTTTATATGAAAACATATGAATTCACTATTTTTTTCATACTGATAGCTGTTAGAGGGTGCTCTAATAGCTCTTGGCATGTGCATAGTCTAGAAAGCCAGGATTTGTTCCAGGAGATATAGTATATGGGAGCAGTGGTGGCCCAGCTAAGTTGCCACTTATGTGCTGTGTATATAGCAGGGATTCTTAACCTTTTTGGCACCGAGGCCCAATTTTTTCAGTGTTGAGTGACCTGGGGCCCTTAATAATAGCAAATTTAAAATTTCCACGGCCCTGTAGGGGGCGCTCGCGGCCCAACTTTGGGCCGGGGCCCAATGGTTCAGAAACCCTGGTGTATAGCAATATCTTGACCTACCTAATTGCCAGTTGGCTCATTACCCACAGGAAGACTCACAGTGTGGAGCAGGGGGATTTGGTTGGCAGTCCCTGTAAATGGATAAGCTGAAGAAAATTAAGTTGTTTTACTGTAATGAATGAACGATACAGTCAGATGCTCCTTTGTGTTAGTCTTTTCAATTTTTTTGTCCTACCTCATATTCTGATTTAAATTCCTATTTCTATTTCATGAACCCCTATCAGGACCCTCAGCTAACAAGCCTAGTTCCTAATAAAGGTCCAGTTTCTGGGGGAACTAGATTAACTATCAGTGGACGGTACCTGCTGACAGGACAGACCAGTGACCTGAAGGCTTTCCTCGGCAATCAACCCTGTTACATGTAAATACAGTAAATGGATATATTGCCAACTAATTACATTTACAGTCCTACTGACATATGTGTGTTTCCTCTCAGCATACAGGAAGTGTCGGACTCTCAACTGCTCTGCCAGACCACCTACAGTCCCCATCCTCAGGAGGTGTATGTTCAGATTTTCTTTGGGAAAACTGTACGCAGTATTCAAAATCTATTCTTCCGTTACATGGAGGATCCAATCATTACTGATGCAACACCCTCTGAGAGTTTCTTTGCGTAAGAACCAATAAAAAAAACTGACCTATTCAGAAGCAGTTACCTTAAGACTTAAAGGATATTCATTTTCTTTAATCAGAGGAGGGCGTGTTATCAAGGTGGCAGGCAGAAACCTGAATGTGGTGCAGCAACCAATCATTTCAGTGTTAATAGAGCCTGCGGGACTCCAGACAGTGAAGCGAAGAAAAAGATTGGCTTTGTTGGCTCCTAAACAGCAGCTAGTCTTTAACAGTACCATGAATACAGTGAGTTTCATAAATATTTGTTTAACTTTCCCTGTGTCTATTTATTGGTGTCTCCTTAAAGATCTTCCTTTTCTGTCTGTCCATCTTTACTTGATTGTTTCTAAGGT
This sequence comes from Paraplagusia blochii, assembly GCA_016785265.1. Taxonomy (NCBI): domain Eukaryota; kingdom Metazoa; phylum Chordata; class Actinopteri; order Pleuronectiformes; family Cynoglossidae; genus Paraplagusia; species Paraplagusia blochii. The sequence continues at coordinate 32,870 of JAFBJS010001070.1, read as the reverse complement.
GTCTGAGCGCTGCTCGTTGATGTCATATTCTCAAATGAATTGTCTTACTCCAGCTGTGGCTTCACAGGACAGAGTGAAGGATGTCTGGTTTCAGTTGGATAATGTAAGGGTCCACTTTGAGAGCATCAAGGTACCTGTCATCTCATTTCTACTTTAAAAAAAATCTATCTCACTTTTTTTTTTTCCTTTTATGAATATTTTTCCGTTATTATCTGCCTGTCCCTTAGGGTAAACGTTTTACCTATTATCCGAATCCAGACCTTTTCCGTTTGAACAGAGATGTTCCAAATACTCCATATCATTTTAAACCTGGAGGAGTGATCGCTGTGGAGGTAACAAGGATGAGGACAGGTGTCTATTGACATCCTTTAGTGTACAGTGGTGCCTCAGCTTTCGAACTTAATCTGGTCCAGGTTGGTGGTCGAGGTCTGAATTAATTTTACCCATAAGAAATAATTCAATAAAATAGGTCTGTTCGTGTTGAACTCGGAACAAAAAAGAGCGCACGTGATTTGGGTTGACTCGCCGAGCGTGGCTGCCCGAATGCTCTCTCAGCTTGACGCGGGCAGTTGCTGAAATTCGGTCGAACATGACGGCAAATTTTTCTTGGAAATTTTGGGTGAGGGTCGAGTTGGTCGAGGGCTGAGGCGTTTGAAAGCTGAAGCACCACTGTATTTTTCTTTAGTCAAGTTGTACAGCTGATTAAATGGCCAGATGGAAAGCTTTTGGTGGTCAGGGCCAGGGTAGTAGAAGTAGAAGTAAAAGTAGTTGCTGTTTGGGTGGTGTATAGGTAACTCCACCACGAGATGTTTTAACAAACATTTATATACAAATCTCAATATGGGTATGAATTTTGACTTTGTATTGTTTAGGGGCAGGACCTGACCAAAGCCATGTCCAGACAGGAGGTGAAAGCTCGCTTAGGGGACCAGGAATGTGAGGTGAAAACTCTGGACAGCACCCACCTCTACTGTGAGCCTCCTGAAAATCAACCAGCCAGTGTGGACGACAGCAGCATACTCCCCACTCTCAAGGTGGCGCACTGACATGATTTCTTAAAGGCAAACGCTGAAAGTGAGAGTTGTAATGAAAGGAAATTGTTTACCTGTGCATAATAGATGAACATATTGTTTTCCACTCAGACAAAGAGAGTAACTTTAACAGTTCTGTCATATAATTAGGCTTTCAATATCAAGATTTTTATCACATATATGTTATTTGCCCAGAGTTTTACACTGCCTTTCTTTCTTTTACCTCTATATTTATCAGGTGTTGTTAGGTAACCTGGAAGTGGATCTAGGGCTTGTCCAGTATGACAGTGACACACTTCTGACTCCTTTTCCATTAGCTGCTCTAATTGGTTTGGCAGCAGGGGCAGCTGTGATCATCCTGTCAGTGCTTGTTGTCATCTTGATGTACAGGTATCTTCAATCAATCAATCAATTTTTATTTATATAGCCCACATTTACAAAACAAGTTTGTCACATAGGGCTTTACAGGGTTGGTAACATCCTCTGTCCTTAGACCCTC